>BSBM01000738.1:6827500-7197500 GCA_027924585.1 Larix kaempferi
TATTATCATCCACGAAGGAAGGTTATTATTTATAACAAAAACTAGCCAAAGTGAGTAATTAGTTATGATCTCTCCAAATGGATTGACACCATCAACTGCCATTGAAAGTGTAACATTGCGTGGTTCTTCTTTAAAAATTGGCCATCCTTCCTAAATGTCTATGAATGTAGAACCATCTCTAGATATTCAAATGACACCATCTTCACTTTTCTGTCATGCAAGTTAATCCATAAGTTTTGCAATGTTTTTACACTTGAACAATCATTGAAAACATGGAATTATCAAGATATGGGGAAGAACTTTGGGGCACCTTATTTGTTACTTGATCAGTACGATATCTACTAATTCTACATTCAGGTAACTCAATTTTTGATGCATGTTGTCCATAATATATTATATGATCATTAGGACATGCATCAATTGTGTTATACTCCATTCCTAAATATTTCAGAATGACACACATTTCTATTTATATGCAAGGTAAAGTATTAGATGGTGGTAGAAGAGTATCACCTAACAATCCACAAAATAACAATAATAATGGAAAAATCATAATTACTGTCCTATATACGACAATAATAAATAAAAAAACAATTGCAATTACATATAGATAAATCTTGCATACTTTAACAACTACATCATTGTTGTGTTTGAAATACCAATCATTACCTTCAAGTTGACTAGCAACAAAAGAGCAGAGAGAAGACTTGTCTTTCAATCTTTGTATAAGGATTTGTTTTCCTTATCAATAAGAGTTACGTCATGAATATTTTCGTAGATATCATCCACAGGTGCATCCTAATCCATGGAAAAAAATGTGTCATGGGTCAAACTATTTATCATGTCATTCTCAATAATATTATAGTAATTTTATTCCCTTGTATCAACTTCAATGTCACCACCCTCACCATCTCTAGTATGAACTGTAGCAAGTGGATTTCCAAGCGTTGATGGTATTCTCTGTGCAATAATTATGGAAAAATATATCCAAATAGTATCAAAATAGACATGAATATTAATAGTATTGCAAATTGAGAAAAAACATTTTATTATATCTTACCAAGGGATGATATTTGTGTCCACCTTCCAAGTGCCCAAGCTCTAAGCAATGTTTCCTGGATGTTTCCCTAACAAATATTCTTCTTTTTATCCCTTTTCATTGCATACAAGGGAAATAAAATTTTCCATCACCAATTATATCTTCAACATTAATGGTTTGATTCTA
The DNA here is from genome assembly GCA_027924585.1 of Larix kaempferi. NCBI lineage: Eukaryota > Viridiplantae > Streptophyta > Pinopsida > Pinales > Pinaceae > Larix > Larix kaempferi. Next base: position 6,828,726 of record BSBM01000738.1, read on the forward strand.
ATCATTTGTATTACCATGGTTTCTATCATCATCGTATCAGAATCGATAAATGCCTACATAACAACATCTTTTTCGAAGCTACTAGCAAATTGTCGAATAGGGTTGTCTAACGTTGATCTCTATTTCAATAAAATAAATTATCAAACCACTCGTACAGTAAGAATAAAGACATATAAATAATTATCCTAATAGAAATAAATTAATTCAAGGTATAATCTCATTAGTCCACAAGAAAATTTACCTCTAATAAGAGTTTTCCTCACTGCAAAATCCTTCCAAAATTATTATTTTGTTGTGTCTGAATCTATTTTTAATCTTTCCAAATTGAACAAAAAATACCTAAATACATTTGGTGATACATCACTTATGTGACGACAACCCGATTTTTTTTTATCGATATGTACATGTGTACACTTAAGCGATTATTGGATGCATCACTTAAACAACTCTCTTATGCATTGCTTAAGCGATGCCACAAGAAGTCACTTAAGTGATGTCCTATTGAGAAAATCACTTAATCTATGTCACATTGGATTTAAAAAAAACCAACTAATTGACATCTTTCGGACATTAAGAACTGATTTTTAACTTTAATTGTTGGTACAAATGTCGAATTTCGACCCCAAATGTAGTAGTGATCATTCATCGATGCATAGTTGATGGAGGAGTGTCTACTTCTTTGATGTCAACACATGTTTGGAAACATCTTGGATCACCAGACTTAGTCCCATCCTCTATTTCCCTTCATGCTTGTGATGGCAGAACATAGAAACCACAAGGTCTATACCAAAACGTCCCCATAGAATTGGAAGGAAAAATGGTATGAAGTAGTCAATGCACAACTCGATTACAACATCCTTTTGGGACATAGACACATGTATGCCACAAAGGTGGTTTCCTCATCAATATTTCACATCATGATGTTTCCCTACAACAAGAAAATAGTCACCCTTAATCAACTCACATACTATGAACCTCGCTTGTTATAGATCAAATCGAGAATTCTATGTCCATGACGCCAGTTCAAAAGATGACACTTGAATGCTATTGTTTGTTGAAAAAAAGGACACTAAAAAATGGAAGAGCCCCGTGATTTGACTCCTAATTATGGCCCTAATCATTAAAATAAATATCCCATCTCATTACCCCTCATCCTCTACGATTGAAACTACAAAAAAGATCCCATTTGCACCCCTAACACTAGCAACTTGTGAACCATTCACATGTTTCCCTTGATCAAGGCACAAATGCATACAAAAATTAGCAAAAATAATAAAAATTCAAAATTGAGGAGTTATGGACGTTTTCAAACTAATTTGTCTTAGTTGTAACTATCTAAACTACTTGGAAACTATATCCAACTATATCCGTCAAACTTAAAAGGAAATGAGATGATCCAAGGAGAGGGACACCGATTGTAGCAAGATTATTGTTAACACCCAAAAAGTGTTCACTACCTCATCTACCACATTATATGGCTCATTTGTCCATTTTCCTACCATATTTTCCTTAAAATCTCAAAAAATCCCATTAAAAAGCCTCCAAAAGGCCTAAAATGCCTCCAAAAGGCCACAAAACCATCAAAATAGCCCCAAAAAAGGCTAAAAAACCCCTTTTTCCTCCAAAAATAGCAAAAATCCCCTAAAAAGGGAATAAAAAATATAAAATAATGAGGAAAAGGAGAAAAAAAAACCCTATACAGCTGCACAAAACCATGTGTTTCCCAAAACCATGGGTCAGCACTCCACCACCAAAAAATTATAAATAGGTGATGGAGATCCCTTATTCCATATCCACAATCACAAGCACCCTTACTCTGCCAAAATCTCTCTCGAAACCCTAGTTCATCATTGAACTACTTTCACCTTGAGAGCCACTTTTGGCCCATCCCCACCATTGGAGAAGGAGAAGGAGCATATTGAAGCTTGGAGCATCCTCTTGGACACTGCAAAGGGCTTCATCAAACCTTTACATTGAAGGTAACATTAATAGAAAAAGTCATTCTTTTCATTTGATGTTTATGTTTCATGCATGTTTTAGAAATAATTTAATTTTTGTTTTAGCTTAGTTATTTATATTTACTGAACTGCTACTAAGGAGTCCATTCTCCTTAGTAGGTGCTCATTTGCACAAGCTAGGGGTAAAACCCTAGCTACAGTTTTGGCGACTCCCCTAGATTTTGAATTTCTGGTTTTCGTTTTTAATTTTTTCTTTTCGGCTGTCCCTTTCGGCCTCCGCATACCGCGTCTTTTCTCTCTGCAGTCGCGTCCCGACCGCGCCTTTCAGGTCTTTACCTGCGATCCGACCGCGGCTCTCAGACTGCTTCCGACGCCCTGCCGGCGGATTCAAGTTTGTTACCTGCGATCCGACCATGGCTAATCAGCCTGTTTGCCGCGATCTGACTGCGCCTGTCGGCCATTTTCCCGCGTCCCGACTGCGGCTATCTGCCTCTTTCGTGCGTCCCGACTGCGTCTGTTAGCCCTTTTGCCGCGACCCGACTGCGTCTTTTTCCCTATTTTCTGCGACCTGACTGCGTCTCTTGGCCAGAAAGCCGCGACCTGACCGCCGCTGTTTCCCTCAAACCCGCGGTCTGCCTGTTCTGTTTCGCCACAGACCCGCGGTCTGATTTCTGTAGTTTTTCCTGTTTTGAGCCCAGCCCCTTTTGCTGCAATATTTTCTGCATCTGAACAGCCCTCTGTCCCACCTGCAGCTCACTTCCTTACAGCCTTTCTGCAACATAATTTCTGTTCCCTTTACATAATCTTTTTAAAATTTCAGTATTTTTAATTCAGAAAATTTTGCAAGTTAAAAGTTTCAATTTCAGCATTATTGATAGTTAGAAGTTGCCCCCCTTGTGGCACTTCTATTTTGGGTTCATAACCTCACGAGCACACACTCTGTCACATAAATCAAGTGAGCCTTAAAAAGTACCTAACTGAACCAACATTCTAACCCCACTTGGGGAACACAAAAGAATCATTGTAGTTAGGTAGGATCAGGGGGATAGGCTTCCAATAACACCCCTTGGTTACTTTTACTTGAGACATAGTTGTTGTCCAAATAGGGAACCAAAATCCCCTAGTACTTTTTGGCACGGTCACGACCAGTTTATCAGAGGGCCTCTCCCTTAGGAGGGTTGAAGTCGGGAGACTGGTTCCGGAGGCCTGAGTGGAATACCGCACTCCATTCAGTAACCGAAGGGCTACCTTTCGCGGTTCGCGGGATATCCCTGTATAGGGGTATTGCGGTCAACGAACTAAACGGCAGATTCACCTTTCTGGACGTGTCATGAACGGGGTATCTTAGTTGCCATTCTTCTAGGATTGACTACCCAGTGTCCCTCCCGGTAGGGGGATATCATAGCCACTTGGCTTTCCTACTCATATTGTCTGACTTGGATTTCATCACCTTGCAGAGGATATGTTTAGTTGAGTCAGAATACTTTTAGTTAGGTGTTTGCATGCTCCTTTACCTCCCTTTGGTCTAGTGAGTTCACCATTTTTTCTTTTTAGGAAACCTGCTGCTTGTTGGTATTCTGACCATCTTTGTTGACACTCCACCTATTGTAGCACAGCTGCTGCAGTAGGTGTTTTGAGTTGGTTGTTGGCCTGAGTGCCTTGTTTTTTAGCTCTCCTTCTGCACACTCGGTTGCACTAGGCCTTTTTGAGCTGTTTTTATACTCACCTCAACCCACATAGATTTGACACCATCTGTCACCATTGAGTCCCCGAGACATTCTCGGCGCCTCAGGGGCGAGCCCCCACAGCACGGTTCTCTCGACACCACCCGTCATAGATTCCGATCATTGTCCGTTGATACCACTTATCACAGATCTAGAGCCTTGTCACTTGACTCCACTCGTCAGCGACGTAGGACTCCGTCACCACATAGTGACGCCCCTTACTTTACCTCGGATTCTGACGAAGAGTTTGAGAACCCTATTTACACTGCCCCCACTAGCCCCATGGCTGGCACGACTTCCACTCCGTTTGTCATAGGGACCATTGGTGGCACATCCACCACTACACCAGTTACTACACCTATTTTGGGTATGCCCTCCATGGGACCCTCATCTACTGTTCCCCTCACGGTACCTATTCCCGCAACGGGAATACCTATCCCCACTACATCAGTGGCTCACACTACCTATGGTGGTACTGGACCATCCTCCACTACCTCAGTTCCCCCACTTGGGGGAACCACCCCAAATCTTGTCCCTCCACTTGGGGGCACTGGCCCCAACTTGGTCCAACCCACTACTGTGTCACATCCTTCTTCCAGTTTGCCATTCATGGCTAGCCTCAACCTACCTGACCTGGCCAGATTGACCAACGACCCTATTCGACACGACCCTGCATGGCCTCATATGCCTACCAAGCTTCCCTCGGACATCCCTAAGTTCGAGGGTAAGGCCGGTGAGGACCCACAAAACCATATCATGTCTTTCCACCTATGGTGTTCCTCTAACTCCATAGTGGATGACTCTGTTCGCCTCCGTCTCTTACAGCGCACCTTTACTGGCTCTGCAGCCAAATGGTATATCGAGCAACCTCATGGGACCCATGCCACCTTTTCCTCCCTTGCCTCGACCTTCCTGCAGTTCTTCCAGCTGCCTGTCCGCTATGACGCGGGCGTTGAGATCCTCCTATCCTGCAGACAAAACACGGCTACCCATATCACGGACCACATCCATGAGTGGCGTCGACGCCGTAGCTTATGCAAGATCAAACTAGACGACCGTATCTTCCTAGATTGGTTCCTCAAGTCCCTGCTTCCTGTTATCGCTAAGGATGTAGCTTCAGAAAGACCCCAGTCTGAAGAAGAGGCCATCCTTAAGGCACAGCAGTTTGACCTCATTTACGCCCAGTCGGGTTACCTTTATACCATTATACCTGACGCCCCTCGCGGCGAATCCTCCCAGCATGATGCGCCGGGGGCATCCCACGCTGCAGACGGCATCATCGGTCGTGTTTCTTCGCATCCTCAACCATTTTCTATAGCACGACCTACCCCTGGCCCCGACCTGTCACGGGCTACCTCACAGTCTGGAGCAACCAACTCATATGCTCCCATGACACACCACCATTCCCATGGACCCTCATGCCCACCTCAATGCTTCGGTTATGCGACTCCTGCTTATGCTCCCCCAGTCGCACCTCAGTCTTACTACCATCCGCAGGCTACCCCAACCCCTGCGCCTTCACAAGCCCAACCCGCTTATTATCCGCCCTAGGCAGCCCCTGCGGCACATCCACAACCCGCTCCGCAGCCATATCAGCAACCCCCTCAGGTTGCTGCACCTGCTCAGCCTCAACCTACATATCATCCTCCGCAGCCTGCTCCAGCACCTGCGCAACCTCAAAATCCACCTGCTGCCCAAGGGCAAGTTTACGCCCAGCAAAACCCACAGCAAAACCAGAACAACCAACGTAACCAGGGCCAACAAAATCGCGGCAAGGGCCGTAATCGTGGGAACAACCAACCTGCCGACCAAGCTGGTCAACCAGCTAATCCCCCCGACAACAACAATGCGGCCCCCTCTAATCAAAACCCTGATCGCCCGCCCAAGCAGGCTAAAAACCCTAATCTACGAACGAACCACCCTTGTTCTATTTGCGTGGTCTATGGACATTACACACACGCTTGCCCACACTTAGAGCGAGCTCGGCAACTCTGGGTTGACGAGGCCCATCGCCAAGGGCATGCGGCTCCCCAAGCACCGCCCAACCCCCCCAAACCTCAACAACCCCCTTTGGTGCTGCAAAACCCCTTACCAACCCAAGGCGTGGTGAACACTCAGCCATTGGCCCCTCAAGCTAACGTGCAACCCCAACAACAACAGATCACATACGCCGCTCCTGATCAACCCATGTTTGACTCAGGTACCCACCACTTGCTGATGATGTCATCTGCTGACATCAACCTCCAGACCCGTCGGAACCAATATGGCTCCACCTCTGAAGCCACTCCCACGGATAAACCTACTAATGCCCATCCCACCGATCAGGCGTTACGTATACCTCCGCCGCCCATAGACGGCGCTGCGAAAGCTCCTCGTTTCCCACTTCGCCGAATCAACAATAACCCCAATGCGCGCGCTGCGTCAAACTACAGCATCGTAGACGACCTAGCCCAATCTCCCGCCGCCATGTCTGCATTAGCAGTCTTGAAGAACTGTCCCTCCCAGCGCAAGACTTTACTTTCCGCCATTGGGGGGATTGACCCAAATGATTCGAATTTGATGGCATTTGATTTAGACCAGTCTGAACCACGCCTACCTTCCAGCTTAGCATTCCAAGTTACTGTCTCCGTTAGGAATCTTGTCATCCATCGGTGCATCATCGATGAGGGTGCCTCCACATGCATTATGTCTACATTTGTATGGCAGAAGCTGGGGTCCCCTCCTCTCCAACAGTCCACCACTGCATTACGCGCCTACGACGGTCGTTCAGCTCAACCCCAAGGCCTCCTAGCCAATGTCCCCGTCCAGTTAGGTGGCAAAACTGTACTCATTGACATTGAGGTAATCAATGCCCAATTGGATTATAACCTTTTACTTGGCCGCAGCTACATGTATGCCATGAGGGCCGTTGCCTCTTCAGTCTTTCGCACCATGATGTTCCCCCATGAGGGACGCGTGGTTAAGATTGACCAACTCACCTACTATGATCCCAGTGCTCCTGCGGCACCTGAAAATGTTCTCCCCATGGTTGAACAACCCGTTTCTCCTGCCACCACCTCGTTTGTTTCCTCTACGGGGCCTGGAGTCTACTCAGACACGCCGATGACTTCCACCTTCCAATCTATTCTGCCTCCCTCGGCTCCCACGGACGTGTCTGACTTATGTACCTTGTCCCACGACAACCAACCACTTAACAATCAACCACCCTTGTTGCCTAAACCTCCATTGGTACCTAGCCACATTGGTGTTACACCTATCCATACGATCCCCTTCCTAGTCCCTCTATCAGGAGTAGTAAGCGCCCCGGTCATGGCTACCCTCAGCCTCCCTGGGTTGACTTTGGGATTACCTGTATGGTATCTTTCGCCTCCCGTTCGCCCGCCGACACCAGATGTCATCCTCCAACCGGTGCAACCCATGGCTACTACCTCTCAGCCACCTCCTGGTGTCTCTACCCCTTCGTCCTCCACAACTCCTCCTCCTACTCCCAAACCCACTAGGGGCAGAGGTCCACAACCTTACACTGCTGTCCCACCTCCCAAGACAGTCAAAAACCCTCCAGTGTTTCGTGCTCCTCCCAAATGCTCGTTGTGTGACGAGTTGGGCCATGCCACTCACCAGTGTCCACAGTTACCAGCCCTACAGAAACACATGCAGATGCTCGACGATGACCCCAACATTCCAGTTGTCGAACTCAACCCCACTCCCAAGCCTAAAGATAAGTCCCTACGTACCAACCACTCCTGTGCCATATGCAGAATTTACGGGCATTATTCACATCATTGTCCCGATCTCCCGGATTACAGAGCAGCTCTCTATGAGATGAACAATCTGGATCTTGAGACGGCACCACCTACCATTGAGGAGATCTACCCCCCAGACTCTTCCCCTTCCGGAGAGGTTAATACCATCTATATGATCTCTTCCACCACTACCCCCTCGTCAACCGATTTGACGACGCAAACTTTCCGTACCGATGAGGAGATTATTGAGGCCCTTACTACCCCGGATTATCCCTGGGATGATATGCATCATCGCTCCTACTTCATCCCAAAAGCGTCTTCCTCTAGCTCCGCTACCCAATACACGGTTGAATCCAAAGACTTCCTCCCCACCGAGGTCGACTGGTTCAAGGATCCTATTCCTGCTCCTGACGCCTTCGAAGAGGGGAACATGGCCAACATCTCACCTGTCATCCAAGTTGATATCGCTGCCCCAGGACGTGCTCCTGAACTCATCACTTTAGGAGCATTCTGCAGTCAGCAAGAGATTGAGGACTACACAAACCTTTTCAAAGAATTTCATGATGTCTTTGCCTGGTCCTATACTGAAATGCCTGGTCTTGACCCCGCAATTATAGAGCACCGCATCGACACATGGCCTGACGTACCCCCTGTCCGTCAGAAGCAGCGTCCCATTCATCCTTCCAAACTCCCCGCTGTTAAAGCCGAGATTGAGAAGCTGCGCAAGGCAGGGTTCATTTATCCTATTGCCTATACCACTTGGGTTTCAAACCCCGTTCCCGTCAACGAAAAACAAGGCACCCTTAGAGTATGCACTGACTTCCGCGATTTAAACCATGCTTGTCCCAAGGACAATTTCCCCACGCCATTTATTGACCAGCTCATTGATGCGTGTGCGGGGCATGAAGTCCTCTCCTTCATGGATGGTTTTTCCGGCTACAACCAGATTCAGATCCGTAAAGAAGACCAGTACAAAACGGCCTTTACTACCCCATGGGGCACCTTTGCCTATCGCGTCATGCCTTTCAGCCTCAAAAATGCTGGTGCTACTTTCCAGCGGGCCATGACCTATTGCTTTCACGACTTGGTCCATATCCTGTTAGTCTACCTTGATGACCTCACAGCTCATTCCCGGAAACGTTCAGACCACCTTAACAACCTTCGGCAAGTTTTTCTGCGTTGTCGCAAATACCAAATCCGCTTGAACCCACACAAGTGTGTCTTTTGCGTTCCGGCAGGTCGGTTGTTAGGTTTCATTGTTTCCCAGAAAGGAATTACTGTTGACCCTCTAAAAGTCCAAGCCATCTTAGACCTTCCTTCTCCTCGCACGCTCCGGCAACTCCAAAGTCTGCAGGGGCGATCCAACTTCCTTCGACGCTTCATTCCTGATTACGCCACTACCGTTCACGGTTTCTTGCGCCTGCTCCATACCCACATACCCTTCGTCCGGGATAAGCAAGCAGAAGCTGCATTCGAAGCCCTCAAGAAGGCTCTCACACAAGCCCCTCTGATCTCCCCTCCGGATTTCTCCCAGGACTTCATCCTATACGTCTCGGCCTCCGAGCATGCCGTGTCCGGAGTCTTGGTTCAAGAAGACGCTTCCCACCAGGAACACGTCATTTACTACGTCAGCCAGACCTTGTCTGGTCCACCCCTCCGTTACCCCTATGAGGAGAGACTTGCCCTCGCCGTAGTCTTTTCCGTACAAAAATTGCGACACTATATCTTAATGAGTCATACCACCGTCGTTGCCGACTCTAACCCCATGGTATATCTTCTAAACCGGCGACTACTGCAAGGTCGTGTTGCTAAATGGGTCATTATCCTCCAGGAATATGACCTTACCTTCAAAACACCTAAGAGCACTAAAGCCCTCGCGCTTGCCCAGCTCATTACTGATCTCCCTTCCCTTCTCCCGGCCAAGCCAATCTCTGATGAGTTACCCGACAATCACTTGTTTACTATCTCGTCCGATGACCCATGGTACGGTGATATCTTGTTATACCTGCGCACGCAAAAGTTCAGACCCAAAGTTACCCGTAATGGACGTCGTCGCATCCGTCACCAGGCTTCTCGATATCTCCTCTTAGGTGATGTCCTTTACCGGCGCGGAGTTGACACAATTCTTCGTCGTTGCCTTACACACGAGGAAGCTGAACACGTCCTTAATGACTGTCATAGCGGTGCCTGCGGAGGCCATTTCTCAGGGATGGCCACTGCCCAAAAGGTCATCCGCGCCGGATACTTCTGGCCCACACTTTTCACCGACTGCATCACTGCGGTCAAACGCTGCCATAACTGTCAACTTTTTACCCCCAAGGCTCGGACACCTCCTGCTCCGTTACACCCAGTCGTCACCGTTGGTCCCTTTTGTAAGTGGGCCATAGACTTCATGGAATGTAGACCCCAGTCTGCCAACGGCCATAAATATATTGTTGTCGCTGTTGATTACTTCACTAAATGGGCGGAAGCCATGCCTACCTTCAATTGTACCGCCGACACCGCGGCCCGCTTCTTCTTCAACCATGTCATCGCTCGATTCGGGGTTCCTAAGCAGTTAGTCTCTGACCATGGTTCACACTTCGAAGATGCCGTCTGGCGTGAGTTATCCACCCTCCTCAAGTATGAACACCACTTTTCCTCTGCTTACTACCCCCAAGGGAACGGCCAAGTAGAGGCCATCAATAAAATCCTAAAAACTATCCTCCAACGAACGGCTGACAAGCATAAGTCCAATTGGCATCACATGTTGTTCCTTGCCTTGTGGGCTTACCGCACATCCACTAAAACCGCCACTAGTTTTACACCATTCCATTTAGTTCACGGTGTAGAGTCTGTCCTCCCCATCGAGTGTCAGATTCCTACCTTACAGATCGCCGTTGAGCTTCTCCCTGACACCTCCCCCATCGAGCAGCGTTTGCTACAACTCGAACAAGCCGATGAAGATCGTCGGGCCACTCTCCAGAACATCGAAGCTGCCAAACACCGCTCCAAAGCCGGTTATGATAAACATGTTCACCCTCGAACTTTCCACGAAGGGGACCTCATCCTTGCCTATGACCAAGCCCATGACAAAACCGGTAAAGGGAAGTTTGAATCTATGTGGCAAGGCCCTTACGTCGTGCAGACCTGCCTCGGCAAGGGGGCATACATCTTAGCTGACTCCGAAGGCCGTCCTCTGCGCAACCCTCGTAATGGGTTGTATCTCAAGCGTTTTTACCCATAAAAGAAACCCGCGGCCTCATTGGTCTGCATTGTACAGTACTTTCATTTTGTTTTTGTCTGTTTTCCACACCGTTTCCACCACTGGAATCAGCACAACGAGACCGTCATGATGGTCACCTCGTTGCAGTATTTTTGTTCCGCTATTTTTTGCCCATTTTTTCAGACGCCACTAGTCGCCTTGGTTTTCGTGCCACATCGGCCGCTCTCCATTTTTCACATGTTTTATATCATCGGATTCATTTTTCCGAGCTGGTGATGATGCTTGAGATCATTTCTCACTCTCACCCCCCAGATTTTTTGGGTATTTTTTCCAAAACGCCCTCGTCACCTCGGTGTGCGTGCCACATCGGCCGTTACCCGTTTTTGCCACCCTTTATATCGCCGGATTCATTTTTTCGAGCTCGTGATGATGCTTGAGATCATTTCTCGCTCTCACTTGGTACAATTTTAACATTGTGTCCCAAACACCTTGTTGCCTTGGTTTGCGTGCCACATCGGTCGCTATCGGATTGTTCCACATTTTTACATGAGCCATTCACTCCTGTCATACTGCAAATATCTCGTTATTTTGCCACCATTTCATCTACCCCGCAAGGAGGCCCACCAGTGTTCCCCACTACCCTCGCCCTTGATCATCCTTACTGATCCGTGATTGAACACTTCCTCCTTGCCCGGCCATTCCTTTTGTTCGGTATAATTTTATCCCTTTTTCGGGCCGGACAAGTCCTTTACGAAAAAGGCACTTAGGGAGTTTCTGTTAAGCTCTTTTCTGACTCCTAAACGAATGAAAAGATCGCCGAGCAATCTTGCTTCCTTTCATGCTCGTTAAAGTACCTGAAAGGGCGTCTATCTGGTATAAGTTTATCCCTTTTCCGGACCTGGTAGACTAATTACCAAAAAGGAATACTCTAGTCACACCGGCTAGAAGAGTTCTTCATTGCATCCTTTTATGCTTCTTTGGGCCTTGGAGACTAAATCTACGAAAAAGCAACCCCCTGGAGTCTTCTTACTTGCTTTCAGACTCTCTAAAATTGAAAGCAACCACGAGCATGCACTGTCCTGGGCTCGTAAAATCCACACGACAGTACCATTCCATTACTTCAGAGTCTTCTTATCGCTTTCAGACTCCTTAAAATTGAAAGCAACCACGAGCATGAACTGTCCTAGGCTCGTAAAATCCACATGACAGTACCATTTTACACACACTTCTTCTAGTTCATTAACCCATGAAGAAGTCTCCTCCCGTGCCTCCTGGCACTATGATCGATCATCTCGGCAGCACCCCCAATCAGGTCGCCTTTGTTCAGAGTATTCTGCAGTCTCCTGCCATTTTACACCAGCTTGAGTCTCCCTCAGCTAGTTATCCTCCCAGATCCATTACAGCTATGATCCCTTTCCCCCCAGTCAGTTTCATATGCTGCCAGATCATTCCCATTATCATACTCTGAACAAAGGAAGTTTGAGTCCCTCCACTCTACTTGCCCAGTTATCCCCCCACAGTTTATCAGTCCTGCCATCAGCACTATCACATTTCGGTATTGTACCTCGCGCTCCTGTCAAGGAAACATCATTGCCTTGATAGTTGCAGGTCTCCCTCTGTCGACGACAGCTCCTCTATTCCAGAGGATAGGCCCAGAGGTCCCTACGCCTTGGACTTATCACCATCTGTGGTAAGTGCCTACGGACCATTCTGAGAGGAGTCATCATTGCCTCTCTGAGTGGTTGTTCCTCCCATGCTCGACTTCAGCACCTTGATCGCATCGTGGAGGATCGCGTAGGATTATATCCCATCAGTTTTTAGTCGAAGACCCCGGATTTCCCCTGACTCTAGCACATTGGTGAGTCACTTCGGAACGACCAGTTATATGTTCCCGTGGATGTCTGGGCTGCGTTGGCATTTGTATTCGGAAGCCATCCAGTTACATGCTTCCTTGAGTACCCAGTTTCAGTCCCAGATCAGTTCCAGTTCAGTGTTCCTTTGCGAGTGTACCCCTTGTCACTCTGATCCAGCAGCTCATTAGTTCCTTTGGTACCACGCTCAGTAGCACTGTTGATTATTCCAGTGTATCAGCTCTTTAGCACAGACATGGTCATCCCAGCAGTATGTCCCATATTTGTGTCCCCTCTGGACCCTTATGATGTACACAGTGGTCATGTATCTTACAGGTCCCCCTTTGCGGACCTCACAGTTCTGTTTATATATCTTGATACGAGCATGGGTATGCCCGCCTCGTCTACATATTGAGATTATTCCTCAGTCAGTATTTGAGGTCATGTATATTTCAGGTCCCTATTTTTGGACCCCATTGTTTATGTTATGTTATATCCTGATACGAGCATGGGAATGCCCACCTCGTCCATATGATCAGATGATTCCTCATCCATTATTGAGGTTATGTACTTTTAGTTCTTGAAGTTGTTCGGGATCGTTGTTCTCTTCTCTCCACATCCCAGGAAAACCATTCATGACTTATGATGTCCATCGGCCATACGATGAGCTCCTGCCCTCGCACATCAGGGGGCAATCTGTTAACACCCAAAAAGTGTTCACTACCTCATCTACCACATTATATGGCTCATTTGTCCATTTTCCTACCATATTTTCCTTAAAATCTCAAAAAATCCCATTAAAAAGCCTCCAAAAGGCCACAAAACCATCAAAATAGCCCAAAAAAAGGCTAAAAAACCCCTTTTTCCTCCAAAAATAGCAAAAATCCCCTAAAAAGGGAATAAAAAATATAAAATAATGAGGAAAAGGAGAAAAAAAACCCTATACAGCTGCACAAAACCATGTGTTTCCCAAAACCATGGGTCAGCACTCCACCACCAAAAAATTATAAATAGGTGATGGAGATCCCTTATTCCATATCCACAATCACAAGCACCCTTACTCTGCCAAAATCTCTCTCGAAACCCTAGTTCATCATTGAACTACTTTCACCTTGAGAGCCACTTTTGGCCCATCCCCACCATTGGAGAAGGAGAAGGAGCATATTGAAGCTTGGAGCATCCTCTTGGACACTGCAAAGGGCTTCATCAAACCTTTACATTGAAGGTAACATTAATAGAAAAAGTCATTCTTTTCATTTGATGTTTATGTTTCATGCATGTTTTAGAAATAATTTAATTTCTGTTTTAGCTTAGTTATTTATATTTACTGAACTGCTACTAAGGAGTCCATTCTCCTTAGTAGGTGCTCATTTGCACAAGCTAGGGGTAAAACCCTAGCTACAATTATGTTGCAGGAATCAAGATTCATCAAACCCTTCATCTCCCATTCACATCAGTAACCCTTGTTATTGGTCATATATCCCTGAGTTTGGAACTTACTACCCTCAAGTAACTTCACTATCATATGCATTCAAAATATCGGAGTGGGACTGTTAGAATGCAAGAGAAGAGAGACCTGATCTTTGGCTTTGATAAGGTGCTTGGCAGTGATAAGGTATGGATTTGTATTATTTCACTATCATAATCGAAATTTGATATATTTCCCTCGCCCAAACTAAGTGTGTTCTATGTTGTATTATTGACTTGGAACAATTGCTCATTAATCATGTTGAAGTTTCTTCAGTAGTTGATTTTTCATTTATATTTCATGTCATTTGAACTCTTCATTATAGTCAAAATTGTTTGAGGAAGTTTTCTTTTTTTGTGGTTACAAGTTGCAATTGGGAATTAAGGTGTAGATCAAGAAGGTGCTAAGGGAGCAACAAGGATCATACGGTTGGGATGGGAAAAATTTTGGTACATTTTGAAAGCAGGTTTGGTGTGAACAGGGTTAAAGCAAAGTGGTTCGTTGAAGTAGGGTCGACTCTGATGTAGTGGCCAAGAACCAATGAAGATGGGTGTTTTGAATATGTCAAGGGTGGATTTGGTTAATTTAGTTAGGATTTTGTGTGCACTTACATTAATGAGTGGAGTAGTCGAGAAGTGGGAGCGAGGCAGGATGTGTGCACCCTATAAATATGTAATGTGTTGGGAATTTTGGGGTTATCCAGTTAATTAGTGGAAAAATAGTGGTAAGAAGGGAGTCACGTAATTTGAAATTGTCTATCAGCTCTGTGCACAGATCCATTGTAAAGAGAAGAATAGAAAGATGTATGTAATATTTGTGCATAGAAGAAAAGTGCTACATTATTGCGACTCATGAATGAAAATCGCTTTTGTGGTTTTCTCCCGATTGGGTTTCCACATTAAAATAAATATTTCTAATGTCTATGAATGATGATTTTGACACCAATGTTATTTTAATTATTCTTCATTATGGATTAAATGTCACGAATCGGTGATTCAATATGAATATCGTGAATTTTTGAATGAATATCATAGTTATTGTGTGCCTTCTCTGGAATATGAATGATCTATCAAAGCTCTATTATGTATGATTGTTATGGGTTTGGTTAATTCTCCTTCACGACTACAGAATCTTGGTTCCTGTAGCTCCCATAGGTACCTCAAGTGAGACTTCACTTGCTTTGCAGGTGATGCCGAAAGGGCCAGTATCTTGGGGTTTGTTAGTGATTAGTCTCATAAGTCGAAGTGATATGTCAAATGTGTGCAAAGATCCATTGTAAGGAGAAGAATAGAAATATGCCTATAGGTTGTGTGCACAAAAGAAAAGTGCTACATTATTGCAACTCATGAATGAAAAGTGATTTTGTGGTTTTCTCCCGGTTGGGTTTCCACGTTAAAATCATGGTGTCTAATGCATGTGAATGATGATTTTGAGACTGATGTTATTTTACTTATTCTGCATTGTGGATTAAATGTCATGAATCAGTGATATAATATGAATGGTTATGAATACTGAGAATTTGTCAATGAATATCATAGTTATTTTCTGCCTTGTATGGAATATGAATGATCTGTCGAAGCTATGTTATGTATGATTGTTATGGGTTTGGTTCATCCTCCTTCATGAATGTAGAAGCTTGGTTCTTGCAACTCCCATAAGTACCTCGGGTGGGACTTCACTTTCCTCACAGGTGATGCCAAAAGGATTGGTATCTTAGGGTTTGATGGTGATTAGTTAAGTGAACCTAGGTCGAAGTAGAGTGTGCCAAAAAAAGGTCCTATTGCCGAGACTGGGATCTGACTAAGCCCGAAATTCAAGATTGGATCAATGGGAAGCTGAGAGATTTTGTTGAATACCAAAATAGAGATCCACGACTGGATGGGGAAACGTGGTTAGGTAAGTATGTTTTATCATAAATCCATGAAATGTTCTTTGGAGAATTCCTTGTTATATTGACTGAATGGTTGGTGAGGTTAAATCTACAAAAGAGGCGCTTTTAAGGGGGTGAGCCTATGGTTTGGACACTTGAGCTAGTCCAGACCCTTAAGGGTGTTAACAATAAGATATATCGCACTGTTGATTATTGGTTGGATATTATAATGGAGGGATGTATTACTGAGTTTGTTATAGACACTATAAATATTAGAGTGTTGTTGAACGAGATTTCTTTTAAGGACCATGAGGTAAGTACCTGAAATCCTTAAACCTGTAGATTAAAATGATTATTTTTAAAAAAGGGGTCATGACGATGGAATTCGAACCATAAACTATTTTTGCGTAGCAGTTCGGGATGCCAGTAGGGGATGGTTTCGGAGTATGTTGTAAGGATTGAGATGATATGAAATGGGAAGAAGGCAGTGAGATAGATGAAGAGTGTGCTCCACTGCAAAGTGGGAGAATATTTCAGTCGAATAAGAGAAGGAGAATTGCAACAGGGAAAGAGGGTTGCAGTGTGACTAAGAGACAGGACTACAAACCAGTACCTCAACTTGAAGAAGGATCTTACGATAGATAAGAGGACAGAGAGGAAAGATACTATCTCATTTCCGAGGAAGATTCTATTGACCTAGCTCATGTCAAAAGCTACAAAATACCCACAATCCCATGTGAATCTCCAGAAACTAAGGTAATAAATACTAGTTCATTGTAGTTCATAAAAGCAGGTAATAGTAGTGGTAGTCAGAATAGTACTTTGACTAGTAGCAAAGATCCAAGTGTTGGTGCTTCAGTTTCGAGTCAGTGATTACCCCCTAGGAGAAGGATTCTTGGGGATGATATGAAATTACCTATATTTCATGCGAATGGTTCAGAATATCTTGAACAACATTGGTTTTTGTGTGGTGTTGTTTGGACTGTTAAGAAAGTGCAGGACGACAATGTAAAAAGAGCACAACTAATTATGACTTTTCAAGGTTGTGCTTTAGATTGGTTCATGAACTTTCCAAAGTACCTATTGGGACAACACAGAAGACCCTAGAAGAGATTAAGGATGCATTAGTAGATGAATTTTGAAAGCCAAAATATGAGTCGCATTGCATCACAAAGTTAAAGGAGATCAAGTAGTTAACAACATAGTTTGTTTGGGACTTCAACTAGAGGTTCAAGACGTTGATGGATTGTGTAAGATTTCAAATGATAGATATTCAACAAAAGTTTGGTTTATAGCTTCTTTATTGCCACATATTAGATTCCCACTTATACAATAGAAGATTGCGTCGTAGAATGAATCTCTTGAGATATCCATGAAACTAGAAGCATCACCTATTCGGGAAACTAGAGCAGGTATGGATTAGATCTAGTCACAGCTGGAAAAATTATCATTACAAATTCAAGACATTAAGAATGGAAAAGACAAAAGAGAATAAGTTTGGTGTACCAGGTGTAAATAGGAGGGTCATTCTAAGGACCAATGTACAAATTTTTTAGGAATATAAAGTTATTGGAGCTCCTAACCCGCCGAATCATGGAGCTGTAATTTGGTGTGTGATTTGTCAGACTAGGGGGCATCTACTGGAGGAATGCTATCTGTTGCAGAAAATTGTGAGTACCCCTAATAGTATATTTTGCAAATTCCATAGATTAGTTGGTCGTGATGAAAAACACTGTCGAGCATATTAGTTACTCTTACAACATACAATGGATGCCGATAGAATGAAAGGGGAGGAACAAGTTTAAGGTAGTAGTGCACAGTTTAATCAACAGAGGGGTGGATTTCTAGGATGGGGATGAGGTGGATTTGGTCAAGGTAAATTTCAAGTCATCTATTATAAATATGGACAACCAATAAATTTTGTGATAGATTTTCCAAATCCATGTTCAACATGTACCTATTGTAGGGCGTTGGATCACACTATTGAAGACCGTCCACAACTCATAGCAAAATGGAAAGAAAAAGGAAATAAAAAATAGAACCTGAATGTTTAGAAGATATTAGCAAAGCCCATATAGAAGCATCCAACTATCAATTTTTTAACAAGGGGAGGAGATACAATGGGGGATGATAAAGAGCTGCATGAAAATCAACGTGATCCTAGAGTTCAACCAATAGTTCAATGGCCAGTACCATTTGATGTTCGAAAAGAAAGAGAGATATTTATGGAAGCTAGAAATGATTTCATGCAAAAGAAACATAGAGCATCGACATCTGCACCAACATTGGTATTCGATGAAGTTCCTGTATATGATATGCCACCGTGCTTCGACTGATCAGCTCCAAAGTGAAGTCTAGGAAAGGTAAGTGCACTGAAACATTTTCTAAAGAGATGTATAGATCTAGTTAAAGTTGAAATTGACTTTAGGGAGTTGCAGACTTTAATTGATGAATAAAAAAGAGGACCCACTCAGGAAAGGGATCTAACTAATTTGCAAAAGAAGGTAATAACGGAGAGGGAATTACAACTTAGTGCATAGGGGACTTCGACATGGATTTCATTATTTTAGATATTCAGTCAAATGTGAACATTATTACTAAGTAAACATGGGAAAATATTGGGAAACCTAATTTAGTATTGTCACCTTCTAGTTAAAACTAGCTAATTAACTGAAAGTGATTCCATTTGGAAGAATGGAAGGTGTTCCTGTTGAAGTGGAAGGATTGTGAAGTTTTGCAGAATTTGAGGTCATTGAGATAGTTGATGATACCAAACCATACCCTACATTGCTTGGTATAGATTGGGCTATTGAGAAACATAATATTATAAACATGAAGAAGCTAGTGTTGACATTTGAAGGTGAAAATATCAGGGTTTTCACACATTTGGATCCTTTGGAGGGTCCGAGGTATGTCAAATATTTTTGAGAGGAATATAATTATGAAGACTTAGAAAATATTTATAAATTCATGTCGAGAATGGATGATTATGTCAATATGACATTAGATGGTACCCTGAGTTGGCGAAGCATTAACTCATGTTCATCAACCTCTAGGGAAGATTTGGAAAATTGGTAGAACATACTACATGAAGTGTCCATGAGGAGGTGTTCCCGTGTTACAAAATCACTACACTGGGTTGGAAAAGAGGTATGTGATCTACCTACTTATGAAGGGATTCCCAATTTAGATGTTTTCCTTTCTGATTATGAAATCAAGGTACCTGAGTAATAAAGGATATTAACTCTAGATGTAGTATTGGAAGCTACTCCAGCTAGGTGGTGGGATTCCCATAAGGAGAAGATATAGGGTTGGTCATAGTGCAAAAAGTTGCTAGAAGTCATATTTGGAGAAGGAATTTATTATAACAGAGAAAAATATACTGGGATAGCTAGTCCTCTAGATCATTTGGCATTATGTACTAAGGAATGGGAACGTGTACCTAAGAAGGAGTGGGTCCATATGTTTATCCATACCTTGGATATTATACCAAAAATTGGTATACAACAATGGAACTACGATAAGGAAAAACATAATGGGATGATATGGCCATGAATTTAAGGAGAACGTTTAGTTATGAAGATGAGAACTTGTCAATGGACGCACTTTTGCAGATTATTAAAGCCAAAATTTACTAAGAAGTGCCTATGTAGTTACCTAATCTACCACAATGGAATGCCACATTTGAGCAAGTGATGGAATGCTATAATATTACTAGGGATCCAAATGATGACCCATAGAACATACACATCCCATAAACAAAAGGAATTTGAGACTTAGAAGGTCTCGAGATTACATCTTGTAAGCTTTTGCAACCACTAAAGACATAGAAGATAAACGTTGGCTTGACAGAAAGTCCTACGTTTGCTAGCATCGGAGATTATTGGGACAATGAGACTATAGGTAATCTTACTGACCTATTACACGAATATCAAGATTTATTTCCCACTAATTTCTCATAAATGAAAGGCATTGTAGGGGGTTTAGGAGAAATGAAAATAGCACTAAAGCCTGATGTGAAACCTATTAAACAACATCCATATAGATTGAATCCAAGATATAAGTAAAAGGTAACAACGGAGCTTGACAAGATGTTAGATGCAGGAATTATTGATCATGTCGAAGAGTTTGAATCAATTAGTCCAAGATAAAAAGACTATTGAGATTCATATTTGTGTAGATTTGAGGAAGCTGAATGATGCCTGTCTTCATGATCTGTTCCTAACACCTTTTACATATGAAGTACTAGTCAGAATGTGGGTGGATAGGAGGCTTACTCATTCACGGATGGATTTTCTGGGTATCATCAAATCAAAATCACTAAGGAGGATCGACATAAGAACACATTTTCGACTGGATGGTGTTTTTATCAGTATACAGTGATTCCCTTCGATATAAATAAAGCACCAACTATTTTTTCCTAGGTGGTGGTCACAGTACTTAAGGAGTTCATCCATAAATTCTTGGAACTATACTTTGATGACTGGATAGTCTATGGACTGTTGAAGAACCTTATTGAGAACCTCGGGTTGATATTGGATCGATGTAGATAGTACTAGATAACACTAAACTTTAAGAATTGTAATTTTTTGCTCCATTTGGAATACTGTTGGGACATATAGTGTGTAAACAAGGTCTGTTGATGGATCCTGTGAAAATTGTCATTATAGTAGATTTTCCTCCGCCTAAATCGGTGCGACAGTTGAAAACAACTTTGGTCCATACATGGTATTATATAAATTTTATAAAGGGGTATGTAGATATTACAATTCCAATGGAGAATTTATTGAAGAAAGATACTAAGTTTCAATGGAATGAAGAGTGTCAGTAGAGCCTCGACATATTGAAGGAAAAGATAGTGGGAGTGCCTATTCTAGTATTCCCCGATTGCAAAAAGGAATTTCATGTTGATGTTGGCACTTCATCCATTGCATTGGTGAAGTTATGGATCAACTAGGTGAGGGATCCATTGATCATCCTATTGTGATATTTTAGGATTAGGATCACTCAGTTTTAGCAAACCTCACTAAAAACTCACTCAAGAAGTGCAGAAAGAAGAAGAAGAAATGTTGATTCAATAATCACTCATACACAAGAAATGACAAAAACTGTTGTATCATACATCAGTTGTAAGATGGCACTTTGAATAGTGAATAATAACTGAATACAATCAATAGAATTCGAATGCCTCCTAAGGTCATTCGAATCATCCTCAGTGTGTATCTTGGATAACATTGGAGACATCATCCAATCAATGCAAGTAGTCACAAATAGTCAAAATTCATCCAAATGAGTCTAACTGATTCTAATTGAACCATGTGAGAAAAAATTAGGGGATGGAGAATCCAAGTATGGTGCATGAGGCTGTCAGAAGGTCAATTGGCACTCCAAAAATAGACAACCGGGAGCTACAGGTAGTTAAGCTGAGAAATAAATGCAAGAACTGGTCAAGCAATGTTCTAACTGACTGTTAAACTCCTAGTAGGTGATATAAGGCGCATATGTCATCCAGGTGAGGAAAACAAGGTGCATCAGGTAGGTAGGAGGGCTACTGAGAGATGAAGACAGGCTCTAGGGAGCTGAAAATAGGCTCTAGGTGTTGGGGAGACCACCATACTGATGACTGGATGCATGTAGATGCATGCATGATGACTGGATGCATACAGAATGCATGCATGCATGAAAATATAAAAAAAACGATGGTGATAGTATTCCAACACCCTCCCTCAAGCTATACCATGAGGTAGTAACTGAAAACTGAAAAAGTAGGGCCCTGGTGACTGAGAGGTCACCTCGTACAACAATCTAAATAACAAAAGAGGAAAGAGGGAAAACAAAGACCTCCCTCAAAATAGACTGAAGGATGCTAATGTAGCATGGCATCACTCACCCCATAAGGAGGCAAGTGACCCTCTTTGTCGAAGAATGATCGACCTGCAAGAAATGGATCAATAATGCGAGAAGGATGAAACCTTCCATTCTAAAAATCTGATCTGGTTCTCCTTTGATCAAGTGGATCACCCACAAGATCTTCGGTAGATATGAGAGTAGTGGCTTCCCATCTAGGAAGAGGAGGATCATCGGGTGAAAGATAATCAGGTTCTTGTGGAACTGGATCTCCCATTCGCTCATCTTCATTATCAGTTGCTAGATCTTCAGGTTCTTGTGGATATGGATCTAGCATTCTTTCAAAAAGAGTTGTCTTCCTCTTGGGAAGAAGTGGATCATGCTCCAAAAACATAATATGAAGATCATTATGGAGCATGTGATTTGAACCAACTGAGGTAGAATCAAGTCCATGAATGTGTAGATAGTTCTTTGATATCTCCTTTGAACCAACATAGGTGAGATCATAACCAAAGAAACTATGACATGATGATGGTATCTTGGACTTCAAATCAGGTCCAAGAATTGGAAGATGGTTTCTTGTGATCTCCTTTGAACCAACAGGAGTGAGATCAAAACCAAAATCATAAAAAAGTGCATGAGTCATGAACTCAAGCGAATGATAGAGTCTTCCATCTTCGGTGAAACTCTGAAAACATGTGCCAATGACCAAATAAGAGTCCAAAGGAAGGATTTGATCAAGGAGGGAGAATGCATTACCTCCCAAATCTGATTTTACCTCCAAAATACTTAGTAGGTCATCATCTTTCACATCAGCAGGCTCATGGGAAGTAGATATTGTGAAAGTCTCTTCAACTTCTAGAGTAGTAGCTGACATCTCTTGCTCAGAATTCGAATCAGAAGATGGATCAAATCCTGAAACCATGTCTTGAATTTCAACTTCATGTGAATCTGCAGCTGCTACTACAGAAAAATGCTGCAACTACAGAGAACTGCAACAACTACAGAAACTGCTGCAACTACAGAAGACTTCAAAACTGTTGCAACTGCAGAAAATTTTGAAACTGATGCAACTGCATATTCTTCTTCATTTTGAACAAATTAATAATGGGATATGATTGAGGCCAAATCATGAATAGAGAGAGCACTGGAGGAAGTACTACTGGAATTATTCTCCAAATAGATAAGACCATCCTCTTCCTTCTTTCCAAATAATCTGTCCAATCTTGTCCAATTATCACTTGGATGTTTTGCAGGATCAATGAGGTATTCCATATTGCTACTGAGGCTCTATCATAGTCATCTAGCCAATCTTCTTCCTCTTCATAGGAAGCAAAATCTCTCTTAACATCAATACACATATTGAAAAGACCATATCTCTTCAAGTATGATGTCATCTTTGGTTTCCATTCTTCATAGTTGTATGAATAGAGAGAAGGAATTGATTTCACATCCATGGAAGTTCTTGTAGAATTCGAATCTATTGCTGCAACTGCAGAAGACATCAAAACTTCTGTAGCTGTAGGAAACTGCTGCAACTGCAGAGAACTTCGAATAACCTACAAAAAAAAAATGAGAATTGTGAAATGGGGATATGCTGCAATTCGAATTGAACACTGCCTTAGGACACTGAGCACATGTGGCTGGGTCCTTCACACCTAGCTAGACCTCACTGGATTTCTCCAGTGAATTCAAAGAAATAGCACTAGGATTTGTTGTGGAAACCCAGAGGCTTCTGGTGCTCAATGAAAGACAGCTACTCAAAGAATTGTTGCAACTAATGCAACTACTACTGCTGTAATTCGAATAGCTACTATCAGCTCTGATACCATGTGATATTTTAGGATTAGGATCACTCAGTTATGGAAGACCTCACTAAAAACTCACTCAAGAAGTGCAAAAAGAAGAAGAAGAAATGTTGATTCAATAATCACTCATACACAAGAAATGACAAAAACTGTTGTATCATACATCAGTTGTAAGCTGGCACTCTAAATAGTGAATAATAACTGAATACAATCAATAGAATTTGAATGCCTCCTGAGGTCATTCGAATCATCCTCAATGTGTAGCTTGGATAACATTGGAGACATCATCTAATCAGTGGCAGTAGTCACAAATAGTCAAAAGACAGTCAAATGAGTCTAACTAAGTCTAATTGAACTATGTGAGCACAAATCAGGGGATGGAGACTCCAAGGAGGGCACATGAGGCTGTCAGAAGGTCAATTGGCACTCCAGAAATAGACAACTGGGAGCTACAGGAAGTTAAGCTGAGAAATAAATGCAAGAATAGGTCAATTAATGCTCTAATTGACTGTTAAACTCCTGGTAGGTGAGATAAGGCACATATGTCATCCAGGTGAGGAAAACAAGGTGCATCAGGTAGGTAGGAGGGATACTGAGGGTTGAAGACAGGCTCTAGGTGTTGGGGAGACCACCATACTGATGACTGGATGTATGCATGCATGCAAATATAAAAAAATTATGGTGATAATATTCCAACACTTATTGTGTTTACTAGCAGAAATTTATCTACTGCAGAAAGAAATTATACTACAAATGAAAGAGAAGGATTAGCTATGGTTTATGCATCGCAAAAGTTTGGGAATTATTTGTTAGGGGGTAATTTTAAAAAGTTTACATATCATTCTGCTTTGAGATACCTGGTCAACAAGCCAGTGGGGGGGGGGATAATTTGTAGGTGGCTCTTATTATTTTAGGAATATGATTTTGAGATCATAGTTAAGCCGAGATTGTTGAATGTGGGACCTGATCATTTGTTGAGCATCAAAGCAAATCAGAGCAAATTTGGGGTCTAAAATGGGCCTCGTAAGGAAAATATTAAAAAAATTAATGTCACACTAAGAATATGTCATGTCACACTAAGTTAGAGGTGTTATCTAGTGAATGTTAATCTATGTTGTCTCATTAATGATAGTTGACAAGTATGTTGGGTTAGTGTAGAGTTAAGAGGTGAGGGTTGAAAATAATAATGAAAGCTTTAGATTATTGTGTACACACAATAAATGATATAGTGGTAAAATTTTTGAAATTTTATCATAATTTAATGAGAATAATTAATAATTATTTAAATATACTAATATATCTTGTATATTTAAAAATAAATTTAAAATTTACAAATTATTATAATTAAAATTTAATAATAAATTATAACAATATGAATCATTATATATATAAAAACTTTAATATATGTTAACTATATTATATTATATGCTCGCACGGGTGTGGCTCATTGGTGTTTCTCTTGTATGAAGTCACATGTTGTAAAGAGAGGTCACGAGTTCAAATCACACTCGACTTTACCCGTGTTCCATGCTTGCGGGGTGTGTGGGGCACCTAGGGTTATAGTGGTAACGGGGATTGGATCCTTGGACCCCGTGTCACGCGAGTACCATCCCAGTCTCCAGTTCTTGATTCCCCTAGTAAAAAAATATATATATATTATATTATACTATTATATATAGTTATATATTATAGGTTAATATAGCTAACACATAGAATATATTATAACTTTTAATTGACTTGGTCCATACAAATGTACCATATAAATATAAATATAGTATTAGTATATTAAGTATAAGTTAAAGTTTATATTATATATTATGTGCTAATTATTATATGATATAAGTTAGTTGTTTTTTAATACATATAAATAATTGGTTATTATTATTTCTTTCTTAAAATAATTAATGATATAAAATGCTTTCTTATTTCAAGGTAATTTCATTATGATTTTAATTAAAGTGTTCTTTATGTTTCTAAGGGTTGGAGGTAGTGATAATATAAAATATTGTATATTTAGTATTTCAAGAATACTTATCATAATTTGAGATGATCTTATCGAAATGTTAGCCAATGTGAGTTTTATATGTAGTTAATCATTGCCAAATAAAAATATGGCAAATGCGTAGTCTAAAAGTTTTACAATTTCAAACAAAAGAAATTGATTTTCCTGGCACAATTTTGAAAAAATCCAACACAATTTTTATAAAATCCTGGTTACAACTCTCAAACTCTAAAATTTTGGGTGCCCTATGGGTTTTTTATGGTGTTTAATCCATTTCTACCATCAAAACTGCCATTAAAATATAGTTATATTCATATTTTGCAAAATAAAAAACACAAAATTCTGTTGAAAATCTTGTCTAGGCCAAATCGTCGATTTTTTAGACAACTCCTATGATAAATAATATTATGACTTCTATTTTTCCAATTCAACGATAATCGTTGACCCAATTTATTGAATTTATATTGGTTTTTGAATTTCAACTCATCAATGGAATGTTTTCTTATGAGGCCCATTTTAAACCCCAAACTTTCTTTAATGGCTAGAGATAGGAGAAGAACCAATTAACCTAGATGACAACCTCCTAGATGCGCAACTGTTTTCGGTCAAAATGGTAGATGAATACTTTGAAGACAATGTAAACATTTTGACCGCAGGTATGACACCCATAGGATTAACTGTTAATGAAAAGAATCATTTGGTTGTTAAAGCAGCAGACTATCAACTGATAACAAGTCAGTTATACAAGTTGGGACCAGATGAAGTATTAAGACGTTGTGTTATGAAGCATGAGCAATCGATGATTTTGGCCGAAGATCATGAAGGTGTTGCAGGGGGGCCACTATGTAAGAAAAGATACATCACAAAATACACTAAGAGTGGGGTTGTGGTCAACTCCGATGTAACGCCTGAGAACCAAGGAAGATGGGTGTTTTGAATATGTCAATGATGAAGTTGGTTAAGTTAGTTAGGATTTTGTGTCCACTTACATTAATGAGTGGAGTATTCTAGAAGTGGGAGCATGGTAGGATGTGTGTGCCCTATAAATATGTAATGAGTTGGGAATTTTGGGGTTAGCAAGTTCATTAGTGAAAAATAGTGGTAAGAAGCGAATTGCATAAGTTGAAGTGACATGTCAGTTGTGTGCACAGATCCATTGCAAAGAGAATAATAGAAATATGTTTGTAGTTGTGCACACAGAAGAAAAGTGCTACATTATTACGACTCATGAATGAAAATCGCTTTTGTGGTTTTCTCCCAGTTGGATTTCCACATTAAAATCATGGTGTCTAATGTCTATGAATGATGATTTTGACACCAATGTTCTTTTACTTATTCTGCATTGTGGATTAAATGTCATGAATCGATGATCTAATATGAATGATTATGAATACTGTGAATTTGTGAATGAATATCATAGTTATTTTGTGCCTTCTATGGAATATGAATGATCTGTCGAAGCTCTATTATGTATGATTGTTATGGGTTTGGTTCATCCTCCTTCACGACTATAGAAGCTTGGTTCTTGCAGCTCCCATAGGTACCTCAAGTGAGACTTCACTTGCTTCGCAGGTGATGCCTAAAGGGCCAATATCTTGGGGTTTGTTGGTGATTAGTTAAGTGAACCTGTGTTGAAGTAGAGTTGCACCAACATATACTTCAAAAAAAGGTGCATATCTTTCTTCTCCCTCTTTCCCTTTTATGTTTTTCTTGCCTTATAGATTATTATAGGATTTTGGATGTATTTTATTGAGTCTTTTTAGTCTGTATACAAATCCATTTAGGTCTATTTCCACTTACTTATTACGTTGGTGACCTCGCCCTAGTCATAAGATAAAATTTCGAACAACAGGGAGGTTTTTTGGGCATTCCATCGAATGTCCTTGACCCAACATATTCCCTACAACATGAATACATCCAGATAAGGTAGTATCATGTTATTTCCTTCAACACTTGGACATATGAATAAAACATGATGAGTTCATATGCTACATATTTTGTTCATTGAATATGGTAGTGTAAAAGTCACAAGTGTATTTTATTTTGAAAGATTGAAAATCCTTCTCCACTATGACACACTTTGTAAGGTATATACGTTTTTGTAAAGATCAGAGTAAATTAGAATATTAAAAGAAAAATAAAAAAATACAGTCTTTGTTGTGGTTGGCCTCCCATTTGAGAAACCAGAATAGCCACTCAACCATAACGTGTTCACCAATTTCCAATCATAATTACTATTGATAAAACCATCGAATACACTACTACATCTATGTCTATGACCTTTACCAAAATTGAGATAGTTCCAAGGATTCAAAATAAGACAAACCCACGATATGGGATGATTTACCAAGAGGCATAGCGTAAGAAATCGATTCTCGAACTAGAACAACAACTAATAGATATAACACTAAACAAAATATAGATCGAATGAATGAAAACTATTCTAGGAGAGACCACATGCACCGAGTCAAAGATCATTGAAAATGGTTATGTGGATATCCTTTGTTGTCACCAACTTCTCCAGCTTGAATAAGAACCATCTTCTTTCGAAAAACCATCCCAGTGTAGGATTGGGAAAGCATGTTGATCTTTTCATGAAAATCCAACTGAATTTTCACCAACCACTTCAGCCACCCTATATAATGATCCA
Source organism: Larix kaempferi (assembly GCA_027924585.1). Classification (NCBI taxonomy): domain Eukaryota; kingdom Viridiplantae; phylum Streptophyta; class Pinopsida; order Pinales; family Pinaceae; genus Larix; species Larix kaempferi. The sequence continues at coordinate 6,856,851 of BSBM01000738.1, forward strand.
AATGAGTAGAAAGAAGAGAACCTTGGTTGAAGTTGTCACAATTACCGAGCTCTACCCAAAAGGGTTTTAGTATTCCATAACAACGTTAAGGTATTGACATATTTGGTTTTACAAGAGTGTGTCAAGCTAGGATCCTATGCCATTCGACCAATGTCAACCAAAAAATTCTCTATTTTGATTTCCTCATCCTTGGATTGGACCCAATCCTCCATGGCTCACACCCATAATTGAGTAGTTGGTGATACCATCCCACTATAAATTGGATTTTCTTTGTCCCGCTCTGAAATACTTGTAGAATATGTGTGTGCTTGGATCCTTGAGGAATCAGTGAGGAACCTGCAACAATTAATTAATTAAAATACATGAGATAGTACTAAGAACAGAACTCAAAATCACTTTATTGATCACAAGCCACTTCGAGGGGGCAACCTCCTTTTAGCAAGCTCAATACAAATAACTTCACGGTACCTTTATTGGCCTAAAAAAACACTTATATACTAAGTCTATGCCCAATACTATGGGTCAATACCATGGGACATATAATACTACGAGACGACTTACAAAGCATATGTGTCCAATACTATGGGTCAATACCATGGGCTAATATAAACTATGGATCAACAAATACTACGGGATGACTTACCAAGCATACGCGTCCAACAACAATATACTAACAAAGTAAAGAGAAGGGTTGACACGGGTTCCTAACATCCCCTCTCCCTTAGAAAAAGCTTTGTCCTCAAAGCTTTAGTTGTGGAAATTGATGTAGAAACTGAAGGAGTGCTTCCCCTGTAGCATCCTCGGGTTTCATTCCGGGCCACTGACATTTTTTGAGTTTTAGGGAGGATTGTTTGGAAGGCTGTAGACGAAGAAGAACCATATCATCTACGTGAAAAGTGCGCTCAGAACGGTGTTGATCGGCTTGTTGTTTCAATCGAATTCTTTCCATGTGAATATTGTCCCGCAGAATGATAAGAATCTGATCGTGGTTTCAAAGAACCGAGTCAATTCCTTGAACTGGGGAGATGCTGAGGGTGTATGGAAGAAGAACTAGCAATGCTTGTCCATAGACTGCTTCATATGGTGTCCTGTTAGATGTGGTATTGTACCACTGGAGCACTTCTAGGAAATCCATAGAAATAGTTGTCCAAATATCTATAGGGATGGGCAAGGGTTTGAGTAGTCCCGAAAGGAGTGTCATTTCACCCTTGTTGACCTGAAAAGTATCACAGTCAACCACCATCTGTTGAATTGTCATTTTCATTTCCTGCCAAAAGAAGTTACATTGTTCTCGGTCATACATTTTGAGGAACCCAGAATGCCCTACTGATGAAGAAGCATGGAGTTCATAGAAGAGATAGCCATGTTGAACAGATTGCAACCAATTTGTAACAAGCAAGGAAATAGCTGTAAGAGAAACTGTGTCGTCAAATGTGAGAGAAGGAGCATCTTCCACCATATTGTCCTTAACCTTCTTGTAAGTGATTGCATAGGCATAACCCATGAGTTGGATAACCCATTTCAGGTGTTCTAGGGAGGAGACCTGTTGTTCCAAGAAATTTTCCAGACTCTGGAGATCAGTCTTGATGCAAAAATAATTCCCTAATAGGTATGGCTTCCATTTCTGTACTGCATGCAAAATAGCCAGCATTTCCTGTTGAGATGTAGATGCGGCTAAATTCTTACCGGAAAGGTCTCTTGAAGGCGACACGCCCACTGGTTTAGCAAAGACATCTGCATATCTATCCAAGGAAGTAGTGGAGACCTTTGATGTGTGCATCTGAATGGAAGGGAGTTGAGCGATGACACCATGTGAATTCCTCTTAAGGATCTTTTCCAGGCGATGTGAATTGATGATGCGGAGAGACCCTTGTTGTAAACCCGTAAATTTGTGGTGTTTCCCATTGACTGAAAACTGCATCCAAAGTTAAGCAAAATCCCATAAGATGGGGCCAAGTGTGCATAACCATTAAATGCCCAAAACAACATCACATCCGCCTAGGGACAAGGCAAACATGCCAGAGCACAGGTTATAATCTTCCAGAGAGATATGCACATTGGGACACTTCCCCTTGCAAGGTAAGGTGCCCCTAATGTGAACCATGACTTCAAAGTTGGAGCACGGATGGACAAAATAATCAGTTTGTTTGGCGATCTAAGGGTCAATGAAGTTATGAGTGCTACCAAAATCAATGAGTATTGTAAGAGGAAGCTTCTTGAAGTAACCCCTAACCCACATTGTTTGGGGGGTGGTGACGCCAGATAAAGCATGGAGAGATATCTTTGGTTGGTTGTCCTGAGATGGGGGGTCAATAGGTGGCTCCTAAATTTTGACCTGATCATCCATTGTATTTGGAGCTTCTTCATCAATTTTAGAGGTAGGTAGAGAATCCATATCCAAGAGATAGAGCTTTTGATGAACACATTTATGTCCCCAAGTGAATTTCTCATCACAATTATAACAAAGCCCTTTTTCTCTACATGCCTACATCTCCATTTCAGACAAATGCTTGATAGGAGTTGGTCGAGGAGATGGTGGGGTGGGAGGTCATTGAAAACCCATATTTTGGAAGGGAACAAAAGTGGATTTGGAGCGTTGTTGGGCTGCAATCTTGTCTTCTGCCAACTTAGCCAACCCTAGGGCTTTCATCATTGTGTTGGGACATAACATTTTAACCTCTGAGCGGATTTCATCCTTAAGTCCACTGATAAAACAACTCCTGTAGAATTCATCAGACAATCCTTCTATGTGATTGGCTAGTTTCTCAAATTCTATCTGATACTCTCTCACAATGCCAATTTGGCGAAGTTTAGTGAGGACTCTTATGAATTCATCAAAAGCACTAGGACCAAATCATTACAAAAGGAGCTGGCAAAAATCTGACAATTTTGGCTCTTCATGAGCCTTGATGTACCAATAGTACCATTGAAGAGATTCCTATTCCAAATCAAATGATGCAAGTGGAACTTTGTTGACATCAAAAGTATTATGCAAACTAAAATACTATTCTGCATGATAGATCCATCCAATCGGATGAGTACCATTGAAGCGAGGAAAATCAAGCTTCGGACCACGAAAATTGCTGGAAGAAGAGGACCCATTGTTTGATGAAGACTCGGACTGTCGTTTGTTTTTATGGTTGAATGCTCAAGATGGAGGCCAAGAAATTTTTCATCCAGATCCTAGAGTTTGGTTTGGATGGCTGCAAGTGCTTCCTCCATGGTTTTTGCTCCTACACAGGTGAAAACCATAACCAAGATTTTTTTTTTTTTTGGGGGAATGGGTAGAAAAACACAAACAAAAGCTTATTTAGTAAAGGGAAATTTGGATTTGGGAAAAACTCTGATGGGTAATTGGGGCTTGACTAGGTTTTGGACATTTTTGAATGGACAGGGAAGCAGAAAATAAGTATTTTAGAAGCAGGGTAAAAGAATGAGAAAATTTGTCAGAGAGGGACAAAGAAGTAGAAATAGGGAATGAACACGGTAGGAAAATTTGGAGGTGAGTGGGTGAAAATTGAAGAAGTTATGGCAAACCCTAAAAATAGACAAATGTGAGATTTATGGCTTTGGGAAATAGAATTTGGGATAGGGTCCTCAGGAATGAAATATGCAGAATGGGATTGTAGGGGTTTCCGGGAAGTTTCAAGGGAAACGGAGTTAAAACAAGGGAGATATCACAAAAAAATGGACCTTTTTTTTTTTAGGGAATGGATAGAAAAACAAACAAAAGCTTATTTAGTAAAGGGAAATTTGGATTTGGGAAAAATTATGATGAGTAATTGGGGTTTGACTAGGTTTTGGACACTTTCGAATAGATAGGAAAGCAGAAAATGAAGATTTCAGAAGTGGGATGAAAGAATGGGAAAATTTGTCAGAGGGGGACAAAGAAGCAGAAATAGGGAATGAACATGGTGGCAAAATTTGGAGGCGAGTGGGTGAAAATTGAAGAAGTTATGGCAAATCCTAAAAGTAGACAAATGTGAGATTTCTGGCTTTGGAAAGTAGAATTTGGGATAAGGTACTCAGGAATTAAATATGCAGAATGGGATTGCAAGGGTGTCCGGGAAGTTTCAAGGGAAACAGAGTTAAAACAAGGGAGATATGGCAAACAAATGGATTTTTTTTTTTTAAGGGAATGGGTAGAAAACACAAACAAAAGCTTATTTAGTAAAGAGAAATTTGGATTTGGGAAAACTCTGATGGGTAATTGGGGTTTGACAAGGTTTTGGACACTTTCGAATGGACAGGGAAGCAGAAAATGAGGATTTCAAAAGCGGGGTGAAAGAATGGGAAAATTTGTCAGAGAGGGACAAAGAAGTAGAAATAGGGAATGAACACGGTGGCAAAATTTGGAGGCAAGTGGGTGAAAATTGAAGAAGTTATGGCAAACCCTAAAAATAGACAAATGTGAGATTTCTGGCTTTGGGAAGTAGAATTTGGGATAGGGTCCTCAGGAATGAAATATGCATAATGGGATTGCAGGGGTGTTCCGGAAATTTCAAGAGAAACAGAGTTAAAACAAGGGAGATATGGTGAAAAACAAAAAACAAAAATTGGGGAGGGGGGGAATGGGTAGAAAAACACAAACAGAAGCTTATTTAGTAAAGGGAAATTTGGATTTGGGAAAAATTCTGATGGGTAATTGAGGTTTTACTAGGTTTCGGACACTTTCGAATAGACAGAGAAGCAGAAAATGAGGATTTCATAAGCAGGGTGAAAAAATGGAAAAATTTGTTAGAGATGGACAAAGAAGAAAAAATAGGGAATGAACACGGTGGCAAAATTTGGACATGAGTGGGTGAAAATTGAAGAAGTTATGACAAACCCTAAAAATAGACAAATGTGAGATTTTTGGCTTTGGGAAGTAGAATTTAGGATAGGGTCCTCAGGAATGAAATATGCAGAATGGGATTGTAGGAGTGTCCGAGAAGTTTCAAAGGAAACAGAGTTAAAACAAGGGAGATATGGCGAAAAAATGGTAGTGTTTTTTTTTTTTAGATATGGACTTGCAACAACGCAGAAGGGATCAGAACAATTGGATTTGAAATGGCGCGAAAGGGATCGACAACATATGGATCTGAAACGACGCCGAATGGATTGATCGGCAACAGATGGATCTGAAGAGATGTCAAATGGATCAAAAATGACTGGATCTAAAATGGTTTTCAAAATAGATCTGGAACAGCTTTCAGAATGGATCTGAAACTACTGGATTTGAAATGGCTCGAAATGGATCTGAAACGGCGCAGAAGTGATCGACAACAATTCAGCTGAAAATAGATATGGACCCCAGGGATGTTCGGCTTCCTAACAGTTCAGGGGTTTCACTCAGCCACCAATGTTGTCTGACGTCTTGCGTATTCGGGTAGTACCCCTCACTCCATGACTTAAGTAAAACTAATAACTGCTTTGCCACAAACGACAGCTCTTGGTTTACCTCACGAGTGGGAACTGGTCAATCAGGTAGGGGTCGTTGCCCTTTTCGTTGGCAGGTCCTCTCAATGGGCCAGTTACTTTGGGGTTCCTGTGGTACTCCTCACCATGCGTTTTAGGGATTATGCACAAGTACATCCCACAGTTAACCGGATAAGGATTATTCCTAGATCCGAACTTGCAACAGATGTGAAAAAAAAAATTGCCAGAAATTCCACCCAACAAGCCCAAGAAAGTGCTTTGATACTAGATGTGAGGAACCTGCAACAATTAATTAATGAAAATACACGAGATAGCAGTAAGAACAGAACTCAGAATCACTTTATTAATCACAGGCCACTTCGAGGGGAAAACCTCCTTTGAGCAAGCTCAATACAAATAACTTCACGGTACCTTCATTGGCCTCAAAACACACTTATATACTAAGTCTATGCCCAATACTATGGGTCAATACCATGGGACATATAATAGTACGGGATGACTTACAAAGCATATGCGTCCAGTACTATGGGTCAATACCATGGGCTAATACAAACTATGGATCAACAAACACTACGGGACGACTTACAAAGCATATGCATCCAACAACAATATACTAACAAAGTAAAGAGAAGGGTTGACATGGGTTCCTAACAGAATCCTATAGTCAATTTTATTCATGCGGACCATGTTAACCCAAGGGAAATTATTGTGGAATCCAATGCTGACGATGAGTAGATAATTTGTAGAATTCCTTCGCATACAAGGCCAGAATGAACATGGTAATTTGGTTATTGAGATCCATAAACTAGATAACAATCCAATCTGTCTTCTGCAATGATATCTAGGACAACTGTGCCAGCCTGTGAAACATTGATGAAAGACAAGGATGAAGCGACCATGATGGTATGCAAATCCAAGAACACTGCCATTGATTCATTTTCTTGCAAGAACTAGTTCTACCACAAGTTGGAATAATTTCTAGACTTGACTGACTCATGTTGGAGAAAACCCAAATCACCATCAATCACCACGTGGAACTCAACATGGGCCAAACATCCCAAGGAACAACTATCATGTGGTATGGGTGGCAGTTTCCACCTTGCTTCATAACACACAACGTAGGGAGATTTTCCTTCCTGGCCAAGTTCATACACTCGTTTTTTAAAGAGGATTGGGAAAATGAGTTCCAATTGTTATTGATACTACTGGAGGTCAAAGTGACACTAGTGATGGCAAGTTTTTCAACCACCTTGTTGGCTTCGTGTCTTACATGCTAGTGTATAATAACTTCAATTTGGATCAGAAGGGAAGAGATCCATTCCATCATTATCTCTAATTTCAAACTAGGGGAGGCTTTGGAGATGGATGAGCCCTTGATTATCTAGTTAAGAAGTTGGACCATGATTTTTGAGTCACCTTCAACAATGAGTTTACAGTAGTTTTATTGGGAGGAAATTTGACTTCCATAGGCCATGGCATATAGCTCCACAACAGTGTTTCTCTCTTTTCCTAAAGGGCCAACATAACTCTGAGAATCATTCCATGATTGTGCTTGAACACTCCACCATAATCAGCTGGCTCAAAATTTCCTTTACTAGAACCATTGAAATTTAATTTGATGAAGCCTTGCTCCATAGGTGACCAAGATTTGGGGCTAGAATCTCTTGGGGCCTATCTGGGAGACAGACGCTAGGCCTGTAACATGTGAGTATCCTCTAGTTGTCCATACCAATCCACTAAATCCAAATCCTTGATGAGTATGGTTTCTTTGATGTTGAATCATATAATGAGCCAAACACGGTTAAATTCTCAAGTGACACATTGAAAAATTCTTCTATTTCATTCCTTCCAAGTTTCCTAGAGAAGGAAACTAGTGAAGAGTTTCCATAGTCCTTTGACAATAATTTTATTGGCATAGGCAGATGATCTCTAGTTGGAAATAGTGTATTTGATAGTTAGGCTTTGTTGCAGTCCGATTGTTGAAAGATGATTGCACCAAGGTCCTAGAGATTCAAGATGAATGGGAATTGATTTAGGAGGTTCTCCATGTCTTTAGAATGGTTGTTGTAGAGGTAACATTTAGAATTCCATTCAAAACCTTTGTTAAGAAGGAGGTCCTATATGAGGATTTTTCCCCACACCACAAGCTAATGAAAAGAGGATACTTTGGGATAGAGGGCTTGAGTCCAAATTTGATGCCAAATTCTATCGCCAGGCTTGGAGTCATGTTGATCCAAGATGGCACACAATTCTTTGAGAGAAACGTTTCCAAATCTATAATATCCCCAATGAAGGACGTCTAGTCCACAGAGGGTTTAAATTTGTATATATTGGAGGTCCTCCTAAAAAGTGGCCCACTAAATATTAGGGGAGTTTTTGTACATTAGTCTCTGACAATCCATCTTCTCCAATGATTGCAATGTTCATGGGTATCCTAGTAATGAGATACTAATGTTTTCCAATAAGTGTGGAGGGTGTCCTTGAGGGTTTGAATATGAATATAGTTACATATATTTGGAGATTCTTGTTGAGCATCCTCCTAGAATAACACATTCTGACCATTACAAAACTCCCAAAAATAATGTTTCTAGATGAGATGATTATTTTTCTAGGCTATGTTCGACATTATGGACCCTAGAGAAGGACCTTCCATTCAGATTAAATATTTGTCTTCTAATTTTGGGGCATATTTGCATTTCTATATTCCCCCCCATAGGGAGGAAGTATTTTGAAACCATATCCACCAGTTTTGGATCTAAGGGCATTGCTTTCAATCTATGGATCATGAACACCAAGTCGCCCATGTGATTTGGAGAGACATACCTTGGACTAGGAAACTAAATCCCATTATCTCGTAGTCTGGGAGCCACCCCAAAGGAAGGATCATTAGAGGTTTCAAAGGTATTTGAAAATAATTTTTGGGGAATCCAATATCGATAGGAGGTAAGTAGGCATGCTTCAGACAATGGATTTAAGAAGTGTTAAATTCTCAACCAAATTAAGAGAGTGGAAGGTCCAATAAGAGAGTCATTTTTTCATTTTGGAAATTAAGGAGGCCCAAGAGGAATTCTGAGAAACATTGGAAATGAGAGGGGGTCCTAGGTACTGGGATGGGAGAGAACTGCATTCAAACTTCAATATTCGAGTGATCCACAATTGAAGGGAAACAAGGGTGTTGAAGAAGAATCATTAGAGGAAATTTGGGTAAAAAATGGACCTCCTAAGGAAAATAATAAAATAATAGTAGAGAGAGAGTAAAAAACTACTTTTTTGGATCATATTTTCAACTTATCTCCCTATAGGTTTACTCAAATTTCAAGCGGGAGGACTTTCTGGATGCATAATTAAATTATGCATCCAACGAGTACCCATGTTGCATACTTTTAACAACATCCACACTATGAAAAATTGAAAAAACATTAAAAAACATGTTTCTAGTGAGAGAAAACACGTTTCTTAATGTATTTTCGATTTTTCATGGTGTGGATGTTGTCAAAAGTATGCAACATGGGTACTCGTTGGATGCTTTAAATTTAATTATGCATCCAACAAGTCTCCCCGCTTGAAATGTGAGTAAACCTACAGGGAGATAAGTTGAAAATATGATAAAAAAGTAGTTTTTATTTTTTCCCCCCAATTTTTTACATGCACCTTGTTTGAATTTTAAAGCATTTTGATTGGCTAATATGTGATGACAAGAAATTGTACTTTAGGGTTAAAATGCCCATTTTTCATACAAATTTCCTCTAATGATTTTAGACTTATCGACATTGAGCGACATGCCATAAGCATCAATTAAAAAAGGTTTGAAGTATGGATTGGAAGGTTCTAGCTTCCTTGACTGAAAAAGTACCCATCAACATAGTATCGTCAACAAATTGAACATGGGAGGAAATCAAGACATATTTTGCAGGGTTAAGACCCTTGAGTTGTTGATTTTGTACAACTAATATTATGCGACTAAGACCTTTGACCATAAGGATGAATAGGAATGGGGAAAGGGGATCCCCTTGTAGGAACCCTCAACAAGGGATAAAGGAGACAAAGGGGGAGCCATTGACCAAAATGGAGAAAAAATGAAAAGATACTAAGGGAAGGACCTAATTCATGCATAGGGGGAAGAATCTAAAGGAAAGAACTTTATAGACGGAGCACCAACTTAGATTGTAAAAATATTTTGAGATATCCATCTTGAGAAGCATGCCAGCATTTTTGGAATATTTTAGGGTGTGTACAGTTTCATGAGCAAGGATAATGCCATTAAGGATTTGGCGCCCCTCAACATAACTCGATTTCTCTTCTGAGATAAGATGAGGCAGGATTGGCTTGATGTGGTTGGCAATGAATTTAGTAATGATTTTGAAGATAACGTTATAGAGATAGACGAGGAAAAACTTATCTGGAAAAGATGCATTGTCTTCTTTGCGAATGAGAGTGAGGTTGTGGAGATAAGAGATGATAGAGCATATATACAAGATATGGATTCTTCAACCACTTCCTAAACCTAGTTTTGAATAAATTTCCATCAATGATGATAGAATTCGATGGCAAAGCCATTTGGTTTAGGGAATTTCCTGGCCAATATTTCCATAACTATTTTTTCTACTTTAGCCATTGAAAATTTTCAAATTAAGCTATCGTTTTGGTTCGTGGTCAAAAGGGTAGGGATGTTGGAAACAATCCCTTCAATATCCTCTTCCCAGTTTCCAGGGGGATCCGTGAGAAGCTTCTTGAAAAAAGAAACAATATTTTGCTTGATATCTCGATGCTTGGTTAGTTTAGAGCTATGTTCATTGAAGAGATGAGAAATGTGATTGTTCTACCCATGTTGAATCATGGATTTTTTCTTCTAGAGAGTATCCTATTTTTTGATTCTTTGATTGATATGAAGTTAGAGGTTGGTTTCTTCCCTCAAAATATCCTCAGTGTAACCATTCTCAATTGTCGATTGCTGGATCTAGGCCATTTGGTTCTCCAGGGATTTTTGGGTTTCAAATATATTGCCAAAGAATTCCTTGTTCTAGGACTTAAGGTGAATTTTAATAAATTTGAGGCATTGTTGAAATTGAAACATTTTGGCTCCATAATGTTTTTATCTTCCTTCCACCATTGAGTGAGATTATCCATGATTGAGGGATGCTCGAGCCATACTTTTGGAATCTAAAAGGTCGATTTATCGATTTTTCATCTAGATCTATAACCAAACTAATAGGTCAATCATTAGAACTGACACCAGGGATAAAAAATGATTCAATAAGAAAAACGTGAAGAAGAAGCTGATTAGATATCAAGAGGCGGTCAATCCTTGAGGTGACCTATTGTGCACCTTATTGTTACGGTTGTTCAAGGCATGCATACCATTTTTTGGGTCAGTGTCCACAAGAATTAGCTCTGGGATGTATGATTGGAAAGTAGAGCTAGGTGAGTCTAGACGTTGGATCCAAGACCCTATTTTCTCTAGGGTTGATGTGATCATATTAAAGTCCCCACCCAAAATATAGGGGGTTTCCTGAGTGAGGCCTCTTATAAGTCTCAAATAAGGGATAAAATTGATTTTTTCATAAGGAACCTATGACCCATAAACATTGGAAATGAAACCATAGGAATTGGTATCAATGACATGGAAGTAGGCATAGAGATATCTAGAAGTTGAAAAAAAGTTATAAATATCAATGAACTACAAATTCCATAAGAGGGTGATGCACCCAATGAGTCTCTGATCATCAATGGCAATTGATTGGCATCCCTTCCAACATAATTGAGTAGAAGTATGAATAATGGGTTCATATCATTTGGTTTCCTAAAGTATGACAATGGAAAGAATTTCCTATTGTATCTTTGATCAAAGAGTTATTTGCTTACTCTTCCATTCAAACCTATAATGTTCTAGGATAGAATATTCATGGTAAACTATTGAGTGGGTGGGGTGGACCGTATTTTGTCTTGTATTGGGTGATACTATCCAAATTTGATGAGCCTCTCTCCCATGTCTTTCAATTGTTGCTAATTGATTTTAATACCTTTCTTTGAATCTTTCTTGAATTTAATGGAATGGATTTTTGGAGTCCCGGTTTGAATTCTCATTCCACTTGTTGGGTTTCTTTTGGAGTAAATGGTTCGACAGTTTGAGTTTCAATATCTCGAGTAGATTTTTGGAGGAGTTGAAGTTGGTGCTCTAGAATGTCCCACTGATATCCTCGATTATAAGTATCCAAAATGATTTGTATATCCAAAACCATAAGTTCCATATATTCTTCCTCTTCATAAATCCTATTGTCATATTCTTCCATTGGCACACTATTACTTGGGTCTATTTTGAGTTGTGTTTCCTATTCCCATTGAGGATCTCAATTTACTAGTTTGTGATGGTGTCAGTGTGTAGGACCATTCTTGTCTTGGTCCTCAGATTCCTCGATTAAGGAAACAAATTTGTTGGATCTAGGAATCAAACCATCTCACTGCTTGGGCACATTTTTCTTGTTTCCTTTTTTTTCACGGACCACAGTGAAGCCATCTATTCCTAGCTGCTTTAGATCTGAGATCAGAGTGACTGGTTTTTTAAGAGGGAAATACCTATATAGATGACCATGCACATGAAATTTTCAGCATCGAAATGGGATGTTTTCATATTTGAGGGTTTGAATCCATTCATTATCCTAGAATATTAAATATATCAAATCTGGAAGAGGTTTGGAAATATTCATATTAACATAGATTTAGGAAAATGATGTGTACCGACCCCACTTGGTGGATTTAGATATTTTGATGAACTTACCCAGAGTGTTGATGATACCATATAGGGTTTCTTCTTCTAGTATTCATGAGGAACGGAATAAATATGGATCCAGAATGAAACCTCTAAGTAGTCTTCTTTTTTTGGATTGAAGTTGTCAATCTAGAAGTGCATGTATAGGCCCCGATTATTGAAGAAGTAAGGGCGCTGATTGATGAACCTATTTTGATCCTCAAGATTCAAGAACACTACCGTGAAAAACCCTTTGAACCTAACTTTGTATCAATTTCATCTTTTGGTCATCATTTGTTTCGAATCCAACTGACAAGGGTTTTCCCATTCGGCCAAAACCCATGAATTTACAAATTATAGCATGATCTTACATAACTTGGCGATAAGCAGCCAATTTAGTTGAGGTTGCTTTATAACGAGGTATATACATTTCCTTTGGGATACAACTGCATGATGTTACAGAGGTCGAGCCAAGATCTAGCCATGATCAGTCTTGAATGTCAAGAGAATGAGAGTAAGGGGTGTCACTCCTTGGTGGGCGCAGATCTATAGACTTACCTGTATGGATAGATTAACTGGGAGTTCCAATAGAATAAATAGGAGGGAAGATAATATTTAAACAAAGGATCTCACAATAGGAGGGAGATACACCCCCTCCTCATGGAGTCACCATGGGAGGCTCAGGATGCCAAAGCCTGCAAATGTAGAGAAACCCTACATATAGAGAAAAACCTAAAAGATCCCTTCCAAAAGGTCCGATGATGACTAATATTTTCATTAAAATTCACTTTGTAAGGCACACACACACACACACATATTGATTGATTGATTCAATCCACATTTCTCAATAACAATGAGCATCAACTCAAACAAAATAAAAATACTTGAACTTCATGGAGTAATTTTAAAAGAAGGGTCACATTTTCAACAACCTATCAATTTCCCAAATCCCAACTCTTGGATACTCAATGTGGATGTATGTGAATCAAGAAAATGATTTAGGATTCAACACCTTTACTTTCCTTGGCATCTAGAGATTAAAATCATCTCTATTCTTGTTGGCTCTATTATATTCCTTGATATGATGTACCCTTTCAAAACATAAATTCCATCACAAAGATCATGCCCAGGTAATCCTATCATGATATCGGCGTATCACCCATTTCAAAATTCAGTTAATGTAAGCTTCCAAGAGAACCTTGGACACCTTATATTTCTAAATCCTCACTTGAATTCATGTGTTATGGGAATTTTTTATCCTTGTTGATATGATAATTATTGGCATGACATTTAGTGTCCACACTTAAATGTGTTCTACTCCCACACTCACCATAGTTTCATTTTATTTGTTATCATTGCCTCCACTTTTGGCTTTGCAAAAAAACAAAACAACTAGTCGTGGGTTATGGGTGTAAATTTTAATGAAATCATAAACTTATTAGCAAGACTCACTATAAATGTTTATTTCAATGAAAAGTTTGAAGAGAAAACAATAGACATTGACTGAACCCAAGGAAATGAGGTCATCCCTCTTTCTTTATGTTTAAATATTCCATTTTCTATAAAGGTATCTAACATGGTTATAGATTTGGTATCTAATATTTTATTATTACTTGAGAACATCCATTAACCTCTTGACCACTTAGAATTTAGTTCATGGTGTTCTCATTGTTGCAATACTTACTTACAGGAAAACAAACACATAATTAAGACTTGAATAAAAATCTCTCAATAGGCCACTAATCTTCTATGTGTTTGGTCAAGCTCATCATAAAAATAATGTATAGTTTTCCTTTGTTTCACACAAAACTATGTTATTGATTTTGTTTGAGATTTAAAAAAAAAAAACATTATTAAGATAAGTGGTAGATTGTATGTTCTTTATTACGTTTATGTATAATCGTACACAAAATGGACCTTGTCAACATGATGAAATAAAAAATTGGGATTACAAAGATGAGAATTGTGATTGTGTTTATTCAGTTTTTTGCATAATCAATTCCTTACTCCTTCAATCATTCCCCTTTCCAAAATTTTATCCATCTTTAACTATTACATGTGAAAATCCTCACAGTGGATCCAAAGAGATGATGTAAACCTCACAATGAAAGAATTTAGGAAAATAGAAGAGAATAGAGTAGCAGAACATAGATCCAATGGAAATCAGATAGGAGCAAAATATTCACACATTTTTCATTAATCATAATAGTAAAACAGTAATGATACAATGCACAGGATTCAAATACCAAGGGTGTAATTCGAACTAGCCTACATGGAGAGATCAAAATATCACTGGAATGTCATCAAAACACAACTAGAAGTATTCGTCATCATCAGTGGAGTCATCAATGCACAAGTAACTGTCAACCATCAGCCAAACTGAGTCTAACTGAGTGTGGTAGGTGTAATTGAGTGCAACTGGCACTAATTGAATGAAGGAGGCTTAGTGGAGGGCGCATGAGGAGCTAACTGGAGTCAGAATGGGTAGTCTAGTCTCACTGGAGGTCCATCAGAGTGATACAGTCAGTTGAGAGTAAGCCTAGCCTTAAATCAAGGAAAGAACTAAAGATAACTCAACTTAACTGAAGTACAACTGAATGGTAGGTGAGAGAGGGCGCATGAGATGAATGCAACTGCATGCAGGGTGCAGTAAGCACTAGGAGGGCTAAAACTAATCAGTGAGAAGCTCCCGGGGCTAGCTAACTGAGGGCTAGGTGTTGGGACTGATGACTGGCATGCATGCAAGACATTAACTACAAATGATGAAAATGTTGGTAGGACTAGGATGGAGTATAGGAATATCCTAACACCCCCCCTTAATCCATCCTGGGCCCTGGTAACTAGGACCAAGGTCACCCATACAATCAAATAAATGATAAAATAACAATTGTCCATAAACTGAGGAAATGGGGAAAACCTCATGGGAAAAATACCCCCCCTCAAAAGAATAGTAAAATAACTCAAAGAACCATCATACTAAGCAGAAAAGGAAGAAGCTTTCCTTAGTGAAATATTTTGCAAAAAAATTGGCAAGCTGATCCTCTGTAGGATTCCAATGCAGGTGCTAGATCTGGATCTGGTCTTCTGATGTGCCTCCCACTGTGTAGAGAATGTATTGGACGAACCAAGTCTTTTAGGAAACCTTTCTGCGACTGGAACGAATGGATCATGATGAGTATTCCCAAGGGATGGAAGAGTGAACCCCACCATCATGCTGCATCTCTCATGGAGAGGTAGATGGCATAATGTAAGGTTGGCATGGTGCTAAAATCTTGTAGTTCTGTGAGCAGATGAATCCTCAACTGTTTTCTCAGTAGTTGCAAGGATTGTGTGAGCCCATGTTGGACTTGGATCTGGATTGAGAACATGTGTTGGTTCTGGATCTGAATTTGAATGTTCTTGAACTTTGATCTCAACATCAAGATATTCATCTTAGTCTTCATTAGAAGAAGAGTCACTCGGATCTTCATCAGATTCCAAAGGAGTAGGAAGAGAGAAGGGCAGAAAATGAGAGAACTCATATGCCTTGGAGGCATGATTAGCAAACCCTTTCGCCATAGTCTTCCCAGTAGATATATCTGTAATCTAAACTGTGTCGGGACCAAAAGTCACCTTCTTTCGTGATCAGGTGTGAGTCGTTTGATATACAGTCAACAAATTTGTTGTCAAGGAGGGAATGAATAGAACATTCTTGAACATTCCATGATCCATATGTACTGTACCCAACCCTTTGGCAGAGATCTAAGAGTAGTCTCCCATGTGAATAGTAGGCCCATCTTTGAGATCTAAAGAAGAAAATGATTCTTCAGAGGCAACCATGTGGTTGGAGGCTCCAGAATCTATGAGGAGGGCCTTTGATTTTGAAAAACCAGCCATCAATGCATGGCAATCCTCATGACCATCAGATCCATTTCCAGAATCAAACATCTTTGCATATTTTGGAATAGCAATTTTGTTATGTTCAAGAAGTTTGGTTAGTTGATCTATTTTCTTGTGCATGCAAGATCTCTCTAGGTGTTATCCTCTCTTGTAGTAGGGACACTCATATCTTTTATGTTTGTCCTTCTTGGAGATGGAGGCTCCTTTTGATGTACTTGAATTTTCATTCAGCTTGGATTTAGATGGCTTCTTTTCCTTGCCTTTTTGCCTCCCTTTCACATTCATGCCACTTGATTTTCCATCTAGAAGAGCTAGATCCTTGGAGGCCTTGATGGCACCCATTTGAATCAATTTGTCCTCTTCTTGAATGAGAGCTTTAGTAAAAAATTCTAAGGTTGGCATCTTCCATCCAGGGATTAACATTCGCCCATAATGGAAGGTAGATACAAAGACAGGAAATTGATATCCAAGTTTGCTCAAAATGGAGAGCACCAATTGATCATCACTTTTAGTGATGCCACAATGCTTGCATTGCAAAACCAAGTTCTTAAAGTTTGAGAAGAATTCTTGAATGGTCTCAAAATTGCTAGGTTGTAGGGCAACCAATTCATTTTCGAGAGCATGGCCTCTTATCTCATCTTGTTTTCCAAAAAGACTCTCTAATTTTACCCATAACTCATTTGGAGTCTTCAATCCTTCAACATGAAACATTAGATCTATAGAAATATGAAGGAATATGTAACTAAAGGCTTCATCCATTTTATTTAGATGCTTGATTTTTTCCACAGCTGAATGTGGTTCGGCTTCTCTTCCCATTGTCACCCTGTGTAGTTGTCTAGTATACAAGAATATTTTCATATCACCCTTCCAATTAAAGTAATTGAAGGGAGTGAGAATTATAGGAGAGAGGAGAGAATTCAAATTGTTCATCTTGACTGTTGGAGCGAATGCAAAAGTGAAAACTGCTGCTATTGCTGCTGCAACTGCCAGAACTTCGAATTACCTGCAAAAAACTCTCAAGAATGGAGGTAGAATATACTCTCAATTGGATCTGATACCATGTGAAAATACTCACAGTGGATCGAAAGAGATGATGTAAACCTCACAATGAAAGATTCTAGGAAAATAGAAGAGAATAGAGTAGCAGAATATAGATCCAATGGAAATCAAATAGGAGCAGAATATTCACACATGTTTCATTAATCAGAATAGTAAAACAGTAATGATACAATGCACAGGATTCGAATACCAAGGGTGTAATTTGAACTAGCCTGCATGGAGAGATCAAAATATCACTGGAGTGTCATCAAAGCACAACTAGAAGTCTTCATCATCATCAGTGGAGTCATCAATGCACAAGTAACTGTCAACCATCAGTCAAACTGAGTCAAACTGAGTGTGGTATGTGTAACTAAGTATAACTGGCACTAACGGAATGAAGGAGGCTCAGTGGAGGGTGCATGAGGAGCTAAATGGAGTCATAATGGGAAGTCTAGTCTCATTAGAGGTCCATCGAAGTGATACAGTTAGTTGAGAGTTAGTCTAGCCTTAAATCAAGGAAAGAACTAAAGATAACTCAACTTAACTGAAGTACAACTGAATGGTAGGTGAGAGAGGGTGCATGAGATGCATGTAGGGTGCAATAAGCACTAGGAGGGATAAAACTGATCAGTGAGAAGCTCCCGGGGATAGCTAACTGAGGGCTAGGTGCCGGGACTTATGACTGGGATGCATGCAATTGCATGCATGCATGTAGAATGCATGCTGCATGCAGAATGGATGCAAGACTGAAATTGCAAATGATGAAAATGTTGGTAGGACTAGGATGGAGTATAGGAATATCCTAACATTACACTCCTTCACTTTATTCTTCTTGTTTCTATAAATGTCGGCAATGATACTTTAAGTGTCAAATATTTGAGAATGCTCCTTAGGTCTCTTTCCCCTTGATCACAATCCCAAGAACATTGAGATGTATTATTTACAACCTTAATGCTTGGAACAATATTTTTGACTCCCGAATGGGATTCTTAAGTAATATATGGTGAAGGTAACATAAGCCATGTATTATCATATCTATGTGATAGGGTTTATGCTCTATCATCTAGTTTGTCACAGTCTTTACCTCTTTTTTGCATGGTTTGAGATATATAGTGAACAATCAATGCTCTCAATAAGAATAACATAGTTGGTTGTCTTGATGAGTAATTTTCTTTTGCTTTGACTCTATATGGACCCTATGAGTCTCCAAATTATAGACATATTAACCTATAGAAAAGGAAATGAATGTAATGATATTATATTTGCATATTCCTAGAGACCTATAAACCAAGTAGGCTCTCTTCATGATCATGTTGTATTTGAATCTCCCTAAATCCCTATAAATAAATTAGTCTCTCTTCATGGTTCGTATAGTGTTTTGATGGAATTAACATCCTTCAATAAAGGCCTTAAGGGATCCAACAATTTATTCTTTTTTAATGTGATACACAACAAACATGACTCCCACAGTCATGCTCACTTATCATATGGATACACATAATGAATCCTTTCTTATATGAGAGTCCACAAAATTGTTTGGTTTTGACATTTAGCTTTCCATTGTAATTTCTAACACTTTGTAAATCCTTTGAAGCAAAAAATACAACTCCATGTTTATGAATTTTATTTATTTATTTATAACATACATATAATCCATCATAAGAATACATTTGAAATTATAAAATATGCTTATTATTATTTTCTATTAATATTATAACCTATCTATTCGGCGTTTCTTTAATTTTTAACAATGTACAAATCTAGAAAGAAAATATTTATCTAGAATAATTGTATTTTGAAATATGTACTTTAATTTTGTGAGTTGAAGTGCAATTACTTTTGCAACATTTCATTATGGAAGACTTGGACGAAAATATAACATAGTATGGACATGCTACAATTTGGATATTTTTCTATCATTTTTACCCTAAAAAATTATAAGAATTTTTGGAATTGCAGATATAAGTTGAGATTGCAAGGACTGCAATCAGGGGAATTTGAGACATTGACTCCATTATGCATTCAAAATTACAAAAACTAGTCCTTCAAATTTGATCATTAATCTCAATACCTATATGGAAATTTCTAAAATAACATTTTCAAACACATGTGAGCATACTTAAAAGGAGACAAGGCATAAAATGTACATCTCTTATTCCTTTTTTAATTTAAATGTATTTATAGTCTCTTTGTAACAAACCTATCAATGCTTAGTCCCTACATTATTATTTTTTCTCAAACTTTAAATAATGTGTGTGAGTCAGAGATACTACACTTTTTTTAAAATCTATGCTACAACTAATTATTTTATTTCTTGAAAAATAAAATAATTATTTTATGATTGATTAGTCTTGATACAATATAATTGTAATTAACTACTCATGATTCAATATCCCCTTCATCACCATTGTTGTTTTTCTTATTATTCTTGTAAATTATCATTATTAGTCCCAACTTCCCTATGCATGGACTCTTAGTAATCAATTCCCATCAATTGTGTGTTTTTACAATTAATTGATGTTTGAATATTCAAATATATTTAGGAATGCAAAGTTGGACTTTAGAAATAGTATTGATTTTTACCACGTGACATCTTGTGGTGATTGAGATCATAATGGCCACTCTTTGTTATCAGTTTGAGCCATGTTTCTAGATGTTATTTTGTGGGGAACCTCCAACAATTAAATGATGAAAATGCATGATATATCAAAAATAGAAGAACATAGAAGGGATTTATTGATCGTAGGACACTTCGATGGGGAAACCTCCTTTGAGCAAGCTCAATACAAATAAATCGTGGATGCCTTCATTGGCCTCAACACATACTTATATACTAAGTCTAAGCTAAACAACTATTACTCCCCATGAATGTGGGATAATTCAATATACTCACGGGACGACTTACAAAGAATATGAATCCAACAATAATATACTAACAAAGTAAAGAGAAGGGTTGACATGGGTTCCTAACATCCCCTCCCCCTTAGAAAAATCTTTGTCCTCAAATATTTAGAGGTGGAAATTGTTGTTGAATCTGAATGAGTGGTTCCCATGTAGCATCCTCTGGTTGCATTCTGTGCCACTAAATTAATACATCGGTGATGGATTGAGAGAGAAGATGATGAGTGCACTTATTGAGGATGGCCTCCAGATCCAAAATGATGGATCCTTCATTATCCAATTCTGGTAAAATAGTTTGTTCTCTAATGTTGGTGCCAAGAAATTTCTTTAGACAAGAGACATGAAATAATGCATGAATGCGGGAAGAAGGAGGAAGCTCCAATTTATAAGCAACGAACCCAATATTCTAAAGAACCTTATATGTCCCATAGAAATTATGAGCTAGCTTATGACGCCATTTGATTTTCAGGTAGGATTGCTTGTAAGGCTGTAGACAAAGAAAAACCATATCACCTAATTGAAAAGTGCGCTCAAAACGGTGTTGATCGGCTTGATGTTTCATATTATTTCTTCGCATGTGAATATTGTCCTACAAAATGCGAAGAATCTGATCTCGTTTTCGAAGAACCGTGTCAACTACTTGAACTGGTGAACTGTTGGGAGTGTATGGAAGAAGCACTGGCGGTGCCTTACCATAGAATTATTCATATGGATTTATTTTAGATGCAGTGTGGTAGGAGTTATTGTACCACCATTCAACGAGAGGGAGCCACTT
This sequence comes from Larix kaempferi, assembly GCA_027924585.1. NCBI lineage: Eukaryota > Viridiplantae > Streptophyta > Pinopsida > Pinales > Pinaceae > Larix > Larix kaempferi. The sequence continues at coordinate 6,877,610 of BSBM01000738.1, forward strand.
TTCCCACTTATGCTATTGTTCGGAGGTGAAGCAATGAATATAAGTTTCCAAACATTTATTGATAAATTCAGTCTCACCATCTACTTGTGGGTGATACCCTAAACTCATCTTCAGTTTGGTGCCAGTGTGGAGAAATAGTTCTGTCCAAAAATTAATGGTGAAAGTTGCATCGCGATCTGAGACAATGGAAGAAGGGATTCCATGAAGACGGAAGTTCTGTTCCAGAAAAATATGTGTGAATCAAAAGGCAGTATAGGGATGGTTGAGGGCACAAAAATGACTATATTTGGCAAGGCGATCAACCACAACCAAAATCACTATCTTCCCTCCATATTTAGGGATCCCTTCAATGAAATCCATAGAAATATCTATCCAAATCCGTGTAGGGATGGGAAAGGATTTGAGAAATCCCAGAAGGAGTGTCGTTTCACCCTTGTTGCACTAGCAGGTATCACATTCAACCACCATCTGTTGAATTTTCCTTTTCATTCCCTTCCAAATGAAGTTATGTCATGCCCACTCATATGTTCTGAGGAACCCAGAGTGCCCTGCCAATGGAGAAGCATGGAGTTCATAGAAGACATCCTATTGAAGATATGTGCTATGGGGAAGCACTAGATGACCCTTGTATCTTAAGGAAGCACTATCCCAAGAGTAATGCGGTACAACAGAAGGGTTGTTGGCCAACCGTTGGATTATTTGAGATAACGAGGAGTCATTGACATATCCCTACTTAACATATTGCAACCAATTTGGAACAGGCATAGAAATAGATGAAAGAGAAACTTGGTTATCAAATGTGCAAGAGAGAGCATCTGCCACAAGATTATCCTTACCATTCTTGTAAGTGATCTCATAGTCATAAACCATGAGTTTTCTAACACATTTATGTTGCGATGGGGAGGAGACCTGTTGTTATAGGAAATATTTCAGACTCTGGTGATCAGTCTTGATGCAGAAATGATTCCCTAATAGATATGGCCGCCACTTCTGTACTGCATGAAAAATAGCCATCATTTCCTTTCATATGTAGAGGAGACTAAATTCTTACCAGAAAGGGATTTTCTGGTGAACACAATGGGATGTTCATCTTGAAGGAGAAAAGAACCAAGTCCATTGTTGCAAGCATCACTCTCAATAGTGAAGGGATTGGAAAAACCAAGCATAGCTAGAACATGTGTAGTACACATAGCTTGTTGTCAAATGCACACTCAGTAGCATGTGTCCATGTAAAAGAATATTTTTTCAATAGGGAGGTTAATGGAGTTGCAGTCTTCCCGTAATCCTTGAAAAACTTGTAGTAGTATCCAATCAATCCCAAAAAACCACAAAGGCTCTTGCATGTCTGAGGATGCGGAAAAATTTTCGTGGCATCTATTTTGGCAGGATCCACGCGAAACCCTTTTGCTAAAATAATATACCCGAGATACTCTACTTCCTCCTGTCCAAAAACACATTTAGACTGTTTGGCATCGAGATGATGATCAGAGAAAATTTGTAGTACAAGATCCAGATGTTGGAGATGCTTTGCCCATGGTTTACGATAGATGAGGATATTATCAAAGAAGACCAGAATGAATTTCTGCAAGTAGGGAAAAAATATTGTATTCATCAATGCTTGGAATGTGGAAGGAGCATTAGTGACTCCAAAGGGCATGACCAAAAACTCATAGTGGATATCATGTGTGCGAAAAGATGTTTTAGGGATATCATCCTCATGAACCTGAATTTGGTGACACCCAAAACGAAAATCCAACTTGGAGAAAAAATGAGCACCATGAACCTCATCAAGAAGCTCGTCAAAAACAGGAACTTGAAACTTGTCCTTGATTGTGAGGTGATTAAGTGTTGTGAATTCAATGTAGAGGCACCATGACCCATATTTTTTCAGACAAGAAGAATTGGTGAAGAAAAGGAACTGGTACTAGGGAGGATAATACCTTGCTTCAGTAAGTCTCGAATGAGCATCTCAATATCTTTCTTTTGGTGAAATGGCTGGCGATAAGGCTTGATGTTGGGAGGAACTCTTCTAGGAAGGAGATGAATATAATGATCCTACGGTCTTGAAGGTGGCAATCCCATTGGTTCAAAAAAGACACATGCATATCTATCCAAAATTTGTTGTAAATCCAAATGAGTGGTGGATATCGCTGATGGTTGCATCTGAATGTAGTGGATCTTAGCAATGACATCATGTGAATTATTATAAAGGATCCTTTCCATGCGATGTGAACTGATGATGCTAAGAGACCTTGGTTGTAAGACTTCCAATGTGTGTTTTTTCCCATTAACTGAAAACTGCATCCAAAGTTCAGCAAAATCCCATAAGATGGGGCCAAGTGTGCATAACCATTGAGCGCCCAAAACCACATCACATCCACCTAAGGGAAAGGAAAACATGTTGGATCACAGGTTATAATATCCAATAGAGATACACACATTGTGACACTTCCCCTTGCAAGGTAAGGTGCCCCCATTGGCAATCATGACTTCAAAGCTGGATCAAGGATGGAAAAAACAATCATCCTATTTGGTGATCTGAGGGTCAATGAAGTTATGAGTGCTACCAGAATCAATGCGTATTATAAGAGGGAGCTTCTTGAAGTAACCCTTGACCCGCATTGTTTGTGGGGTGGTGACTCCGGATAAATCATTTAGAGATATCTTTGTGTGGTCGTCCTGGGAAGGAGGGTCAATAGGTGGTTGCTGAATGTCGACCTGATCATCTACTATATCCTGAGTTTATTCAAAAATTTCAGTTGCAAATGGAGAATCCACATCCAAGAGATAGAGATTTTGCTCAACACATCTATGTTCCCGAGTGAATTTATCGTCACAATTATAAAAGATCCCTTTTTCTCTACGTGCCCACATCTCTACTTCAGAAAAATGCTTGATAGGAGTTGCTATAAGAGCTGGCATAATGGGAGGTCGTTGGGAAACCATATTTCTAAATGGAACAAAAGTGTATTTGGAGTGTTTTTGGGTTGTGATCTTGTCCTTCGCCAACTTAGCCAACCCTAGGGATTCCATCATTGTGTTGGGGACAACATTTTAACTTCATATTGCATTGCTTCCTTCAAACTACTAACAAAACAAATCATGTATAATTCATCAGGAAATCCTTCTATGTGATTGGCCAATTTCTCAAATTGTGTCTGCTACTCTCTCACAGTGCCAATTTGGCGAAGTTTAGTGAGTGCTCCTATGAAGTCATCAAAAGCACTAGGGCCAAATCATTGCAAAAGGAGTTGGAAAACATCTGTCCATTTTGGCTCTTCATGAGCCTTGATGTACCAACAGAACCATTGAAGGGCTTCATGTTCCAAATGAAAGGATGCAAGTGAAACTTTGTTGACATCAAAAGTATTATGTAGACATAAATATTTTTCTGCCCGGTATATCCATCTAGTCAGATCATCACCATTGAAGCAAGAAAAATCAAGCTTCACCCCACAAAAATTGATGGAATAAGAGAACCCAGTGTATGCAGAAGACTCTGGTTGTTGTCTATTGTTCATGGCTGAATGCTGAAGATGGAGGATGATAATTTTTTCATCCAGATCTTGGAGTTTGATCTTGAGTCCTGCAAGTTCTTCCTCCATTTTTTTTGCTTTTGCATGGGTGACAACCATAACCAGGATTTATTTTTATTTTTATTTTTTAAGGGGAAAATGGGTAGAAAAAAAAAACTTATTTAGTAAAGGAAAATTTGGATTTGGAAAAAACTCTGATGGGTAGTTGGGGTTTGACTAGGTTTTGGACACTTTCTATTGGACAGGGAAGTAGAAAATGGGGATTTCAGAAGCAGGGTGAAGGAATGAGAAAAATTTGTCCAATATGGACAAAGAAGCAGAAATAGGAAATGAACACTATGGAAAAATTTGAAGGCGATTGGGTGAAAATTGAAGAAGTTATGGAAAGCCCTAAAAATATACAGATGTGGGATTTCTGGCTTCAGGAAGTGGAATTTGGGATAGGGTCCTCAGGAAGGAAATATGCAGAATGGAAGTGCAAGGGTTCAAGTGAATTTTCAAGGGAAATGGAACTAAAGAAAAGAAGATATGGAAAAAAAACAAAATTGATCTGCAACGGCTCTGGACATATATCTGCAATGGCTCAGAATTGATCTGCAACAGCTCTTGACAGATGCAATATGTTATTTATCAGCTGGAAATAGATATGGACCCTAGGTATGCTTGGCTTCCTAAAGGTTTAGGGTATTCACTCGACTACCAATGTTGTCTAACGGCTTGCATATTGGGGTAGTACCCCTCACTCCACGACTCAAGTAAAACTAATAATCGCTTTTCCACAAACGACATCCCTTGGTTTCCCTCATGGGTGGGAACTAGTCAATCACATAAGGTTTGTTTCCCTTTTCGTTGGAAGGTCCTCTGAATGGGCCAACTGCTTTGGGGTTCCTGTGGTACTCATCACAATGATTTTTAGAGCTATGCCTAGGTACTTCCCACAGTTAAGCGGATAGGAATTATTCCCGGATCCAAACCTGCAATTGAAAGGAACAATACAGATGCAAAGAAAAATAACTATTGCAATAGTTACAGCTCCTAGAAGCCACTGCGAAAAAAATAGGCATAAATTCGACCCAGCGAGCCCAAGAAAGTGCTATGATACCAGATGTGGGGAATCTACAACAATTAAATGATGAAAATGCATGATATATCAGAAATAGCAGAACATGGAAGGGATTTATTGATCGCAGGTCACTTCAAGGGGGAAACCTCCTTTGAGCAATCTCAATGCAAATAACTCACAAATGCCTTCATTGGCCTCAACACATACGTATATACTAATTCTAAGATAAACAACTATTACTCCCCATGAATGTGGGATAATACAATATACTCACAGGACGACTTACAAAGCATATGTGTCCAACAACAATATACTAACAAAGTAAAGAGAAGAGTTGACATAGGTTCCTAACAGATTTTTTGGCATAGTTTTAGTTTTATTTTTCTTTATGTTTTGAGGTTTGGAGTCTTATCCATTAAATGAATGACTTTAGCCATTTAATGAACATATGTTTTGAGAAATTCCACCATTTCGACCATTTAACAAATAGTTGTTCCATTGGAACTGCCACATGCCACCTACATCAACCATTTATTGAACAATGCGTGATAGAACTAGGTTGATCATATATATATATATATATATATATCTATATATATCTATATATAGGGAGAGGGAGAGAGAGAGAGAGAGATATTCAATCCACATTTCTAAATAATAATGAGCATCAACTCAAATGAAAGAAAAAAAAATCCAAACTTCATGGAGTAATTTTAAAAGAAGGTTCACATTTCCAACAACCTATCAATTTCCCAACTCCCAACTCTTGGATACTCAATGTGGATGTATATGAATCATGAAAATGATTTAGTATTGAACACCTTTACTTTCCTTGGCATCTAGAGATTAACATCATATCTATTTTTGTTGGATCTCATATATTCCTTGATATGATGTACCCTTTCACAACATAAAATCCATCACAAAGCTCATGCTCGGATAATCCTATCATTATATCGGCGTATCCACCATTTCAAACAATAGTTAATGTAAGTTTCCAAGAGAACATTGGATGCCTTATATTTCTAAATCCTCACTTGAATACATGTGTTATAGTAATTTTTTATTCTTGTTGATATGATAATTATTGGCATGACATTTAGTGTCCACACTTAAATGTGTTATGCTCCCACACTCATCGTAGTGTCATTTTCTTTGTCATCATTACCTCCTTTGTCATCATTACCTCCACTTTTGGCTTTGCAAAAAACAAAACAACTAGTCATGGGTTATCTGTGTAAATTTTAATGGAATCATAAACTTGTTAGCAAGACTCACTACAAATCTTTAGTTCAATGAAAATTTTGAAGAGAAAACAATAGACATCGACTGGACCCAAGGAAATGAGGTCACCCCTCTTTATTTATGTTTAAATATTCCATCTATATAAAGGTATCTAACATGGTTATAGCTTTAGTATCTAATATTTTATTATTAATTGAGAAAATCCATTGGCATCTTGACCATTTAGCATGTATTTCATGGTTTTCTCATTGTTGCAATACTTACTTACAGGGAAAAAAAAAACATAATTAATACTTGAATAAAAATCTCTCAATAGTCCACTAATCTCGTATGTATTTGGTCAAGCTCATCATAACAATAATGTATAGTTTTTCTTTGTTTCACACAAAACTATGTTATTGATTAGTGATAGATTGTATGTTCTTGATTAAGTTTATGTATAAGCCTACACAAAATGGACCTTTTCAACATGATGAAATAAACAATTGGGATTACAGAGATGAGAATTGTGATTGTGTTCATTCAATTTTTTGCATAATCAATTCCTTACTCTTTTGAAATCATTCCCCTTTCCACAATTTTATGCACCTTTTCCTATTACACTCCTTCACTTTATTCTTCTTGTTTCTATAAATGTTGGCAATGATACTTCAAGTGTCAAATATTTGAGAATGCTCCTTAGGTCTCTTTCCCCTTGATCACAATCCCAAGAACATTGAGATGTATTATTTACAACCTTAATTCTTGTAACAACATTTGTTATTCCTTAGTGGGATTCTTAAGTAATATATGGTGAAGGTAACATAAGTCATGTTATTATAATATCTATGTGATAAGGTTTATGCTCTAACATCCATTATGTCACATTTTTTACCTCTTTTTTTGCATGTTTTGAGAGATATATTGAACAATCAATGCTCTCAATAAGAATAACTACTTGGTGGTCTTGATGAGTAATTTTATGTGGCTTTGTGTCTATATGGACCCTATGAGTTTCCAAATTATAGACATATTAACCTAGATAAAAAGAAATGGATGTAATGATACTATATTTGCATATTCCTATATACCTATAAAGTAAGTAGGCTCTCTTCATGATCATGTTGTATTTGAATCTCCGTAGAGTCCTATAAAACAATTAGGCTCTCTTCATGGTTCTTATAGTGTTTTGATGGAATTAACGCCCTTCAATAAAGGCCTCAAGGTATCCAACAATTTATTCCTTTTTAATGTGATACACAACAAACATGACTCCCATGGTCATGCTCACTCATCATATGGATACACATAATGAATCCTTTCTTCTATGAGTGTCCACAAAATTGTTTGATTTTGGAATTGTATAGCTTTCCATTGTAATTTCTAACACTTTGTAATTCCTTTGAAGAAAAAAGTACAACTCCATGTTTATGAATTTTATTTATTTATTTATAACATACATATAACCCATCATAAGAATAATTTTGAAAATATAAAATATGCTTATTATTATTTTCTATTAATATTATAACCTATCTATTTGGTGGTTCTTTAATTTTTAACAATGTAAAAATCTAGAAAGAAAATATTTATTTAGAATAATTGTATTTTCAAATATGTACTTTAATTTTGTGAGTTGAAGTGCAATTACTTTTTTAATATTTCATTATGGAAGACTTGGATGAAAATATAACATAGTATGGACATGCTACAAATTGGATATTTTTCGATCATTTTTACCCTAAAAAAATTATAAGAATTTTTCGAATTGCAAATATAAGTTGTTGAGATTGCAAGGATTGCAATTAAGGACATTTGAGATGTTGACCCCATTTATGCATTCAAAATTACAATTTATAACTAGTCCTTCAAATTTAACGATTGATCTCAATAGCTATATGGAAATTTCTAAAATAACATGTGTTAACATCCTTTAAAAGGATACAAGGTATAAAATGTACATCACTTATTCCTTTTTTTAATTTAAATGTATTTATAATCTCTTTGTAACAAACCTATAAATTCTTAGTTCCTACATTATTATTTGTTCTCATACTTTAAATAATGTGTGTGAGCCGAAGATACTATGAAAGTTATTAAATCTATGCTACAACTGATTCTTTTATTTCTTGAAAAATAAAATAATTATTTTATTGTTCATTACTCATGATACAATATAATTGTACTTAACTACTCATGATTCAATATCACCTTCATCACTATTGTTGTTTTTCTTATTATTCTTGTAAATGATCATTATTAGTCCAAACTTTCCTATGCATGGACTCTCAATAATCAATTCCCATCAAATTGTGTGTTTTTACAATTAATTCATGTTTAAATATTCAAATATATTTAGGCATGCAAAGTTATACTTTAGAAATTGTTGAAATATTGTAACTTCTAAGAATATTATATTTTTACTTTATTATTCCGGAGATGTTTCATTCCTCTGAAGAGACCCTATTGTATATCCAGAGATGTTTATTCCTTCGAGGAAGTGTGGTAACTAGGGTTATTAGATCTCCCATGTGAGGTCGGCCCTGAATTAGCTATTTACGAGTTATTAGACTCTCTTAGAAGAGGTCGGCCCCATTAGGGTGAAAAGTTAGTTAGAACTCAAGTATAAATAGAGGAGGTGTGTTCCTCATTTATACCATTCATTCACTCACTTGTGATTGGCGCATAGGAGAGAGAGAGGTATGCATAGGAGGAGAAGGAGCTCTTGTTGAGGACTACATCTTGTATTGGGTTGATTATCTATATTGAGGAAAGCTTTGTTGGGTTTTCTACCCCATGGGGGTTTCCTAGGATAAATCTTTGTCTATCTTGTGATTGTGCTTATTTCAGTGATCTTGCTTGTGAAATTAGGCTAAACTTAACATGGTATCAGAGCTAGACTGAATAGGACATCTTTCACAAGGTGAAAATACCTCTCTCTCCTCCTCCGATGAAAATTAGGGTTTCTACAAAAGTTGGAATTTTTGGATTCTGATTGCATGGCTGGATAGCCCTCCTCAAAATCGAAGTTTTGAGCCCTAGATCAAACTTTTTGAGTGGGTAGAACTCCGGGAAAGTCAAACCCTAGTTTGGGTTTTGGACCAGAATTGTAGAAAACCAGTAAACCAGAAAAGTGCGCACCTATGCACCAATAAACCAAAAAAGATGCGAACCTGTGCACTAGTAAACCAGAAAAGTGAAGACTAGAAAACCAAAAATTATGTTGCAGATCCAGAAGGTGAAAAGTTGAAGTTTCCAGAAGCAGAACACACCAGTACTCTCAACTCAATCAAGCACATCTCCTGGTAAGTGTTAGTCTATCTCTTGAGAAACTTCAATCTCTGTGACCCTTTGGATAAGATGGCTCCAAGAAATAAGCTTGAAGACAAGTTAGAAGGTATAGAGAATTTTCGAGCATGGAAATATAGGATTGGTCTCATTCTTGAAGAGAATGATCTTGCCCAATATATCAAAGATGAGATTGCGGAACCTGAAGAAGATGAAGCCAAAGAGAAGTATAGGAAGGAATTGATTAGGGAAAAGAGAATCATTGTTGATTCTATCAAAGACCACTTGATTCCCCAAGTGGCATCCAAGAAGACCCCAAAGGAAATGTATGATGCCCTTTCTAGAATGTATGAAGGGAAGAACATCAATAGGAAAATTGTTAACACCCAAAAAGTGCTCACTAGCTCACTCCCTTATTCACATGACCCATTTGTCCACTTTTTCCACCATTTGAGCCTCTAAAACCTTCAAAAGGTCACCAAAAAGACCATAATACCCCTTTTCCCCCTCAAAATATGTATTTTTCATCAAAAAACCCTCAAAAAGGGTCCAAAATTCCCAAAAAATATTAAAAGGGAATCAAAATATAAAAAATATTCAAAAAGGAAAAAGAGGGAAAAAGAGACCTAAACCATGTTGGTCCATACGATTGGTTTCCTTAAAACCATAATGGTATTACCCATCACCCAAAAACTATAAAAAGGTGATAGGGGCTCCTCATTATTCATCCATATTTCATCCTATCCTCATGCTGCCAAAATCCATCTTGAGCTTTTCCCAACCATTGAAGCATTGGAGAAGAAGAGACCATTGGACATTGGAGCTTCTCAACCTTGGAGCTACTCAAAACTCACCATCCTCACCATTTGAGGTAATAGAAGAGTTTTAATTTTTATTTACATGTATATGAATCAATTTTGCTTATTGTTATTAATCTAGATTTCTTCATTTTACTGTTTACTACCATCAATCTATAGTTTATATTTGCTTATTTACATTGCTTTATTTGAGACTGCTGCTACTAGTTAGCAGGTGCATCCTTGCACATGCTTGGTTGAAAAACCAAGCAACAGTATTTGGCGACTCCGCTATTTTTTTGAATTTTAAATTCTTGCTTTAGATCTTTATTTTAGTTGGTTTTCCCATTTAAAACTGTAGATCTACCATACTAATCATCTTCTTCATAGATGCCCTAGCCATTGGCTCTTTCTGCAGCCTAAAAAAACCCAAAATTTCAATTTTTGGGTTCGTTTTTCGGTGACTTTTTTCGTCTGTAAAATCATGCGATTTTGACCCACAACTGCGATCCACATCGCGGCTTTTTAGCAGACAGTCGCGATCCAGATTGCCGGTTTTTCCACAGACAGCCGCAATCCAAATCGTAGGTTTTTCCACAGACACCCATGATCTTATCTCCTAACAGCGCGACCCAACTTTCAAACGCCCATATCTCCCTCTCCCGAACTCCATTTGAGACGATTTTTTTTTTTAAATTGGGTGTTTTCATGCAAGGAATCCAAATATCTTATTATATTTAAGAAATTTTTCATAGAAGTTTCTCTAATTTTTATTTTAGTGTTATTTATCATTTCAGTTCACCCATTTTGGCCCATTTCTCCCAGCCATGTCCCCTGCAATTTTTGGACAGCCTACTATTTTATTTTGCAGCATTAAAAATCCAAATTTATTTTGTGTTATATGCTTTACTAATCTTTTTGAAAATTTTCAATTAAGTGAAAGAAATATTTGTTAAGTATTTTCTCATGTTGTAAGTTTCATACATTGCAAGGTTAGAACCATATTTCTAAATTGCTCAATATTTTTCCCAAGAAAGACTTTAGAAATCCATTTATTTTTACATACGTTATTTGCTTTACCTTACAAAAGTTTTTAAAGAATCCATATTTTTTGAAAATATTATTAAAACATTTATATTTGAAACGTCTTTCATTTTTTCGCAAATTGGAATCATTATTTTAGTTTGTGATTAAATCGCCCATGCGAGGCAAACTGATTTGGTATACAACCACACCATCACACAATTTGTCACAGTAAATTCAAAGTGAGCCTTAAAAATGTACCTTAACTCAACCAACATTCTAACCCCATTTGGGGAACACAAAAAGAACATTATAGTTAGGTAGGACTGAGGGGATAAATATCCAAATAACACCCCTCACTCATTTTTCATGTTGAGACATAGTGGTTGACATTTAGGGTACCAAAATCCCTTATTATTGGTTGACACGGTTTAACACCAATTCATCGGGAAGGCCTCTCCCTTAGGAGGGTTGAAGTAGCCAGACTAGTTCCGGAAGCCTGAGTGGAATACCGCAATCGATTCAGTAACCAAAGGATACCTTTTGTAGTTCTCGTTGTACCACCCTCGTGGGAGTACAGCGGTGATAGAACAAAACTACAGATTCACCCAACCAAACATGTCATGAACGAGGTATCTTAGTGGCCAAACTTATAGGATTTTCTACCCTGTGTCCCTCCCGATAGGGGGATATCTAGCCTTTGATTCTACAATTTATATTGTCTGACTTGGATTTCATCACCTTGCAGAGGATATACCTTGTTGAGTCATAATACTTTTTAGATTAGGTGTTTGCATTCTCTATTACCTCGCTTTGGTCAGTGAATACACCTTTTTTCTATTTTTAGGAGCCGTTTACATGTTGGTTTTCTGACCACCCTTTTTTATTACTCCACTTACTATAGTACAGTTTTTATAGTAAGTGTTTTTGAGTTTAGTTGTTGGCCTGAGTGCCATTATTTTTTATGCTCCCCTCTTGCACAGACGGTTGCATTAGGGCCTTCGAGCTTTCCACTCATCACCACATACTAGATTAATTCACACTTGTCACCATTGAGTCCTCGAGACGTTCTCGACATTTCCGGGGTGAACCCCCCCAGTACGGTTCCCTTGAATCCACACATCATCGGCACGGAACCTCGTCATCCGATTCTGACACACCTCGTTTCACATCTGACTCTGAGGCAGAATCCAAAAATCTTGCATACACAGCACCCACTAGTCCCATGGATGGTTCACATTATGACAACTTTTTCACAGGCATTATTGGTGGAACATCATCCACCCCCACCACCACAACGGCCACCATGGTCACCACAACTACCACACCCCCATTAGGTATGCCTAATATGGGACCCCTTCCCAATACATGACCCCCACCTATCCTAGGCATGCCCACTATGGAAACTATACCTACTATCCTCGCTACCACTCAGATTCCAACACCTCTTGGACATCTTCCCAACCCATCTATGACTCTCGTTGCACTTGATGGCACGAGCCCCTCCGACACTCTTATGGGTGGAGGGAACATACCTCCCATGACAAATATCCCCCTAGGGGGCTATGGCATAATACATAATGCCACCACCAGCACTTATGCCCCCATGACAACATCACACCCCTTCGCCAGTTTGCCATTTATGGCTAGCCTTAACCTACTAGACTTGGCTAGGCTAAAAAATGATCCCATCCGACATGACCCTACTTGGCCCCCCATGCCCACAAAGCTCCCCTCAGACATCCCAAAGTTTGAAGGGAAATCTGGGGAAAACCCTCAAAACCATATCATGTCATTTCACCTATGGTGTTCCTCAAACTCCAAAGTAGATGATTCTATTTGAATTCAACTTTTACAAAGAAATTTCACTGGATTTGCAGCTAAATGGTACATTGAGCAGCCACATGGGACACACCCCACATTTACATCCCTCAACTCAACTTTCCTTCAGTTCTTTCCACTATCTGTACGCTATGATGCAGGAGTGGAAATACTGTTGTCTTGTAGACAGAACACCGCTACGCACATCACTAATCATATCCATGAGTGGCTTAAGTGCCATAGTCTCTGCAAGATAAAGCTTGATGACCGTATCTTTTTGGATTGGTTCCTCAAATCACTCCTCCCTCTCATAGCCAAAGATGTAGCTTCTAAACGACCCCAGTCAGAAGAAGAAGCAATCTTAAAAGATCAGCAGTTCAATCTCATATATGCCCAGTCTGGATATCTATACACCATTTTACCTGACACCCCATGTGGCAATCCATCCCGGCATGACGCGCCGGGGGCATCCCATGCCGCCGACGGTATTATTGGCCAGGTTATGGTGCAAAACAAACCTTTTACCATGATGAGTACAAAAAATGCTCCAGACCTTTCTAGGGCTACATCTCATTCTGGAGCTACAACTTCATATGCTCCAGTAATGCACACCCACCACACTCATAGACCCTCATGTCCACCACAGTGTTATGGTCATGCACCTTCAGCCTATCCACCTCTGGTTGCACCCCCTATGTATTACCATTAGCAGGCCACACATGCTCTTGTTCACTCACAAGCCCTAGCGGCTTATTAGCCACCACAGGCAGTGGTTGTTGCACCACAACCTCCAGTCTCTCAGACTTATCCTCCAAACAACAACAACGCTGCTCCTGCCAACCAAAACCCTGATCGACCACCTAAACAGGGTAAGAACCCCAATTTACGAACAAACCACCCATGTTCCATATGCGAGGTATACAGCCATCACACACACACTTGCCCCCATTTGGAGCGAGTGCACCAACTGTGGTCTGATGACACCCAATGCCAAGGGCATGCAGCACAACCAACACCACCTCCTCAACCACAACCCATGGTGCTGTAGAATTCTTTGCCCACACAAGGAGTGGAGAACACTCATCCGTTGGATCCTCCTCAAGGAAACACAGCACCACAACAACAAATCACATACGTTGCACACACAAACCAACCGATGGATTCAAGTACTCATCATCTCCTTATGATGTCATCATCCGACATGAATCTCCAAACACGTCGAAACCAATATGCCCCCGCTACACCTAAAAATGTTCTCCCTATGATTGAACAGCCAGTTCAGAATGCACCTACATCGTTCGTCTCCACAGTCAGACCCAGATTATACTCGGAATCACCTATGACTTCCACATTCCAATCCATCCCACCCCCTTTGAATATAACCAAGATATCTTATTTGTGCACCCTCTCGCATAACACATAAGTACCAAACCAATAGCCCCCTTTACTCCCGCAACCACCCTTAGTGCCAACTCACGTAGGAGCCACACCAATTCATACTATCCCATTTTTATTTCCCCCTTCAGGCGCCATCAACACACCAGTCATGGCTACACTTAATCTCCCAGGATTAACATTAGGAATGCCTGTGTGGTACCTACCTTCCCCAACCCCTCCCCCGACACCGAATGTCATTTTACAATCGGTGCAACCCATCAATACTTCTAACCGTCCACCCCCTGGTGTAGCAAACATTTAGAACCAACCAACCCCAATGATGACTATGGCATCAACATCTAGTAATGCTCCTCCTCCATTCTGAAACACTGGGGGCAGAGGCCCACAAACTTATACCACTGGACCCACAACCCGCACCCCCCCAGCGACCCCAAAACTAGCAAATGCCCCAACCACTCGTGCTCCCCCCAAGTGATATTTGTGCGATGACATAGGCCATGCCACCCATCAATGTCCACATTTACCAGCACTTCAAGAACACATGAATATGTTGGAAGACGATGCTGGTATCCCAGTGGTAAAACTTGAACTACCTCCTCATCTGCATGATAAATTGCTGCGTACCAATCACACTTGTGCGATATGTGGCATTTACGGCCATTACTCACATCACTACCCTGATCTACCATATTATAGAGCAACTCTATACAAATTGAATAATGTCGACCTAGAGATATCCCCTCTTCTCATTGAGGAAATATATCCCCCAAAATCTTCCTCCTCGGAAGAAATTAAAACCATTTACACAGTTTCCACTGGAGACCCTCTGTTCGGTCAGCCCCTTCCACTGATCTCTCTGACCCACATTTTCAACCTCTTCAAATCAACGAGGAAACCACATGTCCACAGCATGGGAGCAGGCCCAAAACCTTGCCTACTCATCATCATCGTCATTCACGTCGGCGATATTGAGGGCATCCACCCCACAAGGAGAATACCCCATCATCATATCATCACTTCAGTATGCCACTACGGCCCACAGCCTCATGGTACACCCCCCGCTAGCAGTTGGTCAATGCCCTGTTGATCCCTCTCTAAGATAGCATCTGCACCGCATTGACACCTTTGATTTAGGGGTCATATTAGATTACCTCGACCCTAGGATAGGGGGCATGATCAATCATTTTGAACCTTCCCCATTACACCTATCTCAGTATTTCAATGATCCCATTGTTCAAACCAAAACATATTTGATCCACAATCACAAACCCCATACACATAGCATGGGGGCAGTTCATTAACCCTGCTCACTTTTTCACATTTGTGATCTCAATCATTTTTGAGGTCACGTGTCACTTGTATATTTGATTTGATTTGATACACCTAGTATTCTTCCCCCGTGGGTCATCATTTCTCCCCACCACTGCATCCTTGGCTTGGTGGGATCACCTTTATTTGTAGCCATTTTTTAACCTAGTTATTTCCTTTGACCATTCTGGAGTCCTTATGACCTCCATTTTTCACACCATTTGCACCGTCGGATTCATATTTCCATTCCCGTGATGATGCTTGAGATCATTTCTCACTCTCACCAAAAAATTTTGGGCATTCTTTCCATGCCCCACGGCAATTCAATTTGCATGTCACATCGGCTGTTGTCAGTTTATTGGTGATTTTTATACCATCGGATTCAGTTTTTCGAACTTGTGATGATGCTTGAGATCATTTCTCGCTCTCACCACCATATTTTTAAGACATTTTTCCATGCCCCTCATTACCTCAGTTTGCGTGCCACATCGTCCATTGCCCATTTTTTATGATCTTTATATCGCCGGATTCAGTTTTCCGCACTCATTACGATGCTTGAGATCATTTCTCACTCTCACCCCCAAATTTTTTGGGCACTTTCTCACATGCTCGTCGTCCCCTTGATTTGCATACCACATCGGCAACCGTCAGATTTTACAAGTTTTCGCATCACAACTTATACATGAGCCCACCACTCCATCCATACTGCAATTATGGGTTTGTTTTGCTACCATTCATCAACCCACAAGGAGACCCCATTAGTGTTCCCCCCCATCACCATGATTGATCCCCATACTCGCCCTTTGATTGAACACTTCCTCCTTGCCTCTCCATTACTTTTGTTCAGTATAATTTTATCCCTTTTTCAAGCCAAGCAATTCCTTTATGAAAAAGACACTTAGGAAGTTTCTATTAAGCTCTTTTATGACTCATAAAACAATGAAAAGATCATTGAGAAATCTTGCTTCCTTTCATGCTCGCTAAAGGTATCTGAAAGGGCATCTACCTGGTATAAGTTTATCCCTTTTCCGGACCTTGTAGACTAATTACGAAAAAGGAATACTCTAGTCACATTGGCTAGAAGAGTCCTCCATTTGCATCATTTTATACTTTTTCGGGCCTTGGAGACTAACATAGGAAAAAGAACACCAATGGAGTCTACTTACTGCTTTCAGACTCCCTAAAATTGAAAGCAACCATGAGCAATCGCCATCTTGAGCTCGTACAAATCCATAAGATGGTACTCATCCACAAATTCAGAGTCTTCTTATCGTTTTCAGACTCCTTAAAAATGAAAGCACTCATAAGCATAAACAGTTATGGGCTCACATAAATCCACAGGACAGTACCATTTCAGAGCACACTTTATCCCTTCTTGGAGCTCATTAAAACCACGAAGAAGGACCCAATGGTGCTTTTCGGCGCCACAACAGATCATGTCTACTCATATGGTAGCTTCCCCATTATGGTCGCCTTTGTTCAGAGTATTCTGCAGTATGTCACCCTTAGAGTCTCCCAATAGCATCCATTAGCTTCTCCCCCCAGAGTCACTCCAGTCAGCAATACATACCCTTGATAAGCTATGATCCTCACACCTAAAAGTCAGTTTCCTATGTTGTCAGGTTAACCACCATGTCATCATGCTCTGAACAAAGGAAGTTTGAGTCCACCCACTCTATGACCCCAGTTATTCCCCATCCCCACAGTATGTCAGTCCTACCATCAGTACTATCACACTTTAGTTGTACACCTCATGCTCCTGTCAAGGAAACATCATCGCCTTGGTAGTTTCCGGTCTCCCTCTGTCGACTCCAACCAAATCCATTCTAGAGGATAGATCCAGAGGTTTCTGTGCCTTGGACTCATCACCATTAGTGATGAGTGCCTACGGATCATTTTTAAAGGAGTCCTTAATGCCTCTCCAAATGATTGTTTTTCACATGCTCAACTTCAATACCTTGATCTCATCATCGAGACTCGTACAGGGTATTGGTCCTTTCAGCTATTTGTTGAAGACCCCGGATATCACCTAACTCTACCACATTTATGAGTCTTTTTGAGAAAACAACCAGTTACACATTCCTATGGATATCCGAGTTGTGCTCAGCAACAGTTTTCAAGATGTACCCCAATTTTATACTCCCTCGAGTATAGAGTTACATAAATTCCTCAGAGATTGGCTCATAGTCTTTGAATCCTTACAGATGTTGGACACCTTCAACTCCAACAGTTCATCAACCCTTCTGAAACCTTTTTTAGAATGGTTGTTGCTCTTTTCTAGTGTATTAGTTATTGAGATCAGTCATGGTATGATCATGAGTATGTCCCAACATCATGTCCCCTCTTGACCATTACGATGTACCAACAGATGTTTATGTATTATTTAGGTCCCCCTTCTTGGGACTAATTGTTATGTATATGTCTTGACACGAGCATGGGTATGCCCACCTCATCCATTATCAGAGATTATTCCTCATTCATTTTGAGGCCATGTATTTTTTTCAGTTTTTGCAGCTTCCAAGGGGTCGTTGTTCCAGTCTCCAATCGGTCTTTTCTCTTCTCCAAACCCCAAGAAACAATACAAAACAACTATGATGTCTATCGGCCATACAATGAGCTCCTGCCCTCACACATCAGGGGGCAATCTGTTAACACCCAAAAAGTGCTCACTAGCTCACTCCCTTATTCACATGACTCATTTGTCCACTTTTTCCACCATTTGAGCCTCTAAAACCTTCAAAAGGTCACCAAAAAGACCATAATACCCCTTTTTCCCCTCAAAATATGTATTTTTCCTCAAAAAACACAAAAAACCCTAAAAAAGGGTCCAAAATCCCCCAAAAATATTAAAAGGGAATAAAAATATAAAAAATATTCAAAAAAGGAAAAAGGGGGAAAAAGAGACCTAAACCATGTTGGTCCATACCATTGGTTTCCTTAAAACCAAAATGGTATTACCCATCACCCAAAAACTATAAAAAGGTGATAGGGGCTCCTCATTATTCATCCATATTTCATCCTATCCTCATGCTGCCAAAATCCATCTTGAGCTTTGCCCAACCATTGAAGCATTGGAGAAGAAGAGACCATTGGACATTGGAGCTTCTCAACCTTGGAGCTACTCAATACTCACCATCCTCACCATTTGAGGTAATACAAGAGTTTTAATTTTTATTTACATGTTTATGAATCAATTTTGCTTATTGTTATTACTCTATATTTCTTCATTTTACTGTTTACTGCCATCAATCTATAGTTTATATTTTCTTATTTACATTGCGTTATTTGAGACTGCTGCTACTAGTTAGCAGGTGCAACCTTGCACATACTTGGTTGAAAAACCAAGCAACAAAGATGAACCTAAGAGCTCAATTGAAGAGCACCAAGATGAATCAAGGAGAATCTATTCAAGACCATTTCTCAAGGGTTTCCCAGTTCAAGGAACAACTAAATGCCATTGGAGATACCGTTGATGAAGATGAACTAGTCATGACTACTCTAAATGGTCTCACTAGACCTTTGGAGTCATTCATCCAAACCATGTGTGCCAAAAAAGAGAGCATGAAGTTTGATGTGGTATGGGAAGATTGCATTCAAGAATAAGCTAGGGTTGCCAACATAGAAGCCTTGCTCAAAGAAGGTGAGCAAGCCTTGGCCGCCCACACCAAGAGAAGAAGGAATAAATCCTACTTCAAGAAGGATAGTCACAAGGAGTCTCAACCTCCACAAAGATTTCAAAAGAAAAGAGGAACTAATCAAGGAAGAGATTACTCCTCATTCCAATGTTTCAATTGTCATAAAATAGGACACCTTGCTAGAGATTGTCCTTCAAAGAAGAAGAAGAAGGGTTTCCATCATAAAAGACATCAAGCACATCTGGCAGAAGATGATAGTGAAGAAGAAGAAGAAGAGGAGGAAAAGCCTCAGAAGAAAAGATCTAGAATAGAAGATGAATATGTTCTATTCTCTGCACTATCTGGGTCTGTAACACCTAGAGAAGATACATGGCTTATTGATAGTGGTGCTTCAAAGCACATGACAAGTCAAAAGAAAACTCTTGCAAAACTTGAAGAGAAGACCTCTCCACATAAAGTATCTTTAGGAGATGACTGTCAATATCCCATTAAGGGAATTGGTGAAGCAAGCTACAAGCTTGATTATGGAACTCAATTGAAGATGAAGGAGATACTATATGTACCAGGTTTGAAGAAGAACTTACTTTCTATCTCAGCTCTAGATAAGAAAGGTTATAGGGTTGCATTCATAGATAGACAAGTACTCATGTGGTCCAAAGGAAAATCAATTGAGGATGCAATTGTCATTGGTGAAGAGGAAGGAGGTCTATACAAACTCAAGGGTCATCCAGAATCTGCCCTTGTTCATGAAGCCACTAGCCCTAGTGAGCTATGGCATAGGAGGCTTTCTCACATTAACTACAAAGCACTACCTCATGTAAGTAAAGTAGTCATAGGACTACCAGATTTGAAGATTGATCATGATGGCACATGTAAAGGATGTGCAAAAGGGAAGAATATCAGGGACCCATTTCCAAAGAGTGAAACAAAGACTAAAAGTATTTTGGAATTGATTCTTTCAGATGTATGTGGACCAATGCCCTCCACATCCTTGAGTGGATATGAATACTACCTTACATTTATTGATGACTATTCAAGAAAGACTTGGATATACTTTCTCAAAGGAAGGAATGAAGTGTTTGGAAAATTCAAGGAGTTCAAAGCCTTGATAGAAAATCATTCAGAAAAGAAGATCAAAATACTCAGGACGGATAATGGCGGAGAATATACTTCAAAGGATTTTGAAGTCTTTTGTAAAGAAGCTAGAATCAAGAGGGAACTAACCACTCCCTACAATCCTCAACAAAATGGTGTTGCGAAAAGAAATAATAGAACCATTATGGAAGCAGTAAAGACAATGATACATGATCAAGACCTACCTATGTATCTATGGGCTGAAGCAGCTAGGACAACAGTCTATGTGCATAATAGACTATCTCATAGTGCTCTTGAATTCAAGACCCCAGAAGAAGTGTTTACAGGAACAAAGCCTGAGGTAAGTCATCTCAAGATATTTGGATGCCCAGTATATATACATGTTCCAAAAGAAAAGAGAACCAAGCTAGATATTTCTGGGAAGAAGGGAATATTTGTTGGATATTGTGAAGCATCCAATGCATTCAGAATATACATCCCAGGATTCCACCATATGGAAATTAGTAGGGATGTGACATTTGATGAAGAATCAGCTCTAAAGAAATCTAGGAAGTGCTAGTATGAAGAAGTATATGAAGAAGATGCACCTCCTACAATTGCAGAGCTATACCTACCCTTGAAGAGGTAACACCTAAATACCATGACATGATAGAACCATAAGAACCCCCTATCACAAACATTTCAAGAAAGAGAAAGCTAGAATGGGCTAGAGACATTATACTAGGAGCAGAAAAGTATGGAGATCCTGAAGGCTTCACCAGAGTGAGCAAGAAACCGAAGCCATTCAACAACTATGTGGCTTTGATGTGTGATCTTGTAGATCAAGAACCTACTAGTTATGAAGAAGTAGTTCATAAGAAAGAGTGGGTAGAGGCAATGACTAAGGAGTACCAGTCAATAATGAAGAATGATGTTTGGGATATAGTTCCCAAGCCAAAGGACAAAAGTGTAGTATCCTCCAAATGGATATACAAGATTCAGCATGCTGCGGATGGTAGCATTGAAAAATATAAGGCAAGATTTGTGGCCATGGGATTCTCTCAGAAAGAGGCAATTGACTATGAAGATACATTTGCACCAGTTGCAAGGTACACTTCCATTAGAACCATCATGGCACTTGCATCCATGATGAAGTGGGAATTACACCAGATGGATGTAAATACAACCTTCCTGAATGGTGTGATTGAGGAAGAGGTGTACATAGAACAACCACAAGGATTTGAGGTGGAAGATGGAAGAACCCATGTATGCAAACTGAAGAAGGATTTGTATGGGTTGAATCAAGTTCCCAGAGCTTGGTATGGGAGAATTGATAGTTTCTTGACAAGCTTGGGCTTTACCAAAAGTAAATCTGATCCTAATCTTTATCTCAAGGTTATGGATGGTGAACCTGTTATATTGTTAGTATATGTGGATGATCTATTTCTGACTGGAAATGAGAAACAGATTGTGAGTGCAAGAAGAAGCTCTCTTTAGAGTTTGAGATGAAAGATCTTAGATTGATGCACTACTTCCTAGGTCTGGAAGTATGGCAAGGCCCAGAAGGAATCTTTCTCAACCAAGGAAATTATGCTATGGAAATCTTAAAAAGATTTGATATGTTGGAATGTAAATCCATGGACACTCCCATGGATTCCAACTTGAAGTTGTTAGCTAATGACTCCTCAGAGTTAGTGGATGTGACTTTGTATAGACATATTATTGGGTCATTGATGTATCTGACGAATACAAGGCCAGATATATGCTTTGCTATGAACACCTTGAGTCAGTATCTAGTGGAACCTAGGTGTGTTCACCTGATAGCTGCAAAGCATGTGATGAGGTACCTAAAGGGTACGATAGATTTTGGTCTATGTTATCATGGAGATCATGACTTCAGATTGTATGTCTACACTAATGCTGATTGGGAAGGAAGTATTTCAGATAGGAAGAGTACATTAGGTCGATGTTATTGTCTTGTATCTGCCATGATATCGTGGTTTAGAAGGAAGCAGTCAAGTGTGGCTCTTAGCACAGCTGAAGCGGAATATATAGCTGCTTGCTCTACTAGTTGTGAAGCGGTATGGCTTCAAAAGTTGTTATCAAGACTGTTTGAATTAGAGATGGACCCCACTGTGATCATGTGTGACACCTAGAGTTGTATCAAGATGACAGATAATCCAATGTTCCATGATAATTCAAATCACATAGAGATCCGATATTTCTATATACGGGTTATGGTGCAGAAAGGAGCTATCAAGCTCGAGTATGTGAGCACTGATGAACAAGTTGCTGATGTATTGACCAAACCTCTATCTCGAGTAAAGTTTGAGTACTTCCGAGACAAGCTTGGTGTAGTCCAGAAGGACCCTCCTCGAAAGGGGGAGTGATATGGTCAATAATGATATTTGGATACCAGTATCGATGTGGATACCTGTATCGATGATAAGATTGCCTACATCGATGGTAAGGTCGATGATGAGGATACCTGTATTGATGAGGATATTGTGTCGATGATGTGGATACATGTGTCAATGATGAGGATACTTTTATTGATATGGATACTTGTATCGATGATGAGGACACCTATATTGATGTGGATACTTGTATCGATGATGAGGATACTAGTGTCGATGATGAGGTTACCTGTTCTGACGATGAGGTCGATGATGAGGTTTCTAGGTACATGCATGGTCCTTAGACTTTGTCTAAATGGATGAGGATGGATTGTATAATCCCTAGACTTAGGTCCTTGAACAGATCCGTAGACAGTTGTCTTCGATAAGTGGTCCCAAGTCGACGAGGAGGGATTGTATCATCCCTAGAATTAGGTCCCTAAATAGATCTGTAGACAGTTGTCTTCGATAAGTGGCCCCAATTGGACGAGGAGGGATTGTATCATCCCTGGACTTAGGTCCCTGAATAGATCCATAGACAGATGTCTCTGAGAAGTGGTCGTGAGTGGACGAGGAGGGATTGTATCATCCATGGACTTAAGTCCCTGAATAGATCCGTAGACAGATGTCTCTGAGAAGTGGTACCCAGTGGACGAGAGGATTGTATCATCCCAGGACTTTGGTCCCTGAATAGATCCATAGACAGATGTCTCCGAGAAGTGGTCCCCAGTGGATGAGAGGATTGTATCATCCTAGGACTTTGGTCCCTGAATAGATCCGTAGACAAATGTCTCTGAGAAGTGGTCCCCAGTGGATGAGAGGATTGTATCATCCCAAGACTTAGGTACCTGAATAGATCTGTAGACAAATGTCTCCAAGAAGTGGTCCCTAGTGGACGAGAGGATTGTATCATCCCAGGGCTTTGGTCCCTAAATAGATCCATAGACAGATGTCTCCGAGAAGTGGTTCCTAGCGGACAAGAGGGGATTGTATCATCCCCGGATTTCAGTCCCTGAACTGATCCGTAGACATATGTCTTCGAAAAAGGGTCCTTAGACTTTGTCTAAGTTGATGAGTGGACTGCATCGTCCCTAGACATGTTATGATGTCTTAAATGGATCATGTGTATTGCAGGGTATGTTGTTGATCGTGATAATCTAGATGACGATGCTGTTGATCGTGATGATCTAGATGACGATGATGTTGATCGTGATGATCTAGATGACTATGCTATTAATCATGATTATATAGATGACGATGATGTTGATCATGATGATCTAGATGATGATGTTGTTGATCTTGATGATCTAGATGACGATGTTGTTGATCGTGATGATCTAGATGACGATGTTGATGATCGTGAGGATCCAGATGACAATGACGATGATTGTGAGGATCCAGATGACGATGTTGATGATTGAGAGGATCCAGATGTTGATGCTGCTCTAGCTGTTCAAGTGCTGCAGAAGATGAAGATTCAGTACTAAAGATGTCGATGTTCCAGTATTGAAGATGTTCTAGTAACTATTTGAGTTACTAATGATATATAAAGAAATCTTCCAATGATTTATAGATGTATCATGTATTATGTAGTCGATGACTCCTTTCTCCTGTAGATGTTGTTATAATATCCTTCTCGTTAAGGGGGGGTGTTGAAATATTGTAACTTCTAAGAATATTATATTTGTACTTTATTATTCCATAGATGTTTCATTCCTCCGAAGAGACCCTATTTTATATCTGGACATGTTTATTCCTCCGACGAAGTGTGGTAACTAGGGTTATTAGATCTCCCATGTGAGTTCAGCCCTGAGTTAGCTGTTTAGGGGTTATTAGACTCTCTTAGGAGAGGTCGTCCCCATTAGGGTGAAAAGTCAGTTAGAACTCAAGTATAAATAGAGGAGGTGTGGTCCTCATTTATACCATTCATTCACTCACTTGTGATTGCCGCATAGGAGACAGAGAGGTCTGCATAGGAGGATAAGGAGCTCTTGTTGAGGACTACGCCTTGTATTGGGTTGATTATCGACATTAAGGAAAGCTTTGCTGGGTTTTCTACCCCATGAGGGTTTCCCAGGGTAAATCTTTGTCTATCTTGTGATTGTGTTTCTTTCAGTGATCTTGCTTGTGAAATTAGGCTAAACTTAACAAAAATAGTATTGATTTTTACCATGTGGTATTTTGTGGTGATTTGAGATCATATTGGCCACTCTTTGTTATCAGTTTGAGCTATGTTTTTAGATGTGATTTTTTGGCATAACTTTAGTTTTAGTTTTCTATATGTTTTGAGGTTTGGAGTCTTGGCCATTTAATTAATGTCATTAGCCATTTAATGAACACATGTTCTGAGAAATGCCACTGTTTCAATCATTTAACAAATAGTTGTTCCATTGGAACTGCCACATGCCACTTACGTCAACCATTTATTGAACAATGCGTGATTGCACTAGGTTGATCCTAGCAAGGGAGTGGCTAGGATCAACCTTCATAAAGATAGTACACAAAATTTCTTCTCTTCCATCCTTTAATATAGTTTTTATTTATGTTAATTGGGAGTTAGAAGTTTGATATGCTTGCAAATAAACTCTTAGATTGTCAATCTTGTTCAACCCAGTACATTGGTGACATAGCCCCAGTCATTGCAAATTTTCCTTAACAATAGTAATGACAAATCCACTAGGAAAGTCCATTTTTTGTGGGGATATTTTTAGTTATTTTCTCTTGTTTGTTTACTTGATTGAGTCTTTTTCAAGTTTGAACATATCTTAGACACCTGTAGAAACCTTTAATTGTTTTTTCTACCGTTTTGCACATTTTTCAAACCTCTCAAGAGTTATTCTCGCCTTGTAATACTTATAGGTGTGAATTCTCTGTGAATTCGTGTGCAGTCTTAAGCACAGGTGCAAATTTCCTAAAATTTAAGAATTTTTCTCATATTTATTCAACCTATATAATTGACTGACTGTATTTGAATTTTCTAAGCGTGCTGGAATTATCTATGTCCCCTTAGAAAAATTCTAGGTGGTGTTTGGTCATTGTTAACTTGCATTCAGTCAAATAAAGTAAAAATTTTGAATGTGTCTTTGTTTCATTTTTTCTTTAACTGTCTATGCATTTTCCATACCTTGAAAGTTAAATATTAGAGCATAATTCTTCTATTTATGTCTTTGATTGCATTGTTTGGATGCAAGAATTAGGCTTAACCAAACCTTGTTTCCTAGTAAACCGGATTGCTTGTTTGAGTCTATAAAACTTGTGCTTTGTATGATTTTCTCAAACTTGACAAATTTGAATGGTTGGAAATTCTTGTGTTTGAAGTTGATTTCATTTGTAGTGATAGGAATGATAGATTATGTTTATATTGTTTCCATTAGTGGTTGTTCATCATAAAGTTTATTTTCATTTAAAGGGAAAAGTAAAAATTTGGATCATTTCAAAATTTGCATTTGGTTTGTTTGAATTGCATTTGCATTAAAAGATTGAGTTTGCATTTGCTTCAAAAGAACATTTGAAAATGAAAAGTTCATTTTCTTGGTGAAAAAGTTCTTCATATTTTAGTAAAAGAGTGTGAACGCGTGCTTGAGTATACAAATATCTTTAGTTGCACTAGTTTTCCTCTTTTAAAAAATTCTTAAAATTGTATTTTTGAACAAGCAATAAGTAATTGGAAAATGCTAGGAAGTTTTTTTTAATAGAAACTCACCTAATATTCTAGGGCTTAGGAACTTATAGATAGGTGTTGTGAGTAAACTCTTCCAAGGCCATAGAAGATTAGAAACTAGGAACTATTAAATAGATCTAAAACCCATTAATAACATGAAGTACTCGTCAGGAAAACACCTCTTAAACATGTGTCAAGCGGTATGTAAAGCTAGTCCAAGTGGACACATTGTCGCCTAGCACTTGGATTAGTGGGTTTATGCATGTCCGGGAGTTTTTAAGGTGTTGAAATTCCTTGTGGTGACACCATTGATCATTGATAGCTTTGGGTCTAGGACTTGTTTCTTATGTTCCCATCCCATTCATAGAAGCCCTTTCCGATGACTTTTCCACTTGACTACCTTACATGAAGTAGTAACCCTAGTTTCCTTTCGTAGGTTCCTCATAAGTCGCTTCAAGGGGAATATCTTGTGTCACATGAGATAGATGTAGAATCTCCATCCCAGCTCCTTGGGAGGGTATTTTATAAAGGCAAGTGCTTGCACCCGTGGTGATTGGTGCATTGAATGTTAGGGTAACTGTCTCTTGATCTTGTTGGTTTGACTTGGGCCCTAGTAATCCTAGGACGATATTTGGAAGACCCCTAATTGTGGTTGTTCACTAAATGATATTTGGTACTAAACAATCAAGTACTTTCCATTGGAAGAGTATTTCTACTTGTGCAAATATTTTCATGAACTTTTGGTGTATGATGTTTGTTTTATTACTTTTTGTAGACTTCCTTCTTCGTTTCTTCTGCGAGCGATCATGGCCGATCAAACTTTTCATCGGTCTAGAAGGATTCAAGAACATCCTCTTGAAAAGAGAGAGTTCCATGTTCTAAGGTGAATAATGGATTATAATAATCCACCCCCTCAAGGGGTAGAGGAAGAAAATAAGGAATCCGAAATAGAACAAGTTGAAGAATAAAATAGTTCGAGTTCTAGTGACTCTAAGAGTCTATCCATTGAAGGACACATTAGTGAAATTTAGGGTCAGTTGAATAAATCCCTAGAGTTATTTATGCTCAACTCGAGGAAACATTATGTCCCACATTAATAGAATATCTCTCAGATACATTAGGACAATTGAACCCACCACAAAGTCCTAATTTTAGTTGAGAAGCTGGTTTTCATATTCCTAGGAACAATAATCCATTGTCATAGTGGTTTAATATCGAGAACATTGGAGAAATATATGGTACATGGGAGGTAACTCCCCCAATAATTTATACTCCTATAGGAGGAGTAAGTGTAAATATTTCATCCATGGTGGGATCAATATTGTCCCCACCATCCTCTATGATTCTAAGTGGAATCACTTTGTTAGTTCAGCAAAGTTCAAATCCTTTTTCTTTTGGAATGACATTTCAAGGTTTTCAATCAATACCTACCACCATCTCTCCTGAATAAACTTTAATAATTGCCTTTGGTAATGTCCTATCAGTTCCTTTCCATAATTTCCTACCCTACAGTGGACAAATGTTCATGCCCAACCCATCCACCATAAATAGAGATTTTGTTGGCTCCAACCTACCCCAGATGAGATTTGCTTTCCAATCACATGGAGGTATGAGTACTAGTACTCCATTTGCATCAAACATACCACAAGGTAACATATTTGTACTATGGGCACTAGCACTAGATTTCCATGGGGGTAGAATTCTCTTCAAGGAAACATTCTTTTTTTTGGAGTAGGAGGAACAAATATGGTTAACCCTACAACAGTTAGTATCTTATAGGGTAGAAAACCTTTAGAAGGAATGGGAGGCATATTTGGAGGATATTTCCATCATTTGTACAAACCCAACATAATCGTAACTTTGGAAAAAGTAATCAAATTTTCATTAATACTGGAGCCCCTTATATTCCAGGATAGTCTTTTTCCAACACAAACCAATGGGCAACCAATGCTCCCAGAACTTGGAATTCCATGCCTCAAACAAAGTTTCCATTTTTTTCTATTTTGAATTTTCCATACCTTTCAAAATTAACCAATGATCCAAAGTTACATGACCCTAGGTTGCCACCTCTCCCCATTAAACTCCCTTCAGACATTCCTACGTTTAAAGAGAAATCTAAGGAAAATATAAGGAATCATGTGATGAATTTTCATCTATCGTGCTCTTCTAACTC
This sequence comes from Larix kaempferi, assembly GCA_027924585.1. NCBI lineage: Eukaryota > Viridiplantae > Streptophyta > Pinopsida > Pinales > Pinaceae > Larix > Larix kaempferi. Next base: position 6,906,007 of record BSBM01000738.1, read on the forward strand.
TCTGATGTATGATTCCATCATATTATGGCTCTACCAAAGGAATTTAATTGGGGTAGTAGTGAAGTGGTATATTGAATTGCCACGAGCATCTTTCCAAACCTTTAACTTGGTTGCAATGATGTTTTTGAATCACTTTCACTTACCAATCTTCTATGAAACTAGCATGAAACTGTTGACATCCTTTCAACAAAATAAATCTACTCATATATATAACCACATCCATGAGTGGCAGAGGGGAGATAGCTTAATTAAGGCCCAGATCCCTGAATAATTCCTAACGGTTTGGTTCATCAAGTCGTTACAACCTTTTATAGAAAAAGATGTGGCTCTTTCAAGTGTTCAAATGGAATATAAATCCATTATAAAATCCGAACAAATATATTTGGTTTATTCCCAATCCAACACATTGTATGCAATTTTTCCTACTGCTCCTAGATAAGAAGTTGATCCAACCAAATCGACCCCTAGACCTCATGCTGACGGCGTTATCGGTTTAGTTGAAAATAACTAAGTTAGCTAGGGTAAGCACCTTAATGGTCAAAATTCACCAACAACTGTTCATAACAACATGCACAATCCAAAACCTAACCTCCTTCAGATGTTTTGTTACTATAGACAACCCATTCTAAGGGAAACCATAATAACCCAAAGGGAAGAAAAACAAAAACAAGAAAATTGGGAACAAAGGGAATAATAATGCAAATAGTAATAATAACAACAATGTTGGCGAGTCTAAAAAATAAAAAGGTAAAGTAAAGTTCCCTTGTCAATTAAACAAGGAGGACCACTTAACCTACAAATTCCCTAAGATAGAGATGGCTCAAAGATTATTAGCAAACTAGGAAGGCAAGGTCCAACTTGTTGTTTTGACTATTATGTTTCCATAGAAACAACAAAAAATGATTGTTATAGCTCACCAAAACCCTACACCCCCATAATGGGGCAATGAGGGTGTCACCTCACAAGGGGGAAACACAATCCAAAGTGAATTTTTCATGTGTCAACAAGATTTAAATATCCATACTAGAAATAAAAATTACGAAACAACTACATTTGGGTCCAAAGGAAAGGAAACTCCTGAATTTGAAGTAGCTTATACATTACACATTGAAAATCCAATCAATCATACTATGACCAGAATACCAAAGGGTGTTCTAAATAATTCCACATACAATCCTAATGCATGTGCTTCCCAAAATTATAGCATAGTAGAAGACTTGGAACAAGATCTTTGTGCAATGTCCACTCTCGAAGTCCTCCAGAGTTTCCCAACTTAATGGAATAACTTGCTCTCAGCTTTAGGAGCTATAGATCCTGCAGTCAATCAAGTAATAGCTTTTGAGTTTGAAAATTGGAAGCCTCGTTTACCTCATCATGTGACTTTCCATATTGAAGTTTCATCCAGAAAGTCCAATATACATTGTATTGTTGTTGATGAGGGTGCCTCCCCATGTTTCATGTCGTTGTCATGTTGGAAGGCTATAGGATCACATAAGTTAATTGATCCCGTGACCATGTTGAAATATTTCAATGGACACCTTTTCAAAGCTCACATAACTATCCCATATTGTAATACCCCAATTTTGAACCCTTAGGAAATATTGGCTCTAATGTAAATATTGTATACACACGTTGTATGTTTTCCCTAGCGTGGAGCTCAAGGCCAAGGCCCCGCTAGTTTATGCTCGGATTTTATTTAAATTAGACACGCTTGATATTTTGTTACCCACGTGCTATTAAGCCATGGGATATTGTAAATTTGATGTAAATATTTAACATTGAAATAAAATACCAAAAACTGGCTATGGAGGCAACGAATGAGAAGGGGCCATGTGTATCCACTAGGGAGTGGTGAGGGGGCTATGGGATTAAACCCTAGGCTGCCATTTGTCATTATGAGAACCCATTGAATTTCCAAGGTGACATTAAAGCCTGCTGTAAGAAGGTGGTTGAGTTTTCAGCCCATGGCTTCAATGGAGCATGGGCAGCCCTGAAATTCGTATGGGTGGGCATGGGCTCTGATTGCTTGGGCAAGAAGTCACTCAACCTCATGGGAGGTTGCTTCATTCTCACCCCAGTCCATTGTGAAACTATCTAGCATCATTCCCATCCAAAAAACGAGTGCCAGCAGTGAGGAAAAACCAGAAATCGCGACCTTGAGAGAACCCAGTTTTTGAAAGACCAAAAACGTCCAGATTTGGCATGGGACAGGGAAATCCAAGGGGGAATCCAATAGCATGAACCTTGGGGCGAATTTGGGAGCATTAGCTACCCCGAAATCAATGGAAAAACCCAGTTTTTGCAGCTCAGAAAACGAGTGACGGATTGAGTATTTGGTGAGCAGAATGGTGAGGAATCAAGTGGGGAATGACTATGCAGAGGTTGGGTGTGCTTGATAAACCCAGTTAAGGCTAGGATCTCAAGGATCAGCAGCTGGACCTTTCTATGCCCATCCTGAAGAGCACTGGAGGGAAGAGTTGCCTGAGGGACTGTGTGACAGAGAAGGGGATCTTCCTTGTGTTGGATGTGGTAGGTAATGTGGGTGCCTGATTGTTGAGCTCACTTGAGATGCCTGTAGCTCTGTGGTTGAGATCACTGGCTTAGTGTTACCCTCCTCTATCTTCTTGGATGCTTGACCAGAACCATGGCTGTGAGTGAACCTAGCTAGTCCTCCTTAGTGGATACACAGCCCAGCTCGGGGGTGACCTCTCAGCTGAAAGAACACAAGCTGGACAGAGGTCTACGGTTGGGAGGAACGTTGCCCTTCCATAGCCAGTCGTTTGGACCGTTGCAATTCAAGATGAGTATCCTGTGATTAAATTTATATACAGTCTGTGTTTTGCAATGCATTCATGATTAATGGAACGAAAGGCATCATGTCTTATGCAGTATGATAATTGTCCATGCATTAATAAAATTAATGACTGATACATGTATGGTTGATATGTGTATGCTGAACGCATGAAGAAATTGTATGCACATGTAATGTTTAGTTTCCGCTGTGTTGATATTGAAATGAATATGCATTTGGACATTCTTAAATTGTTAGGAATTTATGGGCAAGAATTATTTAGGCTAAGTCTATCTAAAAGCCTGTGTGTTGATTAACGTTTCCTTCCTTGCACGGGAATGCTGGAAGGGAGTGTTACACATATCTTCTAGTAGAGCTAGGGATAAAGATAGTAATGTTTGACATGGAAGTTGTTGATACTCCACTTACTATAATCTGTTGGAAGGAAAGAGTTGGACTCAAGGTATGATGGTGGGAATCTCGTCAATATTTCACTTCATTAAGTTTCCTCATAAAAGAAATATTATTACAATTGATTAGCTATCATATTGAAAAATGAATCCAACTAGAATAATGGAACCAATATCCATGTAGTAAGGCATTCCATGATGGATTGTAAAAACATCAATGTGGGGATGTATCCTACATTAATGGGGACATTCAATTTACCCCCGCTTGACCTACATGCCAATGCAAGTCCAATACACATGATTTCAATAGTTTCCATGACTTCCACACAAAATATGTCTCAAGTTAAGACCTCTTAGTTTAATGACCCATGGAAGTTACCAGAACCTTCCATCCTTGCCTGCAGCCGAAATATCTTACCAAACCATAATTTTAGTAGAAGTAGATCATGGTTGTCTACCTTTCATTCTAGAAGAAAATGACCAGTATTAAACGCCCATTTGGGATATCATTTATTTAGCCTGTCATGACCATTTAGATACAGTTATTCCATCAGATCAAGCTATTATTGAATCAATGTTTAGGGGATAGACCTTGGAGAGACATGCACCAACATGCATCATTTCTTTTGGTTGAAAGTGACTTAAGGATTGATATTGATTGAACTATCAAACCAAGTCTTATGGAGTGGTATGTGATTCCTCTTTCATCATCCCAAGAATATGCTAAGGGGAATATAGAAAATATTTTTAAAACTATTCCCATCAATATTTCCAAGACTCCAAGTGCTATCAAAAAATGTTTTTACTGGTGCTAATTGTTATTTTGATGAGATATAAACCTATACAACACTTTTTAAGGAGTATAGATTCGTTTTAAGTTGGTCCTATGAAGAAATTCTAGGAATAGACCAATCAATTGTTGATCATGAGATCAATACTTATCCTCATGTCAATCCTATTAGACAGAATCTAAGACCATTCAATCCTAGAAAGGTCATTGTTGTTAAGGAAGAGGTAGAGAAGTTGCTCCATGAAAATTTTATTTATCCTATCCCTTTGACTAAATGGGAATCCAACTTGGTACTTGTCAACATAAACATGGAAACATTTGAGTGGGTACTAATTTTTTAGATCTTAATATAACATGTCCTAAGGATAATTATCATACCCCATTAATTGACCAGATTATCAATGAATGTGCTAGTAATAATATTTTCTCATTTATGGATGGATTTTCTGGATATAGTCAAATTCAGATCCGAATAGAAGATCAGCATAAAATTGCCTTTATATTTCCTTGAGGGACCATTGCATATAGGAAGATTCCTTTTGGATTAAAAATTTCCAGAGCAACCTTTCAACATGCTATGTCTTATGCCTTCCATGACATTAAGAAAATTGTTGAAGCCTATTTGGATGATTTGATGGCTAAATCAAGGAAGAGTGTGGATCACCCTAAAATTTTGCGAGTTGTCTTTGATAGGTGTAGACATTATAGGATTCGTTTGAATCCTCATAAGTGTATTTATGTGTTGAGCCTGGTAGATTAATAGGTTTTATTGTATTAAATGTTGGTATTATGGTGGATCCATTCAAGGTTGAGGCAATAGTTTAGTTGTCTCCCATACACAATTTACACTAGTTACAAATCCTTCAAGGGAAAGATATACTTTATGAAGGTTCATAGAAAACTATGTTGAAATCACAAAAGGTTTCATGTGATTGTTAAGGAAAGGGGTCCCATTTATATGGGATGACAATGCTAAAAAATATGTCATTGCATTGAAAAAGGGTTTAGTGTCTACCCCACTGCTGAGTCCTCCAGATTATAGAAAATATTTCCTTTTATATATAGTAGCATCAGAATCTATTGTAGGAATGGTTCTAGTTCAAGAGGATAATTCCCACTAGGAACATGTCATATACTACTTAAGAAATAATTTAGCAGGTCTCGAGTTAGGGTATTCTCACATTGAGAAACTGGCACTAGATGTTGTGCATATGGTACAAAGACTTCGACATTACATTCTTATAAGATGAACTACTGTTATCACATATGTCAATCCCTTTCAGCATAATTTGTCTCGGAATATTATCATAGGAAAATAGAATAAGTGTATTTTTATTCTTTAGGAGTTTGATATAGGATTTGCATCTACTAAATCGAAAAAGTCCTTGGCCTTTGTTGAGCTAATGTCAGAATGACCCCGAGAGGATGAGGAATCGGTAGAAATTGAGTCATTAGCTAATGAAAATATATTCCTCATAAGCTCAAATGAACCCTGGTATGGGAATATTTTAATTTACCTACAAACCTAGAGGTTACCACCTCAATCCTCTCATGAAGAAAGTAATAAAATTTGTCATCAATCTCGATAGTATGTCATTGTTGGTGATACTCTCTATCATCGAGGAATTGACACTATCCTTAGACGTTTCTTAGTTCATGAAGAGGATGAAAAAGTTTTAAATGATTACCATGGTGGAGCCTGTAGTGGTCACTTATATGGGCTTGCTACAACCCAATTTTTTTTGAATGCGGGATACTTTTGGCCCTCAATTTTCAAAGACTATATGAAGTAATCAAGAAATATCACTCATGTCAAAATTTTACTAAAAATATGTGTGCGCACCCCACTCTATTATATCTAGTTATCACCATTGGTCCCCTCACCAAGTGGGGGATAGATTACACAACATGCAATCTAGCATTAGCAAGTGACCATAGATACATCATTGTGGCCATTGATTACATTACTAAATGGGTTGAGGCTACTCCTACCTTTCATTGCGATGGTGAAACTATATCACACTTTGTGTTTAAACGGATCATTGCTTGTTTTGGTATCTCTAGAGAGGTTGTCACGGATAATGGCGATCATTTTCAAAATAAAATGATGTCAAAGTTGGCTCATAAACTTAGCTTTAATCATGATTTCTTCATTGTACTCTCCTCAAGAGAATATAAAATTTGAAGTAGTAAATAATTCTTTAAAACTATGTTTCAAAGGATGGTGAACATAAACAAAATTAACTGGCATATTATGCTATATCTAGCTTTGTGGGCTTACCAAACTTCTGTCAATATTGCAACAAGGTTTACTTCATTTTATCTTGTACATGGAGTCGAAAAAGTATTACCTATAAAGTGTGATATTCCATATTGAAAGTTAAATATAGATCTCCTACCAAACACTAGTAACTTAGAAGAGCATATTTTATATCTAGAACAATTAGATGAGCACAAACATGATTCTCTCGTAGCCATTGAGATGAACAAAAAATATTTCAAAGCACAATATGATAAATCAATTCATCCTCGTATATTTTTTGTACAAGATATAGTGTTGGTCTATGACTAGAAACATGGCGAACTAGGGTCTAGGAAATTTACTTCAATGTGGATTGGTCCTTACATTGTGAGGAAAGTACTAGATAAAGGGGCCTATGATTTAGAAGTCTTTGAAGGGAATACTTTAGAGTCTAGAAATGGACTCAATATGAAAAGGTAATTCACTTAGACTTTCATGTTTGGACAAGTTCCCTTGTACTTATTGTATTATAGGTAGTTTAGGATGCTTTCTATTTTTTGTTTGATGAGTATTGGTCGTCTCTCATCGTGTTGTATTTGTATTAACATATGTCTTCAAATGCACCTACATTTGTGGGGTAGGTGGATGGATCCTATCGTCAAAATTGGAATTTAGTCTTCGTTGCATGGGTAATCTATAACCCTTTAGTCCATCTTGTGAGTTCTAGTGGAGTGTCTCTAGGTCCAAATATTAATAATATCGTTGAATATAGTGTTGTGATTGATTTACTGTTGGGGGGGATTTTACTTGTCATCCATAGGATAACTATCCACCTAGATTCACAACTAGTCGTGTCGCAATTGAATGGTTCCCATTATGTTCACCATCCTACTTTATTACAAAAATTTATGAGGGTGCATCTTTTTTAATGCTACATTCAATTAATTACATATATTCATGTGCCAAGAACATTGAATTCAATTTTTGATACATTAGCTAACCATGTATTGGACATACATTTGACACAAAATTGAAAGAAAACACAAAGGGCACATACAAATTGTAAATAGGTCAATACGAGAGTCTATCATAAGCATAAAAATAATGTCATGAAAAGTACAAAAACTATAAATCACCACATAATATATCTTTAATGCGACATTGGATTAATAACCCCACGATGATGCTTCCTTATAATATAAAACACATGTAGCCACATGCCTAATGAGTTTCATTCATCGAGAAGGAACCCCATCTACTTGTTGTTTCATGGCCTCCAATAGATTACCAGTTCTAACACCATGGATACTGTGCATAAGTCCTTGAAGTGTTTATTCAACAAAAGCAAGAGTAATCTGTTAGGAACTCATGTCATCCCTTCTCTTTACTTTGTTAGTATATTGTTGTTGGAGACATATGCTTTGTAAGTCATCCCGTAGTATTTGTTGATCCATAGTTTGTATTATTGTTGTTGGACGCATATGCTTTATAAGTCATCCTGTAGTATTTGTTGATCCATAGTTTGTATTTTCCCATGGTTTGTATTGGCACATGGTATTGGTGCCTAGAACTAGTATATAAGTTTGTGTTGAGACCAATGAAGGTACCATGAAGTTATTTTGTATCGAGCTTGCTCAAAGGAGGTTTCCCCCTCAAAGTGGCCTGCGATCAATAAAAATATTATGTGATCTAGTCTATCGTGTATTTCATCAATTAATTGTTGCAAGCTCTTCACATCTGGTATCAAAGCACTTTCTTGGGTTGGTTGGGTGGAATTTCTGCCAGATTTTTTTTTTGCATCTGTTGCAAGTTCGAATCTGGGAATAATCCCTATCCACTTAACTGTGGGAAGTACTTGGGCATAATCCCTAAAACTCATTGTTAGGAGTACCACAGGAACCCCAAAGTAGCTGGCCCATTGAGAGGACCTGCCATCCAAAAGGGAAACGACCCCTACCTGATTGACTAGTTCCCACCCGTGAGGTAAACCAAGAGCTGTCATTTGTTGCAAAGTGATTATCAGTTTTAACTGAGCCATGGAGTGTGGGGTACTGCCCTAATACGAAATCCATCAGACAACATTAGTGGCCGAGTGAAACCCCTTAACCGTTAGGAAGCCGAGCATACCTAGGGTCCATATCTATTTTCAGCTACACTGTTGCCGATCACTTTCACCCCATTGTTGGTCCATCTATTTCCGATCACTTCTGCATCATTGCAGATCCATCTGTTGCCGATCACTTCCACATCGTTGCAGATCCAACCATTTCAGATCAATTCTGAAATCCATTTCAGATCCAACAGTTTTCGATCCATTCTAAAAATAAAATAAAATAAAGAAATAAATTCCATTTTAACTCAGTTTCCCATGAAACTTCACTGACACCCCTACAATCCCATTCTGCATGTTTCATTCCTGAGGACCCTATCCCAAATTCCACTTCCCAAAACTAGAATTCCCACATTTGTCTATTTTTAAGGTTTGCATAACTTCTTCGATTTTCACCCAATCACCTTCAAATTTTGCTACAGCGTTCATTCCCTAATTCTGCTTCTTTGTCCCTATCTGAAAAATATTCCCATTCTTTCACCCCACTCTTGAAATTCTCATTTTCAGCTTCCATGTCCATTCAAAAGTGTCCAAAAACTAGTCAAACCCAAATTACCCATCAAAATTTTTCCCAAATCAAGATTTTCCTTTACTAAAACAGTTTATGTTTTTGTTTTTCTACCCACCCAAAAACAAATACCCTCCTGGTTATGGTTGTCACTCGCACAGGAGCAAAAACCATGGAGGAAGCACTTGCAGCCATCCAAACCAAACTCCAGGATTTGGATGAAAAATTTCTCGACCTCCATCTTGAGCATTCAGCCATGAACAACAAACGACAGTCTGAATCTTCATCAGAGAATGGGTTCTCTTCTTCCAACAATTTCCGTGGTCCCAAGCTTGATTTTCCTTCAATGGTACTGATCTGACTGGATGGATCTATCGTGCAGAACAATATTTCAGTCTGCATAATACTTTTTATGTCAACAAAGTTCCACTTGCATCCTTTCATTTGGAACAGGAATCCCTTCAAAGGTACCATTGGTACATCAAGGCTCATGACGAGCCAAAATGGAAAGATTTTTGCCAACTCCTTTTGCAACGATTTGGTCCTAGTGCTTTTGATGACTTCATGGGAGCACTCACTAAACTTCGCCAATTTGGAATTGTGAGAGAGTATCAAATAGAATTTGAGAAACTATCCAATCACATAGAAGGCTTGTCTAATGAATTCTACAGGAGTTGTTTTATCAGCGGTCTTAAGGATGAAATCCACTCAGAGGTTAAAATGTTTCGTCCCAACACAATTATGGAAGTCCTAGGGTTGGCTAAGTTGGTGGAGGACAAGATCACATCCCAACAACGCTCCAAACCTACTTTTTCTCCATTCAGAAATATGGTTTCTCAATGACCTCCCATCACGCCAGCTCATTGCTCCACTCCTATCAAGCATTTGTCTGAAGCAAAGATGTGGGAGCGTAGAGAAAAAGGGCTTGGTTATAATTGTGATGAGAAATTAACTCGAGGACATAAATGTGTTGAGAAATAGCTCTATCTATTAGATGTGGGTTCTCTGCCTGCCTCTAAACTCAGTGCATAAGCTCCAGATACACTGGATCATCAGGTCGACATTCAGTAGCCTCCTGTTGACCCTCCGTCTCTAGAATACCACCCCGAGATATCTCTCCATGCTTTAGTCGGAGTCACCACCCCACAAACAATGCGGGTCAGGGGTTACTTCAAGAAGATCCCTCTTACAATACTCATTGATTCAGGTAGCACTCATAGTTTCATTGGCCATCGGATCGCCAAACAGGCTGATTGTTTTGTCCATCCTTGATCCAACTTTGAAATCGTGATTTCCAATGGGGGCACCTTACCTTGCAAGGGGAAGTGTCACAATGTGCGTATCTCTCTGGAAGATTATAACTTGCGCTCTGACATGTTTTCCTTGTCCTTAGGCATATGTGATGTGGTTTTGGGCATTCAATGGTTACGCACACTTGGCCCCATCTTATGGGATTTTGCTGAGCTTTGGATGCAATTTTTAGTCAATGGGAAACAACACAAATTTTGTTAGGAACCCATGTCAACCCTTCTATTTACTTTGTTAGTATATTGTTGTTGGATGCATATGCTTTGTAAGTCGTCCCGTAGTATTTGTTGATCCATAGTTTGTCTTATTGTTGTTGTATGCATATGCTTTGTAAGTCATCCCGTATTAATTGTTGATACATAGTTTGTATTGGCCCATAGTTTGTATTGACACATGGTATTGACACATGGTATTGGCGCCTAGACTTAGTATATACGTTTGTGTTGAGACCAATGAAGGTACGGTGAAGTTATTTATATTGATCTTGATCAAAGGAGGTTGCCCCCTCGAAGTGGCATGCGATCAATATAAAAGTGATTCTAAGTTCTGTTATTTATGCTATCTTCTGTGTTTTCATTAATTAAATATTGCAGGTTCTTCACATCTGGTATCAGAGCACTTTCTTGGGCTCATTGGGTGAAATTTCAGCAAAATTTATTTTTTTCGCATCTGTTGTAGCTTCGGATCTGGGAATAACCCCTATCTGCTTAACTGTGGGAAGTACTTGGGAATAATCCCTAAAAATCATTGTGAGGAGTACCACAGGAAGCCTGAAGTAGCTGGCCCATTGAGAGGACCTTCCAGCGAAAAGGGCAATGACCCCTACCTGATTGACTAGTTTCCACCTGTGAGGTATACCAAGAGCTGTCGTTTGTGGCAAAGCGGTTATCAATTTTACCTGAGTTGTGGAGTGTGGGGTACTGCACAATACGCAAGCCGTCAGAGAGCATTGGTGGCTGAGTGGATCCCCTAAACCAATAGGAAGCTAAACATACCTAGGGTCCATACCTATTTCAGCTGAACTGTTGCTGATCACTTCTGTGTTGTTTCAGATCCATTCCAAGCTATTCCAGATCCATCCGTTTCATATCTATTCTGAAAGTCGTTTCAGATCCAACTGTTTCAATCCATTTGGCGCCATTTCAGATCTATCTGTTGCCAATCCCTTCCATGTCATTTCAAATCCAAATGTTCTGATCCCTTTCTGAAAAAAAATGTTCTGATCCCTTTCAAATCCAAATGTTCTAATCCCTTCCACACTGTTGTAGATCCATTTTTGGATTAAAAAAATAAATAAATAAATAAACTCTTGGTTATGGTTGTCACCCGCGCAGGAGCAAAAACCATAGAGGAATCACTTGCAGCCATCCAAACCAAACTCCGATATATAGATGAAAAATTTCTCAACCTCCATCGTCAGCATTCATCCATGAACACTAACCGACAGCAAGAATCTTCTACAGCCAATGGGTTCTCTTATTCCACCAATTTCTGTGGTCCGAAGCTTGAATTCCCTCGCTTCAATGGTACTAATCTGACTGGATGGATCTATCATGTCGAACAGTATTTCAATCTGCATAATACTTTTGATGTCGAAAAAGTTCCACTTGCATCCTTTCATTTGGAACAAGAAGCCCTTAAATGGTACCGTTGGTACATCAAGGCTCATGACAAGCCAAAATGGATAGATTTTTGCCAACTCCTTTTGCAACGATTTGGTCCTACTGCTTTTGACCACTTCACCAGATCACTCACTAAACTTCGTCAAAGTGGCACTGTGAGAGAGTATCAGAAAGAATTTGAGAAACTAGCCAATTACATAGAAGGATTGTCTGATGAATTCTACAGGAGTTGTTTTATCAGTGGTCTTAAGGATGAAATCCAGTCAGAGGTTAAAATGTTCTGTCCCAACACCATAATGGAATTCCTAGGGTTGTCTAAGTTGGAAGAAGACAAGATTGCAGCCCAACAACACTCCAAACCCACTTTTGTTCCCTTCCAAAATATGGGTTCTCAACGACCTCCCATCCCGCCAGCTCCTCGACCAACTCCTATCAAGCATTTGTCTGAAACAGAGATGCAAGCACACAGAGAAAAAGGGAATTGTTATAATTGTGATGAGAAATTCACTCGGGGACATAGATGTGTTCAACAAAAGCTCTATCTCTTGGATATGGCTTCTCTGCCTGCCTCTAAAATTGGTAAAGAAGCTTCGGATACAATGGATGATCAGGTCGACATTCAAGAGCCTCCTATTGACCCCCCATCTCAGGATGAACAACCAGAGATATCTCTCCATGCTTTATCCGGTGTCACCACCCCCCAAATCATGCGGGTCAGGGGTTGCTTCAAGAAGCTCCCTCTTACAATACTCATTGATTCTAGTAGCACTCATAACTTCATTGACCCTCGGATCGCCAAACATGCTGATTGTTTTGTCCATCCTTGTTCCAACTTTGAAGTCATGGTTTCTAATGGGGGCACCTTACCTTGCAAGGGGAAGTGTCACAATGTGCATATCTCTCTAGAATATTATAACCCATGCTCTGACATGTTTTCCTTTTCCCTAGGTGGATGTGATGTGGTTTTGGGCATGCAATGGTTACACACACTTGGCCCCATCTTATGTTACTTTGCTGAACTTTGGATGCAGTTTTCAATCAATGGGAAACAACACAAATTTAAGGGCTTACAACAAGGGTCTCTCCACCTCATCCATTCACATCGCCTGGAAAAGATCCTTAAGAAGAATTCACATGGTGTCAACGCTCAACTCCATCCATTAAGATGCACCCATGAATGGTCTCCGCTACTTCCTTGGATAGATATGCAGGTGTCCTTGCTGAACCAGTGGGCTTGTCGTCTTCAAGATACCTTTCCGATAAGAATTTATCCGCATCTACATCTTAGCAGGAAATGATGGCTATTTTGCATGCAATATAGATGTGGAAGCCATACCTATTAGGGAATTATTTCTGCATCACAACTGATCTCCAGAGTCTGGAAAATTTTCGGGCACAATGGGTCTCCTCCGCAGCACACCTGAAATGGGTTATCCAACTCATGGGTTATTCCTATGCGATCACTTACAAGAAGGGTAAGGACAATATGGTGGCAGATGCTATTTCTCGCACATTTGATGACCCGGTTTCTCTTACAGCTATTTATCTGCTTGTTCCAAATTGGTTGCAATCTGTTCAATAGGGCTATCTCTTTTATAAACTTCATGCTTCTTCATCAGCAGGGCACTCTGGGTTCCTCAAAATGTATGACCGGGAACAATGTAACTTCTTTTGGCAGGGACTAAAAATGACAATTCAACATATGGTGGCTGACTGTGATACTTGCCAGGTCAACAAGGGTGAAACTACACTGCTTTCGGGACTGCTCAAACCCTTTCCCATCCCTATACAGATTTGGACAACTATTTCTATAGATTTCCTAGAAGCGCTCTAGTGGTACAATACCACATCTAACAGGACACCATATGAAGTAGTCTATGGACAAGCATCGCCAGTTCTTCTTCCATACACTCTCAGTAGCTCCCCAGTTTAGGAAATTGACTCAGTTCTTCAAAACCGCGATCAAATTCTTCTCATTCTGCAGGACAATCTTCACATGGCAAGAATTCGACTGAAACAACAAGCCGATCATCACCATTTTGAGCGCACTTTTCATGCAGCTGATATGGTTCTTCTTAGTCTATAGCCTTCCAAGAAACCCTCCCTAAAACTCAAAAGGCATCAGTGGCCTGGAATGCCACCAAAGAATGCTATAGGGGAACCACTCCTTCAGATTCTGCATCAATTTCCACATCTAAAGCTTTGAGGACAAAGCTTTTTCTAAGGGAGAGGGGATGTTAGGAACCCATGTCAACCCTTCTATTTACTTTGTTAGCATATTTTTTTTGGACGCATATGCTTTGTAAGTCATCCTGTAGTATTTGTTGATCCATAGTTTGTCTTATTATTGTTGGACGCATATGCTTTGTAAGTTGTCCCATAGTAATTGTTGATCCATAGTTTCTATTGGACCATGGTTTGTATTGACACATGGTATTAGCGCCTGGACTTAGTACATAAGTTTGTGTTGAGACCAATGAAGGTATGGTGAAATTATTTGTATTAAGCTTGCTCAAAGGAGGTTTCCCCCTTGAAGTGGCCTGCGATCAATATAAAAGTGATTCTGAGTTCTGTTATTTCTGCTATCTTGTGTGTTTTCATTAATTAAATATTGCAGGTTCTTCACAAATTTACCGGCTTACAACCAGGTTATCTCCACATCATCAGTTCACATTGCCTGGAAAATATCCTTAAGAATAATTCACATGGTGTCCTCACTCAGCTCCATTCCATTCAAATGCACCCATCAACGGTATCCACTACTTCCTTGGATAGATATGTAGGTGTCTTTGCTGAACCAATGGGCTTTCCGCCTTCAAGAGACCTTTCCAGTACGAAGTTAGCCGCATCTACATCTGATAAGTAAATGATGCCTATTTTACATGTAGTACAGAAGTGTCCACCATCCCTATTAGCGAATTATTTCTACATCCAGACTGATCACCAGAGTCTAAAACATTTCGTGGAACAACGGGTCTCCTCCCCAACACACCTGAAATGGGTTAGCCAAATCATGGTTTATACCTATGCACTCACTTACACAAAGGGTAAGGAAAATCTGGTGGCGGATGCTCCTTCTCGCACAATTCATGACCCAATTTCTCTTTCAGCTATTTCTCTGCTTGTTCCAAATTAGTTGCAATCTATTCAGCAAGGATATGTCTTCTATGAACTCCATGCTTCTCCCTCAGCAGGGCACTCTGGGTTCCTCAACACATATGACCGGGAAGAGTGTAACTTCTTTTGGCAAGGACTACAAATGACAATTCACCAGATGGTGGCAGACTGTGATACTTTCCAGGTCAACACGGGTGAAAGGACACTCCTTCCAGGACTGCTCAAACCCTTGCCCATCCCTACACAAATTTGGAAAGTTATTTCTATGGATTTCCTTGAGGCGCTCCAATGGTATAATACCACAACTAAAATGACACCATATGAAGAAATCTATGGACAAGCACCGCTAGTTCTTCTTCCATACACCCTCAGCAGTTCCCAGGTTTAGGAAATTGACTCGGTTCTTCGCAACTGCGACTAGATTCTTCTCATTTTATAGGACAATCTTCACATGGCAAGAATTCAAATGAAACAACACGCCGATCAACACCATTCTAAGCGCACTTTTCAAGCAAGTGATATGGTTCTTGTTCATCTACATCCTTTCAAGCAATCCTCCCTGGAACTCAAAAGGCATCAGCATTTCTCTCAATATATCACAGAGGTATTAATTCAGTGGCACGGAATGCCCCCTGAGGATTCTATAGGGGAACCACTCCTTCAGATTCCACATCAATTTCCACATCTAAAGCTTTGAGAACAAATATTTTTCTAAGGGAGAGGGGATGTTAGGAACCCGTGTCAACCCTTCTCTTTACTTTGTTAGTATATTTTTGTTGGACGCATATGCTTTGTGAGTCGTCCTGTAGTATTTGTTGATCCATAGTTTGTATTATTGTTGTTGGACGCATATGCTTTGTAAGTCGTCCTGTAGTATTTGTTGATCCATAGTTTGTATTGGCCCATGGTTTGTATTGGAACATAGTATTGACCCATGGTATTGGTGCCTAGAATTACTATATAAGTTTGTGTTGAGACCAATGAAGGTACTGTGAAGTTATTTTGTATTAAGCTTGCTCAAAGGAGGTTGCCCCCTCAAAGTGGCCTGTGATCAATAAAAAAATTATGTGATCTGATATATCGTGTATTTCATCAATTAATTGTTGCAGGTTCTTCACATAATCATTGTTCCTTCTCCTGATTTGGGATGATGTGGCCGAATATATGGATGAACAATACAGTGTTCTGGTCAACAATCTATATAGTGACCTATTAGTAGGATTATACACAAAAATATTTTCCTTTTTTTCTAAAATATTTCAAAAACCCAAAAATTTAAATATAGAAAAATAAAGCATTAAACACTTCTTCTATCCCAAGAAGAGCTAGGAGGAAGCACCAGATTTGGATCTCCTCTGAAATCCATCCTTGCATAAGGGAACTCTTGGATAGTTGGGAGTTGTTTGCACCACCACCCGAGATAGTCACCTCGGAAAGGATTAGTAGCTTATCCTCTACCTTATCATTGCAGTAGTGTTTTCCACCAGGAAATATGTGTCTCTTGAGGGTCAAAAGGGAGCAGTGAAACTTGTGGGCTTAATGCTGAAATCCTCTAAAAACATAATACTAGAATTCTTCCATAGCCAAAGTTTCTTCTCTTCCCAATTTTGTAATCGGTAAGTTGACCTTTCATAATTATCAACAAACCAGTGCACCAGTCAAACATTATGGGTCTCAAACATTCTACCCTATCCACATGATGTTCCTTGAAGCTACGTGTAATTTTGAAGAACCTGACACTTGGGTAACCATGGTCAATATTAATTTTGGATGTAAGCTTGCAATATTTTTTATGGGTACCGAGGTACCTGACCTTTGTGTCCCTTCTACACAATAATCATTCACATACTCTTGAACTGTGAGGACATTTCCTTGGCTTAAAACTTTAAGGTTCACTGGTGCTCCTCTTCATGAAATCCCAGTAAGGAAGTGTATGTCATCCACAGTAAGCTGTAATAATTCTCCTTTAATTATGAAAACATCTTGATCTGGATCCCAGTAGCATATGAGTCTTTGAGGAAACTCTTTTTGGGACCTCATATTAGAAATGTGGAAAATTTGAGTAATACAAACCGATGAAGGGAATTGAGACTTAAAGGATCTCCCATAGATTCACGTTAAGGATATTCATGTTCAAGCTCTACCTAGATAATAGACATTTTCTACACAATGAGGATGAGAGAGATGAATATACCTGAGATTGATTCAGTTGGCGATCTAGAAACTCCAAAAAAAACAACTGAAAAGCTAGGGAACACAAAACGACAAAAGGTATAATGGTAAGAATGAATCGTAATTCATTTATTTATATCATAATTCTTAACTACTTTTGGTTAATTTTAAGCAAACTTTGACAGTTGTCAATTAAAAATAATTCTATGTTGCATAATGTTTGACTAATTTAAATAGGAAAAGAAGAACATATGGTCTCTTTATTTGTGGTCTGCTTTAAAGGTTTGTGTCCCTAAATTGGAATATACGGTAGGTCACCTCCATAAATGCATAACGTGTACTAATGTTTCCATTATTTCACACCTCAGGATCACAATACATGGAAATATGACATTATCCTTTTATCTTCAGAAAATTCGCAATTCTCCATGTTGGATCTTATCAACTCACGTGTACCCTAGTTAGAACCCCAATGTCTTATGGTGCCCATGCTGAAGTTTTTGTTAGGATCGAGATTCCCAAAGTAGCCCAACAATGTCATCGAGATAAATCCTCATGAACCTCTCTAACTTTTATATTCTGGCCATTTTTCTAGGGGACTCTCATACTTTTGCATTTTGTGATATTTCATTTGCATACATTTTCCTGTGATTTTGAGTCTAATGCTTCCTGCAATTAGCTTATGGCTACTTAATGTTAATGCGTTCTCCTAAGCCTGCTCACCTTTTCTATCTATTGTAGTCACATCTTGCTACCCTTACCAGAAAAGAAATGCTTCAAGAGTATCCACATCCTTGACATCCCATTTTTGCATTTTTTGCATAGGTATGTTCTATGTGCTTGGGACGTAGTTGCATTCCTATGCAACACTTATCTTCTCCAATGTATTATAGCATACTTTTATTCTTTCTTAGTCTTTATAATATGAAAAAAGACCAAAAAAAATCAAATATTAAAAAAAAAGAGGGAAGGGAAAGATCTCCAATGTTGTTTGAGAGTGGCAGCAAGTAATGTTGTGCTTGAACATAGCAGTATTTTTGAGTTTATCAACTAGTTGGGTTCTAGTATTTGGCCTTAGGATTTAAACCTTGATCGTAGAGTTATTACTCCTCTAGTTGGTTACTCTTCCAATCCTATGGAGAATTTGTCAATTTCTCCTACATTATAGATTTACATTATTGGTTCTTTTGTGTCGAAGGATGACATATTCACTTATGTGACATTCTTAATATTAGAGGATATAACATGTGTCAACCAATCTATAGTTTCCTTGAACTCATGTGTCGACCATTCGCTGGTGTTATTTTTTCCTCATTATGTATCATTGCACTCAGTGTTCGAACTTGTGATTGTGTAGAAGGCTCCAATTGACTTCTCATTGGTGGGTTGTGTCTCATCGAAAACAACTCATCTTCTCTAAGGCATTAACCTAGAGTCATAGAACCTTGTCCCTATTTAAATTTTCACAAATAACCTTGCACTCAATAGATGGAAATTCATCATTAATCATTGATTGAGTGGTTTCGCTTAGTTTTCGACATCAAGAAATATATTTAAATTCTAGGATTCTTGTTGTACCTTGGATTCCATTTTCATCATTGATGGATGTCCTCACCCATTTCAATAGATTTCATTATCAGTTGTTGCTTAGGGGGTCTCTTCCATGTGCTATTTCCATATTGTGCATGCAGAAAATGTACTTGGTGTTCCATTCTACAAAACTTTGTCCCATTCCTTTCCCAAGTCAAATCATTCCTTGATATTTCCTCATGTTGGATGATGGGGGATGCCTTAATGCCTCCCTTCCAGTGGGTCTATTCCATCGAATTCAACTCATTATTCTCTAGGAATGAGGTCTCGAGTATCGATAGTACCTTGGGGATTGCAATAATTAGTGACAGGTCCCTCGCTATTGGGTAGTGGGAATACATCAATGTCTCCTACTCAATAGATTCTATAAGTGTATGACTACAAGACAACTATTCACACTTGTTAGAATGTAATAGATATATTGATGCCAATTATCATCATCAGTGGGTTACCTCGCGTTTTTTAATGGTATATATCAATGATTGGTAATCAAATGGTGTCCTCCATGTTTGACTTCAGCTCATCTATTCACATGGCTAGGATTCATTCCTCTAGGCGGCTTGGATGGAAGATCTTGGGCCAACAATAGAAACAGAATAGGAAAATCTAATTAAAAAGGGAGAATCAATTAAGGGGAATGGTAAACTCAAGTGCACACACACATGTAGGAAAAGAAGAGGAAATCAAGGGAACACCTAAGAGTAATTTTAGGAAGATTGATTGGAAGGTGATAATAAATCCCAAATTTTTAATTTTTAATAATGAATTAGTTGTGCAAATGTCTAAGAAAATTACACATGTAGGGATGAATAATAATAAAGTTATTATTAAAATAATTATTTTTTTTGCATGTAAAGGACATATGGCGAAGACTTAAACTTTATAAAAGAAAGGTAAGCACATGAGTAGAGAACATACTTTTCCCTATTGCTGGATGACTAAGGTTATGTTAAAAATATAAAGTGATTGTTGGATATTTTGGTCCCTTGGAAGTGGTTAAGGTTGGGAGGCCTCAAATCTTGAGCTCCACTTCCAATCATGCTAAGTTTGTGCTCCTTCCATATAGCCCCATTGCAGCTCAGGGGTCCCTAGGGAAGAAGATTACCCATTGGGTGCAGGTGGGGTGTTTAAGCAATGAATACACCGATTGACAATTCAATCGACACTAAATCTAGGGTGGCAGCACATGGAAGAATTGCAGAAGTTGAAAGCAATCAACAATGTAAGAAATATGTTAGTATTCTACTTCCCGTAAATATAATTTAAAAAAGGTTAAATTGATGTCTAGTGAAATGTCGAAAATGTTCATATTTTATTGTACAAAAGGGTCTTTATAGAGTCTAATAGTTTATTTTGATTTCATTCGCATCACAAAAGAGAGATTGTTTGTTAATATGGTGCTCATCATGTTGCATATTGCATTCACCGTGTTCATCATTGTAATCAAAAGATGTCAAGAACTTCACATAATTTGATAGGGTCTGGGACCAAGATCATTGGTTAGTCCCAAGAAGTTAGTCTGTTACCCCCTAATGATTTTTGGTTGGCCATAGAGTATTCTCCATCATGCCTTGTTTCTTTTTATAGTAAGTATCAACAACCTTGGTGTAGAGTGGGTGTACAAAGACGTCTTTCAATTCACCCTAAGATAACGATGATCATTCATAATCCTGATCATAATCTTGAGGGAACTCAGATTTTTATTTTCCACTAAACTCATATTTAAGGTTATAACCCTCCCTTCTAACTAATGGAAATAATCACTCTTTGGACTAATGCTTCAATCATGAGTAATAATTGTACATCTAACTCATTCATGTCCTTCGGACCCATTCTCTTGGTATTGGTAGGAGATAATTTTAAAGAACCTATTCAAGACTTAATACACCTTGATGGGTCTCTTAATTGGCCTAACCTTGGACCCTCTAGTACTAGGTGAAGATCCTTACGCTCTTGTAATCATCTCTTGTCTTTCTCTGCCACCTTGAACCTTCTAGTAATGGGTTAGGAGCCTTATCTTCTTGTCCTTCTAAAAGGCATATCTTAGAGTGCTTCTGGACTGAATCTAAGAAAGACTAGGTAAATCTATTCAATCCTACTTTCTTTCTTTGGCAAGCCAACAAGTGAGAATGCATATGTTCTTCATTCCCACCCGCTAGCCTACCTTTCAATAATGCAATTCAGATAGGAAATCAAGCTAGGATTCTGTCGCCATTACCGATGGAAATGATGGGCTATGCACATTATCATGACTACTAGTGGAAATCGTGGGATAGGAACGTTATATGTGTGTCATCGGGCATTCACATGTGATACCCAACTGGTTCACCAAAGTCAATTCCAAGACTAGCACACCCCTTAATGCATTTGATACCCATCTTTCTCAAATAGCATTTGATTATGATCTTTATGCTTTCTTGCTCCCCGATTATGATTATATAACAATGCCACTCAATTGGATATGCTCTTGCATTTTTCCACTTTGGTGTTTTTCTTTGTAGGGATCTACACTATGGTTTGGATGTAATGTATAGGAATCGTTACACCAATTACTTTTTCTAGAGGTTTCTAGCTTTAAAAAGGAATTTAGTATTTTTTAATTATTTACAATGTTAACTAGAAATTTCTTAAACGTTATAGATTTTTTATTATAATAATCTCTAACTTTTTCATTTCTTTATTTTTCTTTATCTATTCTTTTCTTTATTTTCCTATATGTATGATGACATATATATTATTTTATTTTATATCTTTTAATTAGTGTAGTTTAAATTAAATTTTCTGCTTTTCTATATATGATGATTTATATGATGTATATAGTATTTTATTTTATATCTTTTAATTATTATATTTTATGTTAAATTTTTTAATTTTAATTATTATAATTTATATTGAATTTTTTATATTTTGATGTAGATTTTTTTTTTTTTATTATTTAATATATGATGAAGTATATGATGTATATAGTATTTTATTTTATATATTTTAATTATTATATTTTATATAAAAATTTTTACTTTTAATTATTATAGTGTATATTAAATTTTTGTATTTTTCTACTTTTCTATATATGATGATGTATATGATGTATATAGTATTTTATTTTATATGTTTTAATTATTATATTTTATGTTGAATTTTTTAATTTTAATTATTATAATTTATATTGAATTTTTTATATTTTGATGTAGATTTTTATTTTTATTTATTTAATATATGATGAAGTATATGATGTATATAGTATTTTATTTTATATATTTTAATTATTAT
Organism: Larix kaempferi; assembly: GCA_027924585.1. Classification (NCBI taxonomy): domain Eukaryota; kingdom Viridiplantae; phylum Streptophyta; class Pinopsida; order Pinales; family Pinaceae; genus Larix; species Larix kaempferi. The sequence goes on from BSBM01000738.1 coordinate 6,927,937, forward strand.
AGTGTATATTAATTTTTTGTATTTTTCTAGTATATTTTAATCTTATTTTAATTTATTTATTAATGATGTGATGTGTTAGGAAATAGAGAATTTGGTGTATATGTTATTTTATTTTATATGTTTTAATTATTATACTTTATGTTTTTTTGGGTTACTTTTGCTTATAGATCTTAATTTTTTTTCACATATTTATCAATGATGTGATGTGTTAAAGAATTAAAAAATTGTAATAATAGTATGAATTGCAAGTTGAACACAATTTCTTTGTTAACTTTTTTTTTATATGATTTATTTGAATTATATAGCTTGAATACATTAATGGACTCACTTTAATCATACAACTTGAATACATTAATTGAGACTCATTCCTTTTTGGGGATTTTCTTTATCAATGAGCAAGGTAAAGAACAAAACAAACTCATACACTTTTCTTTGTTAATTTTTTTTATATTAATAGACACGAATTAACTTAACATCGTGTTAAAGGAATTGAGATTCTCTGTTACAAAGTCACTTTCATTCATCCTTAGTAGGTACTACTTATTTCAAAGGAAAAGTGTGTTTACTGGGGACTTTGACTAATACAATCTCCTTAACTTATCCCATAATTATTTGTGTTTCCTTCTCTAGAGACATTCAACAACATTGAATTTGAGAGGCAAAGCGAATCATATTTATTTCCTTACTTTCCATATTCTCCCAGTCTTGTTTCATTGTACAAGTAGGTTATGTACCTAGATCCAACACAATACATCATTATTTGTCTACACGAGAGAGAGAGAGAGAGAGAGAGAGAGAGAGAGAGAGATTTGACATCAAATCAAACAAAAAAAATACTAAAACTTCATGGAGAGAGAGAAAGATTGATTTAGCATAAACTCAAATGAAATAAGAATACTTAAACTTTATGGAGTAATGGATTCACATGGTGATCCTACCATATACCGCAAATTACTTCCTATGCCATGTTGTGACATCTCCTTAACCCAATCCGACCATCGAAATGGGACATTAACTAAATTCGGGCTCTCAAATTCTTCCCCAAGGCCATAATACGAGTTTCAACGTTTAAAATGTGTGGAAAAACGTAAATAAACAAACATAGAGGAATTAAAATATATCCACACACATCTAGCATGCAAATACAAGCATAAACATTACAAGCATCAAACTAAAAAAAATTCAGATTCATATGCATGCAAATACTTATCTTTATTCAACACAGATCCAAGCAACTAGTTGTGTGAGAGCGATTTTCCACCCAACCATAGGCACTCTGTCCAACATATACTCTTTCTACTACTAGGCGACCCCCAAGCTGGGATATGAGGCCACCAAGGCGAAGGAAACACCTACAGGATTCTATCTCTTATCCCACAACCAGTTCTACTCTTTCTGCTTAGCCAAATTCTCATACAGATCTCTACAGGGATCTCACTCAGCTCTCACGGTCTTGGATTCCACAATACATGACCCACATAACACCCTTCTTGGGTCAGGCATCCCCTTCATCAATCCATGGTTCTCTTGGGAAATCCATCTTTCCTAGTGCTTCTAGTGTGTGTATAGAAGAATTCCAATCTGATATATGTTGCTATAGAACCATCTGCAGCTTCAATTTGTGGCTTATCAAGCACCTATGAGCAATAAAACTCAATGGGTAAGGGTTCCTATCTTTCCCAACCTCTCTACTCACCTACAACATCAATCTTCACTTCCAAATCTGCAGCACCCTCCCCAAATTCAAATTCCTGGGTTAAAAACAGTTTGGTAAGTTCATGGATAGCAATAGAGAGCTCTACCTAGTGTAGATTCGCATGTAACAATGAGAGAATGAGGGTTGAATCCAAGGGATATAAGAAAATGGTGAAAAAAAACTAACTTAGCTTATGACACTAGAAGAAAGGACTCCTAGCAACTGCAGACTGACTTCTGTCATGACAGAACTGTCACAAAAGTGTAGTTAGCCCCATGCTTCAATAACTGCATGAGGTGACTTTTCCCACCAACCTCACACATGCATTTAATGATTGTAGAATAATAAAAAAGGAGATAATTGGCTTATTCAAATCACATTACATAATTTGGGTGATTTCTAAGTTTGACACTTGGAAGCAATGATCTAGTCTCCCATGGCCACCCTTTCCTCTTCCCCTCTGGTGGAATCATACCCCCTTTGGTGCTCTTTACAAAACCATTCTTGTACCATTTTATAATTATGCACATAATATTTAGATATCTTATAAATCACCATGACAATCCAACCACACAATCCAAATAAAAATATATACATCATACATGCCTAGCCATTCACTAGTCAGGGCTTGGCCAAACTATGGTCAAACTAGGGGTATTACATTCCCCTCCCCCTTGGAATAACACCATCCTCAGTGTTCTCTTTATTTTTAGCAAGGTTCCATGTTCTTCTTTTCATCTACAACTTCAATGCCTCTCTCTTCAAGGACACTTTGTCATGCTTCTATCTATCTTGGACAAGAATGCTCAATCAGTCCTTTGCATGCCTTGAAATACCTCCATGGTATTTGGATTTCAACAATACATACGCTCAAACAATGAGTCAATTCACATGTCGAATATGTTCTCATAGGGTTCATCCCTTAACAATATTTTCATATCCATAGTTGAATCATATACACATGTATATTCACATTAAATAAAAAAGAAGATGCAAACTAAACCAAATACTTATCTGCATAATAATATTCCTTCAGCTCCGCATTTATACCACTTTAACTTCAGACAACTATGGCACCCACAAGGATGGCACCTCTTCTTTGATATACAGTCCCTCAAGTGTACCCACCCCTTCCAGTGCTCTTCAGGGCGAGCATTGTAAGGTAACCAAGTTTTCGCAAGCCTCATATCACCTATGCATACATATAAAAAACAATGTTATGCTAGCACATTGGCTGCACCACAACATTCAAATAACCAATGCCAAACCAATATGTTGATTGGGTTTGTCTAGCATTCCATGAACCATTATGCTAATCCATCTCTCCAACTGGGTTTATCAAGCATACAAAAACCATTTCCAAGCCAAAACCTCTGTTGATTTTATCAAGAAAATATAAAGGAATACAACTGCATGGCCCTTTCTCCTATACAAACCAATGGTTCCTTCTAGGAACTCCATAGGTAACTCACTTGAATGCAGGCTAGCATGCCCCCCACAAAGCCCGCTCACACAACACAAGGATGGTACCCTTTATCTACTTCATAGTCCCTCGAGTGTACCCATCCCTCTAGTGCTCTTCAGTGTGAGAGTAGAAAGGTTACGAATACCCATGCAAGTCTCTTGAGTACCCATACTCTTACTAGGTTTAACAACACTGTGGAGAGACAAGCACACATAAGGAATTTTACAATGTTCCTCAAAACCAAGAAACTCTTGGAATTTCCTTTGGATTTTCAGCTTCAACATCCAACATATTTTCCATTGGCATATTTCACTATCTCACCAGCATTACATACAAGCATGTAGTTCACATGAGATGCCATCATAATAATTTCAATCGGAGATTTCAAATCTGTTTCATGCATAAACCAAATTTTACAATCCTGAGGTTCTCCTTATAAATTTTCAATAAAAATATTTTCAAATATGTTTCATATAGAAACTAGATTTTCCAAACATGAGGTCATTCTAATGGTGTTTTTCTTTTGCACATGGTAGCTTCTAGTCTTTATTATGGACTTACACACATTGCCATATCCAAGACGATTCTACCTATGATTTGATTTTTTTTTCAATTATCCAAACAAGTTGTGAGTACCCATGCATATAATATTTTCATTGCAACATTTACAACAGTCACTGAAGTGATCTCGGAATTATAACAAACAATAATTCAAACACTATCAATTGATAATATCTCAAATGTAATGAAATAGATTTATTTTATATGCATTTTTATCACAATAAAATTGCAAGATACTGTCACATTGTCCATGCAATCTAATAAAATTTCCAATACTCATGATTACATAATCATATCCTTTCATGCAACTTGTTCCTCCCAACAGATCATTCAGGTAGCCCCTCAAACATGACTACCTTTTTCATGCAATTATTTTCCCTGCATCCATAGCAACTCATGAAACGATCTCAAAATTGCCAATAATTCTATCATTTCAACTATTAGCAAATTGCAATGAAATTTATATCACAACCGTGCATTCACACAATGCATCTTATCATATGTGCCCACATATATGCATGTATAATCAACAAGATTTACAAAATATTTTAATGTACACTCACTCAATGCACCTAATTCACTCTAGCATTGCTCTAGACCATTTATGTGCCTACACATGTGTCTTAACATGGTAAGTTGGGGCTCCTAGCCAATGCTTCAACACAATACCCAACCATCTCCCCAATCACATGGTTAATGATCTGGGTTCCTTCCTTCTTCACCTGAACACAACATTGGGAGTTCAATCACTCCCCGCTTATTAACAAAGAGGTTTCATCCTAGATTAACACCAATAGAGAGTTCATGGGATAATTGCGTAGCACTATAGGATTAACTACCCAACATCATCCTGGTCTCACACAAGGCATGCTATCATTTCTTATGAATGCATTCTAAATTTTAAATAGTTAGATAGTATAAGATTCATTTCCCTTACTGCCCCGTACCTCACCATATTCGATTTGATTTCAGTCACATAGATGCATTCAATATCACATGCATACCAATTTATAATTATTAAAATATGGCTCAAGGGACTCTTACCGAATCCCCTTTTAGCACTTATACAATCAACATAATAAACCATTACCTACATTGCTTTCATCAACATATTTGATGTTACCTAATTAGTTGGTATCTTACAAAGGATTACACAATCCTTCCACCAACCTCTTGATCATAGATTTGTTTCCCCAATCTTTCTTCATAAAATTATTGGTCACATGCAACAACATTATCAACATCTTCAACCATGCTTCTATGTTATTTGGTCCTACAACCAATACCATAATCAATTATTATTCAACCACAATAATCATCATAATTGGCTCATTGAGTATTTAAAACCTCACTACGTTTACCAATATGCAATGGCATATGCATGCACAAGCAGGTTGACATGCACAATGCATTATCTCTTAATATGCCCGGTAGTGCATATGCATTTCAACTATCTAATATCTTGCATTTCCAACATTCCTATGCCAAATTTTCTATACATAAAACTCAGAAAAATATAAATGTATCAACAAGAGAAGAGTTGAGTAATTCTCCCTTTCCAACTCCTTATCATCGCATGGAATTTCCTCTTCCATGTCATAGCTGATCCACTTTATGGTCTCTCTCCCAAACACACTAGGGTTCATTAGCTATGATTTGTTCACCAAGCAACAATTCAATTCATATACTCATGTATAGCATTCCTACTTGCTACTTTCCAAGCATGTAATTCTTATGTTATAAGCAAAAATAGTTTAAGGTGAGAAATTTCCCTCTTTATCAAGATTGCCTTATGGATATTATTTTCCAATTTCTACTTCAACCATATTATCATCCCTATGTATATTTCCTTGGTCATTACCATAGCTTTCATTTCATTCTATTTACATTGCCTTGTTGTTCCAATTGCTTTGAGCAATTATGGCCAAGTCCAACTTGACCTTTCTTAGACTTCCTAGCACTTAACAACATTGCAATTTATTCCATTACAAATCCATATGGAGTCTCTTGAAGTTCCATTATTCATTCTCATGCTTCATTCAATTATGATACCATATTTCCTTTCACATGGAAATATTTTCCACACTTCTAAACCACACAACTGATCTACACATAGGAATGCCTCATTTCCTTATTGGAAACCTTTTCATGACCAATCTATCACTATCATGAAACACATGATGGGTCCACATACTAGAATATCTTATTCCATCAGTGACAGATTATAGGTGAATGGAATTTTCTTACCTATTCTCATTAATCACTCATAATTTATCAGTTCATATCTTGCAACTTCTCATAGCATGCATGCATTTTCCCACAAGGATGATTCACCCATCAGGCTATCACCCTTACAATTTGCATGTCCTTTACCTATTTTCCTATTCCATACCTTACTGAGCATTATATTATGGAATACAATATCCATCTCTGATAATCAAGATTTCACATGGTTCTTCCCTTGGAATTCAAATTGCACATATTACTCACAATAATACATTGAATTCGTTCTTATCCAAGGCACCAATGCCCATTATTGGTCTCTTTTATTCCTTCATGATTAGACATGGTTTTCACTCCTCAGCAAGGGATATGAAAAATAATTAATCTCAATAAGCGCTTCCACAACCCCTCTATGCAATTCATATTACACATTATGAACATAGACAAGGCATTGCGTACATTATAGCAAAGGAACCATCACTTCCTTTTAGTTTCCCTTCTTCCATCATGAGTGTTTATCAAATACAATATGCAAGAGTGTAATCTTATCCAATCAACATTGTTTCTCACTTGTTAACAGGAATTACCATGATACCATCACTTGTATATCTATGCTCATTAGTGGAATTGCCTTGTCACCAAATATCCAATCAAGCTTGCTTCAATTCTTCAGATTGCTAGCCAACAGGAAATTTTACCATTATATTGGTATCATAAAATTTACTCACTTTGAGTTAATTTCATATCTAGTACTCCTACACCATCATATAAATATTTTCCCAAACTTTTGGCTGCTTTGGAGGTCACCCACTCTGAGAATTTCTTTCCCAATCAAACCTAAACTTTTTTTTCTACCTGCTATTTGAAACAACTGGAAACTTGTTTCAAAATAAGAACCTTATGTTTGATTCTTCTATATTTTATCCTCATTAAAATATTAGAGATACAAAAAAATAGTTTTCAAGCATTATGGGGACTACCCAAATTGACAATTCTTCTCAAATCAAGGTTATGTGCACTTTTCTGCTTGATTTTTAGAAACATTTGAATCACCCCATTCAAAATATAACTACGCAAAATTGTTCTCTGGACTGATATCAAGGTGCAACATTTCCATTTCCATGAGTCCTATAATCACCGCCAAATTTAATCACAATTGATGACATCTCAAGGGGATGACGGGGATCAAGGGGGTTTTCCCCCTTATGACCTTTGCCGCTGCAGAGTGGGTCAAGGGAAGTGCCCTTGTTTTTTTTTTTTGTAAATATTTCCATTTCGCGAAATCTGGTGCATAAGATCCACGGTTGCGTTTTTCGATCTCAAGAACCCAAAAAACGGATGTGAAAACCCTGCTCTTTCTATGATCTGCACCCTTCATATACCACCTACATTACCTTACCAATTTCCAATAATAAGTGATTTCAAGCTCTAGGAAGAGTGGTTTCCTAAGACTTCTTTTGTGAGCCTGAGTGCATGAGAGGGTGACATGTCGCAAGTTGGTTTACCACTTCAGGCTCAGGCTAATTGGTTATATTTCGTGCAAGTCCACAGGCTTGAAACAATCTTGGATATCGATCGGATCTACACAATCTTCCAGTATTTACATGAATGTTGGATACCCCATCCCCTATGACATCTCTTCAGGTCACATTTGTACCCCACGTCACATCATTCTTGTCATACTGAAAGTGGTTTCGGGGTCCGGGGAAAGTGGTTTCCTGAACTCACTTTTGCGGGCTTGAATGCACGAGCAGTTGAAATTTCATAGGGTATTTTATCACTTCAGGCTCAAGCCAATTCATTATGGAATCTTGCACCTTCATGAACCTGAAGTGATGTTAGCCATCGATCTTGATCTCCACCATCCAATGGTCAGATATACGCTTCCTTCACACTCCATCGCCTATGGTCACTTGTGCATGCGGATTCGATGTGGCTGCTCCACATCACATCCTCTTCCCATGGAGCTCCTCCATGTTGGACCTCTTACCCATGTGGATCCTCCACTTCACTCATCCACGTGGCATGGGTGGGGCCCAATTGTTGTTCAGGATTTAAACCTTATAATGAGGAGAGACACTACCAACTTGGGCGGGGTTTACAAGTAAATACATTCATTATATTGCATTTAGTTCCTACAAATGAAAGAGATCGGGATATCGAAAGATGTACCTTTATTTGATGGCTGGTCCTAGCTTTCACTTGATCTCTCGCTATGATGAACCTGCAACACAAAGGAAACCTTCCTCAGCATATCTTGACTATATAAATATGATGAATATTGAAAACAATCAAACATTAACAATAATCAGATACTAATCCAAATGAACATACAATCTAATAGACATTCAATTTGGGACAGGAAGGGTATTTCCACCTTTTTATTGTCAAAGAAACATGAATCAGTACAAGTATACCTGATGTGTCAAGATGCTTCTGCAACCAAGTCCTGGGCTCCTGCTATTCACAATGACTTGGGAATTCCTCCAACGTAACAACACTTCAAGCCTTTCTTCTCAAGTTCCTCTCTCATGGATCCTCCTTGTATTTATGGGACAAGGTAGGCAGTTGGATTCGAGAGGTGGTTGAATTGGGAGGTTGGGGAAGTTGCAGAACCAACTTCAACTAATCCCAATTCGTAATCTTAATATATTTTTTGACTTCATCTTAAGATGTGCGCGGGTTTCATATAACCAGAGTAGCGTACAATAAGCAACTTTTGTGCTTTACAAAAAGCGTTTGCAACATTTTTATTACTGTATGCTGGTTGTCCTTGAAGAAATCAACGTTCATCTCCAAGGTGTACGCTGGTTTACTACCCAAATAGTAGCATTCATCTCATGAAATCAATAAACAAGCTTAAATTCTCAGCTGAAGAGGGTAGTTCCAGTCAATAAATCATTTAGTTCAAGCTAACTCTTCAATCCTTAGTGTCCTTTTGTGTGATCAACAAAGCAATGTGATCACGGACGGAGAAGTGCATATTTGACCTATAACAGATGCCCCCTAATGTGTGAGGTCAAAGAGAAATGATGGCCGAAATACATTATAATTCCAAGTCAGAGGAGGAGCAAGAAACCGCAGAACCAAGTCACAAAAGTACTTGAAACAACGATCAAGGTCAACAAGCAATTACAATCTTGACATCATATAGATGTGTAGCATGATACAACATGATCTTTGATACATAACTAGGAGATGTATATATAGCATGGCCACTGAAATACAAGCATGGATCCATGTCAAAATGAGAGATCATAGCCATAACAACAAACTAGATCTATGTCTCATGAAGAGCCAAAATGAGTGAGGCTCAGTCTTGCGCAACTTGGGCGATAACATAAATATGGTGATGCTATCAGAGTCCCAAGGTCTTCAGCCAAAAAACCCAAGGTACAAACCCTAACCATGTGAATAAATGAGTCGTGTTCAAACATGGGGGGAATCGTTAGATTACCGGTCATTGATGTATATCGTTAACAAACGCGAGGACTTCCATCGATAATGATAATGGGGTCCAAGGTACCTAGTATGATCCAACAAGTGTGAATAAGTCGACTTGAAGTCGAGCACTTGAGGAACCTTCTAAATAAGAGACATTGATGCATTCCCATTATTCAACAGCAAGGGAAACTGCCACTGATGACTGCAATCCCCAAGGTACTAACCAAAACTCTAAACTTCGTTCCCAGAGCATAATGAGATGAATTCGATGGGAAGAAGTTTGTTGGAAGGGAGGCCTTAATGCATCCTCCATCATCCAACATGAGGAACACTCAACAAGTATGAGCTAGGACAAATAACAAGATGAAACAAACTGAAACCAGGATGGCCGACACATGAAGTCAAGGGAAACTGTAGAATGGCCGACACAGGATGTATCCTTGAATAGTGAGCATGAAACAAAGTGACTTAGGCAGCTTTTAACATGAAGGGGAAGTGATATAAGCCTGCAATGTAGGAGACATTGACAGACCCTCCATATGGTTGGAAGAATAACCAACCGGGGAAGTAAAAACTCAGAGATCAGGTTCACCCTAAGGTCAAAAACTAAAACCCAACTGACATGAAAGACTCAATTAGGTGTTGTGTTTAAGGACATGACTAACTTAACTGCCTTTGAAACTGAAAAGATGTGATATACCCTTCTTATCCATTATTCTTTTTGGTAAAAGAATGTCCTTCTTGTTGTTTTAATGAGTCCAAGAAAGAAAGAAAACTTAGTAAGTCAAACCATGTAAAAGTTTTAACGAGCCCATGGGAGGAAGACTCAGGACCTTCTTCATTGTTTACATAGTTTGAAGAAAAGATAGAACAATATTCTATAATACTGATCATTGGATTTTAATATCGAGTCGAGATTTGTTCCTGCTCGCCTGTGTTTTCTTGTTTAAGGAGTCAGAAAAACTTAAATAATCCTCCATACACTTACTTGTGGATTTTAATATCGAGCCCAAGTAGGTTAATGCTCGCCGATGTTTTCCTGTTTATAGAGTCTGAAAAACTTAAACAATCCTCTATATACCCTCTCGTGGATTTCACATCGAGCCCGAGTAGGTTAATGCTCGCTTGGTGTTTTCATGTTTCGAGAGCTTGAAAATCCTAAAGAAGGCTCCAAAAGGTCCTTTTTCTTATAGTTAGTCTCCTCCCCCGAAAAAGTGTAAAACAATGGAAGAATAACTCTTCTAGCCACGCATGACTAGAGTATTTCTTATTCGTAAGTAATCCGCAAAAATCCGGAAAAGGGTTAAACTTATACTTAAGCGGATGGACCTTCAATTCCTTTAACGAGCTTGAAAAGACCAAGTTTGCTCGGAAATCTTGTTTAGTTTTTCAATAGTCAAAACAAGAGCTTAAAACGGCTTAAAAGACAGCTTCTAGGATCGTGGGTTCATGACCTACCAAAAGATAGGCTCTCAACAATCGCATTAGTAACTATCGACAAATTTCCTCAATGAAATAATAACAACATGGTACTTATATTGGTCTATCAATAAGAAAATAAGTCGTGTCCAGTTTAATATTTTGAAAATCTAGTGAAAATTTGAAATATATTGGTTAAATTTAACTCACCAAAGCTTGTAGGTATTAGTGATTAAATAGAAAATTTTAGGGACAACTTGAAACTATACACTTTTGCAAAAAGTGGGTAAAAATTAAAGTCAATTTTATATAACTAGTTTCAAATTGGAAAATCAAATATCACAATTGAAAATTCTAGGGAAAAATTGGAGAAAAACCTTGATCTTTCTCCGTTGATTGCGACCAAACCGGACCACCAATCAATCTTTCACTTCCACCAATCTTGCAATCTCATGTATTTTTTGTCAATTTTTATGGTTAAAAATCATTATCTAGCAATGCTCACATCGTGTTCTACGTGTACGCTGCTATGTATGAGGAAAAGCAGCGTTCACTGGCTAAGTGCGCTAGTTTAGCTCATAAAGAGAAACGTTCAAATGTGTCTGTTCAATACTAATAGCAACACACACCCCTGAAAGTAGGGTAAAATGTGAAAAAAGACTAAAAATTGACTGTTGCTTGGCAGGATGGTTTTGGTATAACATGAAAGGTAGCATGAGAACATGGACCAAGAAGCATTACAAGACCCAATGACCCTTCAGACACTCTGAAGATGTCGATTATTGAAATTTTATAGAACGATCAACATGCGAGCACAAATCTGCTTGCTTGAAAGACTTGTCCAATACTGGGACACAAATGCCATGGTGTTTGATATCTGAGGTGAGATATTGTAGCTCACCATAGATGACATCTACTTTATCACGTGTCTCTCTCGGAGGGGAGACTTAGTGAAAAAGGGTCCTCTCGCAATGTGGGTGCTTTGTCCATGCAAGAATATGTCAATGCTTACTTCCTACCAAGAACTGAGAAATGTGGTAGTCAAATTCTCATCTCAACTGTTGCAAGATTCCCCCTCCGAGTTATTCTAAGTATACTCAAACGAATGGGGGGAAGTGCTTCACAACATCTTGCCTCAAGACATTATATGCATATAGGTATTGAATGCTTACAAGGGCATGTTTATGACTGGTGTTCAAGTCTTTTGGTGAACATGAAGCTTCAACTCTCAGGGTGTAAGACCGGGAGAATGAAGAATTTTGGGTATGGAAGCATACTTTGCACCTTCTTCTTTGAGAGGGTTCTTGGTATCCGTTTGGGCATGGCATTGCCCCCTGTCAACCCTCGTGAGACAATGCTGGCTCGTTGGGGTGAGATCTTCCTCCTCCAGGGTGGTGGCGAGAGCAACTTCTGTTACCATGAGGATGACTTCTGGGGTTGGTGGGAATGACAGGTGCCAGCTCTTGAGCAGTTTCTGTATGCAGGCCTAGACTTCTGCCATGATCCTGAGCTGATACTTCCTCCAGGAGAAGCTTGGGGAGATATGGGTATGTTCATGCTTTTGAAAATCTATTTAATTTTTAAATTTTATATATGTGATTTTTATAATGAGTTTGAAGTACTGAAACAAAGTGTCAAATGCAGATGTTGGACTAGTATGCCCTGAGGGACACCCATATACTTTCGTGAGACCAGTGGAAGTGGGTACAGCTGATGCCACGCTGGGAACCATAGAGAGGAAGATGAGTCGGTTGACTCATGACATTCCTACATATCGGATTGAGCAGATGCCAGTTGATATGTAGGAGGATGTGGTTGGTGTGCCCCCAGCCTGGATTAGGTTACTGCGGAAAGTAGCTAGGCTGGTCATTTGCTACCGAGAGGCAGCAGAGGTAGATGAGGCCCCACCTTCCCCATAGGAGAAGGATATTCTATGTATATTTTGAGGCCATCGAGCCCAATTTTGTATCTTATGACATGAATCTGTGACAAACTTATGATCCAAACTCATACTTCTTTTGGATACAGATATATGTATACAGTATCGGTTATTTACATGTGTGTTATTGTGTTTTATGCATGAATTATTATGTGTGTGAAAGATACAAATGCAAATCTAAAACATAGTTTGCAAATGAATCAGCTAATGCATTCAAGTTCCTTGAAATATGTTGATCTATGATATACTCAAACTGTCTCTCAAGTAACTTAACACGTAGAAACTGACGTAGCAAAGTAAGATCTCTAACCTGGTAAACACTCATTAATTGAAAAACAAATAACTGTGAGTTGAGTCGTACCTCCAAATATGAAATGCCATGAAACAGAGCATCTCGGAGTAGCTCTATGACTACACTATATTTAGCCACATTGTTCGTTGTGGGACCTAAACAAGCCCCTCCCGAAGACACCAGTTGACCAATTGGTGAGTAAATAACCCAAGTAGCCGCGGCCAACTGATAGGTGTGGTGGCTAGCACCATCAGCAAACCCTATAAAGTGTTCAGTCGACATCTGAAACACAAAGTAATAGATGCATAAGACATAACTACAACCGTAAACAAAGCTATCTTTACAAAATGTACAGCTAAAAATACATGAAAAAGCACAGATGCCTAAGTGTAGTACTTCTTCAAGTAGGGTCAATGCCTGGGATCTCTTAATGAAATCGGGTAAAGATGTTGCAGAAATCGTTAAAAATATTGGTATATGGAATGATCTCATCAAGATAAAATTCCATTCCAATAAAAATATTTTCCATGACTCCAGGTTCAGTGGAAATGTTGATCGGGATGGTTCTCGATGTATTCATCCTATTCCCTTCGGCAAAAACAGCTTGTGAAGTGGAAGGGAAAAAGGACAAATCAACATTCTCACTAGGTCTCGGAGAGAACTCACCTCTCTCTATCAAGTTTAGAATGGGAAGTAAATAGGACTTGGGTTGTATATTTTCTCGAGGTTGGTCCAGGCCTATCATAGCTTCCAAAAAAGTTTCATCGGAAGGCAAAAACGTGTCTAATTAATCAGGAGAGTGGGTAGAGTCCACTGACCATGCAGGGGCATGGTCCATATCTGACTCAATAGAGACCAATGGAGTCATGATATGTTCTATTGTAGTTGGTTGTGAATCCAATTAGGTTACCTCTACAACATATACAAGCACAACTGGTTTTGATTCAGTAGGGAAAATCCGCGGATATGTCGTTAAACCGACTGTGGAAATCTTAGATGAAGAACATTCTTTAGAACCAATAAAATTAACAGAAGAAGGTAGGTCAAAAGTGCCTATTATTGACCCATAGAGACCTACTCCCAAACTCTAAGTGACTGGGCAGGAATAATCAACCAACAGAATAGTTGAATCCGATGAAGTTTGGTTGGTCTTCCAGGAAAACAAAAGTTGATCGACTGTGACGATCTTTCCTTCATGAGGGAACATTATGATCCAGAAAATAGTTGACAGCACTGCCTGCATGGCATATGTCCATCTCCTACCCAACATCAAGTTATAATCGAGTGGAGCATCCAGAACTTCAACCTCTACTAATACTAGTTTGCCCGCAAGTTCAACATCAAATGATGGTAAGACTCCATGTGGATGAAAAGATATTCCATCAAAGGTGGTGAGTACCATATTAGAGGGGGCTAGATCATGTTCACCTAAATCCTTCCAGCAAGAAATAGACATTATGCACATGGATGCGCCCTCATCTACAACAACTCGTCTAATGGTCATGGGACCATGGACGACCTCTATCTCGAGAGCGATATGGTACAGAAACCGATATTTGATATCTTTCATATCAAAACGCGCAAGCATGGTGGATGAATCAACACTCCCAATCGATGCGAGGAGTGAACTACGTTGCAATGGGAAACTTTGCAGTACCTCCAAAGTAGACATGGCACGGGGGGTTTGGGATAAATCCTCCACAACATTGTAGTTGGGGGCAGCCCGCATGTCGGGGTTGTGCACAGCCCGTTTGAAGACACCTTTCGGTATCTTCGGCAGCGTCTCCACTGGTATGTGAAGAGGAGTAGAGGATTCAGGAACATCCTTCTGCTGCGGATCTGGGGTATAATTCCTTACTCGAGTTTGCAATAGAGCATCTGAATTAACCATATTAACGAAAGACTGATCAATAGAGGTGGCACGAGTGGTGCCCCCAGCACTAGAGCTACCAGAAGTTGAACTATGTCTGTGGGGGAAAGGGTCCTTTAAGACAGCTAGTTTCTTCTCACGGATCAGCTTCTGGGCTTCTTCCATTAGAGGGCATTGATGGGTAAGGTGGTCCTCTTGGCATAGCTTGCAAGGGAACTTGACCTTCCTTTTTTCCTTTTTACCCTCCTTGGCATTTTGTGTGTTTCTAGGCTTTTGTTGGTTTCCCTCCCCTTTCTTGCCCTTTATTTTGTTGTTGGTATTCCGAGAGCGCTTTTGGTTTGTCTGCACCTACTATACAGATTCTGTAGTTGAAGGGGAGGATGCAATAGAAGTTGCCTCTGCAGTAGACTGTTTGACTGACAAGGCATGAACCTACTTTGTTAAGGCATCAAATGCTGCAAAGTCGACTGAACCCACAATGCCATCAGCATGTGGTCCAGGTTTGGGTTTACCTAAGCCTATATTAGACCTTGGCGCATCAAGAATAATTTTGTATAAAATCCCAGGCTGAGCATAGACTAAGTCCAGCTGTTGGGTTCTCAAAATGGCTTCCTCTTCGAAGGACACCCCTGAAGTGGAAACTTCCTTAGAAATATAAGGAATAAGATATTTAAGGTACCATTCTAATAAGAATGCTAGGGGGATGTCGGCTTTGATGAGCCTCTTTCACCTTCGCCACTCCTGAATATGATCAAATAGATGAGTGGATTTGTTATGTCGAAAGGTCAACAGAAGGTCTATGCCGGCATCGTATCGGACGGGAAGTTGAAAGTGGTTTAGGAAAACAATAGAAATATCTCGAAAGGTGCCATAGGCAGCTGCAGGAAATTCGATATACCACTTGGCTGCGACACTTGTCAAGGTTCTTTGGAAGAGCCTTAACCTTGGAACCATCATTTAGTTAATTTGAGGAGCACCAAAGATGAAATGTCGTAACATGGTCATCGGGGTCCTCACCAGTCTTACCTTGAAACTTTGGTATGTTTGAGGGAAACTTAGTGGGAACGGGTGGCCATGCAGAGTCATGATGCATGGGGTCATTTGTAAGCTTTGAAAGATCTGGCAAGTTCAAATTTGCTAGAAAAGGAAAACAAGGATGAGCCAATGGCATTTGATAGATAGGAACCTTGTATTGGGAACCACCCATCGCTTGGTTTGTGTATTATTGGTTGGGGTTTCCCCCATCCATCGATTGTGAAACGAAAGGACTGAAATTGCTCCACCCAAAAGAAAGCGGATTAAATCCCTGTGTGTTTGTCCATTGTGGATGGGTGTTAGCCTTGCCATATTGCTGGTTAAACATATTACCCCCTCCTCCAGAAAACAAAGAGAAGGGCATACTCCCTGCGAGTATGTTCAATGGATTCACATTGTAACCTGCATAGGGGTTGAAACCAGGTGTGGTCGTAACGGACGGTGCAGTCATGGTACCCATGACAGGAATGGATGTAGAGGGAATCGATCCTACAATGGAAGTGGAAGCAATAGATTGAGTTACACCCTGGAATTGTTGGTTAGCAGAAGACTGAGTGAAATTCACTGCGAGTATCCCTGACAAAGGGACATTGTTTGATCCAAAATATGGGGTAGAAACTAAGGCAGATGTCGAATCTAATGAGCTTGGCATGCCTAGAGTATGGAGCGAACATAATTGAAAACCCACAAAACTCGAATTAGCCACAATGAATAGTAATAATTGAATGATGATGTTTACAATAAGAGAAAAGACCTTTTTATAGGTCTACACACACTGTTTCAAAGGAACGGTGTGACCCTACAATTAGCAAAGTAATATTACATTTAATATTTGAAATGATTGTTCTTTAAATATTTAGATACATAACATTGCCGCCGTCTTTTAGAATGCTTTGTCCTCAAAGCAAGGGTAAAGATGGATATTGTTGGCGAAACTGTTCTGTCTCCCATGATGCATCTTCATCTAGAAAAAATTTCCACCTAATGAGATATTCCTTGAGTGTTCAAGAACGAAGTCTTCTTTCTCTGGTTGCAATGATTGCCTCTGGTTCCAAAATGACCTTTCCTTCGTCATCTAACATAGGAAGTATTGTTTGCACTGTTTGATGTTGCCCCAACATTTTCTTGAGACATGATACGTGGAAAACATTGTGGATACGATTTTTAGTGGGTAATTGTAATTGATATGCAACTTGATTAATCTTCTTGGTGATCTGGTATGGTCCATAGAATTTTGGGGCCAACTTGTTTTTTCCTCTTTGTTTAAGAGATATTTGTTTATATGGTTGGAGCCTTACGAACACCCAATCTCCTACTTCAAATTCTCTCTCTGTTCTGCGTTGATCTGCTTGTTGCCTCGTATGGTTTTGTGCCGTGACTAAGTTATCCCTAAGTAATTCAATTGTTTTTTGAGTTTTCCCTAGTTGGTTCCTTACTTCTGGAACATTAGTGTCCGTTAGAACCAATTCCTTCCAATTTGGAGGTTCATACCCATATAAGGCTTGGAACGAGGTCATTTTTGTAGAGGTGTGGTATGTTGAATTGTACCACCATTCGGCTAGATGTAACCATTGAGACCAATGGTTTTGCTTATCTGTTACAAAACAACGTAGATAAGCTTCTAAGCATTTATTTACAACTTCAGTCTGACCATCAATTTGGGGGTGATAAGCTAAGCTCATATTGAGTGATCTGCCCACTTGTTTGAAAAATGTCCTCCAAAATTTCCCATTGAATTTTGCATCTCGGTCACTGACAATGACCTTTGGAAAGCCATGTAATTTGTAAATATTCTTGCAAAATACATATGCAATTTGTTTTGACGTGTCTGGTTTTTTTATTGCCATGAAGTGTGCAAATTTGGTTAGTCAATCAACCACTGCAAGGATTTTGTCTTAATAAAATAAAAACAAAAATTTTTGGAATATTATAATATTTAAATTTTTTTTTATTGAAGGTTTATGTGGAGGTGGGAAAATGGAGGTGTAGCGATGGCATGGTGATGAGGAAGGAGGGAGGTAGATGGGGCTGAATGACGTGGAGGTGAAGCTTGGGTGGTAACGCGGGCGAGCTGGGAGCGGAGGGAGGGATAATGCAGCGTGGGATATTGTGCAGGAGGTGGTGGCGTAGAGCAGGGAAGACACGACAGAAGGTGGGTGGAGCAGGTAAGGTGCAATGAATTATCGTAGAGTAGGGGGGATGGAAGGAAGGGTGGGAGGCTCAGGGCCCAGGGTGGATGGAAGCAAGGGTAGCAAACGAGGATGTGAGCTAGCGGAAGCGGAGGGGAGTGGAGGACGTGTTGCAGAATGGACGCAGTAGTGGGGAGAGGTGGAAAGTTAGGAGAGCGGTGGCTGGATGCATGGTGGTGAGGTGGTGGCATGGAGTGGAGTGAAGAGTGAATTCGACGGACGGAATGGAACATGGCTCTGATACCACTTGGATCGAACGTAATAAAAAACCCACAAAACTCGAATTAGCCACAATGAATAGTAATAATTGAATGATGATGTCTACAATAAGAGAAAAGACCTTTTTATAGGTCTACACACACTCTTTCAAAGGAACGGTGTGACCCTACAATTAGCTAAGTAACATTACATTTAATATTTGAAATGATTGTTCTTTAAATATTTAGATACATAACACAGTACCAGCATTAAAACTAAAGGACGGAGTTGAGGCAGAAGCAGTCTGCAATGAACTTGGGGTAGCAGTGTTTGTGAAAGAAGGATTAACAATTCTTGCATCCATAGAAGTTGTGGGAGTTTAAGGAACTCCTTGCTCGTCTCCTGGGTTAGTCATAGTATAACCCGGTGTAAAGAAGTAAGCACTATACTAAAGTTGTTGAAAACCTACAGGTACCAGAAGCGTATCATTAGGTCCAATAAGAGGAGGGTTGAAAGGAGTATTGAACTCTCTAGAAGTTAGTTCCTCAACCTCAACAGTATCAAAGACTTGTCGATCCAGGGTTCTAGGTTGTGGTTCACCAAGAACCTCTGTTTCGCTCGTAAGTTCAAAAGAACCACAAGAATCTATCCTCCGGCATCGTGGTGGCGGTGGAGGCTCCACAATGGTTGGGGGAAGGTTTTGCAACCTCCGAGACCGACGAAGATGTTGGTCCTCCACAAGTATAAAAAAGTAGACTAAGTAAAAAACCTAGTGGCCACTACAACTAAGGAGCAAACAACATACCACTAAAAAATTTCCTTAGTAATCAAACTAGGCAAATAATGGAAAATACTCTCGGAAGCAAGTCTGGGATGATTAAGGCCCAAAACAGACTAACAGAGTATCGACGGTTAGTTACGTGGCGTCCTCCGTAGGTCCACTGGGTGCAAGCATTTGAATCACCAAACTGCCCTCCCGGGATTACTGCCAAAGGGTTACCTTCCACGTGTGTCCGAGGTGAAGTGGGAATAACCTCCCACTCTACCTATGTAGATCCCTAAAGGTCTAATACTAAGGCTACCATCAATACGAAATAACCTGGGGGGATAGTCGTCATCCTAGTCGAAACACATGGGCAGGGTAGCAAAGCCCGAATTCTGAAAGGACCCCCGTATATGAGTCAACTCTGGTTTATGGTTCAGAGGAAAGTGAGGGGATATCCTCAATAGTTCCAATCACCCACAGCCTCGTGCTTAACTCTGGTTTGAGTAGATAATCCCAAGACTATTTGATAGAGATGTATTTACCTAAGAGATAGTCATACTACGATTGTTGAGTAATGAAGTTAGTTTCGGATAGTTTAAGGTGATTTAAGTCCGAAACTCTAGCCTAAGCTAGTTGATGATGTGTATACGTAAAAAGAAAAATGTTGCTAGTAAATTTTATTAATTTTTTTTTTTTAAGGGCTATTTATTACTCAAGGGTTGTAGTGCGGTGTGTGGAATGGTTTGTATGAAATTAAAGTGCACGTAAAGTAATGCTTTCAAATTCACAAACTTTTTCTCTTTTCCGTTTATATTCTTTCAAAAATAAAAAACTAGGAAATCCTAAAATCAAACTTCTTTTTGTATTTTCTTTTAATATTTCAAAGCAAACTATGCTACCTTAAAATAATGAAAGACCTGACTACTAAGCTACTTAAACTATTTTTTGTCTTTTCTAATAATTGTAAAAGAAAGAGAACTTGTACAAGAGCAAGTAAGATCTAAACGTAAAGTGTGCGTAAGACAACCACCTAAATGGCTCAAAACAAACGAATCAAAAGATTTGAGGAAGACTCAAACTACCAAGTTGTTTCAAAAAGAAAAAACTTTAGGCTTGGAAATAAAGTGTAAAAGAAATAGGGAAAAGAGATGCTCGTAATGGAAAGGCAGACTTAAAAAGGTTGCTCCTAAGCACCAAAACCCTAAGAAAACACTAAGCCAAGAAAAAAGTAGGCAAGCGAACCAAGAATGACCTTACTAAAACATGGACTCAAAAGAAAGATAACTAGAAAGATTTGACTCACTTGGACTGAATTGACAAGACAATCAGAAAATATCTAAACCAAGCAACCTTTTGAAAGCAACCCTAAGGACTCAAACTTGAGGTCAAACCCTAATGGGAAGGATAAGACACAGTGAAGTGTGCTAATGTTGCCAAAAACAACAAACATTAAGCACACAAGTCTGTATGACTACAACAAGCAACTAGGGTCAAAGTATGCAGCTATGTCCAAAAGAGAATAGTGCACGAACTTCAAAAAGGGCTAGAAAGCAGTAAAGACACTTAAACAAGTACTCAAGCAAGCAAAAACAAACTAAAAGACTTAAGAGAGGAAAACTAGACTCAAAAGAGACATGGAAGTCTCAGGGATCAGTTAAGGAGGCAAAGCAACAGGCTTGGAGTGATCCCAAGAAAACTGGAAATCAAACCCTAACAGAGAACTGAAAGTTACAAGAAAATACACTACTGTGCAGTGTATAAACCAGCGTACACTAAGAAAAAAAGGCTATTGTATAATGCACAAAACAACGTTCATCAGGTAAAAAACAGTACTGTAGGTAGGGTAAACCAACATACAAGGCTCAAAATCAAACAAAAAGGATTTGCAGTAGTGGAATGAGATGAATCAGGCAAGAAAGAATAGGTAACAAAGACCTATAAGACCTCTCAGAGAATCAAAAATTGAAAGTGGACTGGAAGAAACCCTAAACTAGGTCTCCTAGAGCAAAAAAACTACCGGTTACTCCCTAGTGGAGTTTCCAGTATGTTGTTCAGGATTTAAACCTATAGTGAGGAGAGACACTACCAACTTGGGTGGGGTTGAAAAGTAAATACATTCATTATATTGCATTTAGTTCCTACAAATGAAAGAGATCAGGATATTGAAAGATGTACCTTTAATTGACGGCTGGTGCTAGCTTTCACTTGATCTCTTGCTATGATGAACCTGCAACACAAAGGAAAAATTCCTCAGCATATCTTGACTATATAAATATGATGAATATTGAAAACAATCAAACATCAATAGCAATCAGATACTAATCCAAATGAGCATACAATCCAATAGACATTCGATTTGGGACGAGAAGGGTATTTCCACCTTTTTATTGTCAAAGAAACATGAATCAGTACAAGTATACCTGACGTGTCAAGATGCTTCTGCAACCGAGTCCTGGGCTCCTGCTCTTCACAATGACTTGGGAATTCCTCTAGCGTAACAACACTTCAAGCCTTTCTTCTTCAGTTCCTCTCTCATGGATCCTCCTTGTATTTATGGGACAAGGTAGGCAGTTGGATTCGAGAGGTGGTTGAATTGAGAGGTTGGGGAAGTTGCAGAACCAACTTCAACTAATCCCAATTCGTAATCTTAATATATTTTTTGACTTCATCTTAAGATGTACATGGGTTTCATATAACCAGAGCAGCGTATAGTAAGCAACTTTTGTGCTTTACAACAAGCGTTTCCAACATTTTTATTTTGTGTACGCTGGTTGTCCTTGAATAAAGCAACATTCATCTCCAAGGTGTACACTGGTTTACTACCCAAATTTTAGCGTTCATCTCATGAAATCAGTAAACAAGCTTAAATTCTCAACTAAAGAGGGTAGTTCCAAACAATAAATCATCTAGGTCAAGCTAACTCTTCAATCCTTAGTGTCCTTTTGTGTGATCAACAGAGCAATGTGATCACAGATAGAGAAGTGCAGATTTGACCTATAACACCAACTAAGATTTTCCTAATTTTTTAAATTTTGTGTTTATACAAAGCTTTAATTGGACAATAAGCAGGAAATTTCGAATTTGATTTCAAATTATTCCTGTCTCCTTCTCTATCACTTAACAAAACCTGATTCCCCCCCAGAACCATGTCTAATTTATGCCTATAAATATGGATTTTCCCATACAGCTCTAGCATTGCAAGCAAAAGCTCTGATACCACTATGTGATGTCCCCTTCACCCAATCTGACCATCGAGAGGGGACATTAACTAAATTCGGGCTCTCAAGTTTTTCCACAAAGCCATAATACGAGTTTCAACACATAAAATGTGTGTAGAAACGTAAATAAACATACACAGTGGAACTGAAATCTATCCACACACATCTAACATACAAATACAAGCATAAACATTACAAGCATCAACCTAAAAATGTTACAGATTCATATGCATGAGAACACTTATCTTTATTCAACATAGATCCAAGCAATTGACTGTGTAAGAGCGATTTTCCACCCAACCATAGGTACTTGTCCAACATATACTCATTCTGCTAAGAGGCCACTCCCAAGCTAGGCTATGAGGCCACCAGGGTGAAGGAAACACCTACAGGATTCTATCTCTCAACCCACAACCATTTATGCTCTCTATGCTTAGCCAAGTTCTCATATAGAGCTCTACATGGATCTCACTCAGCTCTCACATCCTTGGATTCCACAATACCTGCCCCACATAACAGCATTCTTGGCTCAAGCATTCCCTTCACTGATCCATGTTTGTCTTGGGTGATCCATCTTTCTTGGTGCTTCAAGTGTGTGCATAGAAGAAGTCCAATATGATATATGCTACTATAGAACCACTTGTAGCTTCAATTCATGGTTTCTCAAGCACCTATGAGTAGCAAAACTCAATGGGTAAGGTTTCCTATCTTTCCCAACCTCTCTGCTCACCTATAACCATCAATTTTCACTTTCAAATCTGCAGCACTCTCCCCAAATTCAAATTCCCGTGTTAAAAATAGTCTGGTAAGTTCATGGAAAACAATGGAGAGTTGTGCCTAGTGTATATCTACATGTAATAATGAGAGAATGAGGGTTGACTCCAAGGGATATGAGAAAATGGTGAAAAGACAACTGACATATCTTCTGACAGTAGAAGAAAGGAATCCTGGCAGCTGCAGACTAAATTTGTCATGAAAAAATTGTCACAAAATTGCAGTCAACCCCATGCTTCAATAACTGCATGAGGTGACCTTTCCCACCAACCTCACACGTGCATTCAATGATTGGAGAATAGTAAAAAGGGAGATAATTGGCTTATTCAAAGCACAAGACAGAATTTGGGTGAGTTATAAGGTTGACACTTGGAAGCAAGGATTTAATCTCCCATGATCCCCCTTTCCTCTTCTCCTCTAGTGGAATCATAGCCCCTTTGGTTCTCTTTACACAACCATTATTAGACCATTTTATTATTTATGCACTTAATATTTACATATATTCTAAATCATCATGAAAAGCCAACCACATAATCCAAATAAATATATATGCATCATACATGCCTATCCATTCACTAGTTGGACCTTGGCCTTGAGCTTGACATTAGGAATCCATACTAGCATAATTACATCCTTTACATAATTTCATTCAATACATTACAAGGGTCAAACTAGGGGTATTACACACATTTAGCTATTTATCAATGGACTAGTAATTTTTACATTTAGATCTTATAAATTACTTAGTATGCATTTCATTGTTTAAACATTTAAGTAATAAATTATCTATGAGGTTGTATGCAATATTGTTCTATTATAAATAATAACAATAACACGAATATATGTGTACATGTCTTAACTATACATATTAGATAATTGTGCAAATAAATGGTTTTTGTAAATTAATTAACATGCATCATTTTGACTTAAACATTTGGATTTTATATAGTGATCACTCAAAACAAAGTCATATCTAATCTTCACCATTTACGTGGAGAAATGGTCTCTAGCAATGATGACCCTTTTCAATCCTTAAATATGTTTAACATTTTAAAAGGGTAATTCAAAAAACAATCAAAGAAAATTTAAATTTTTGAAATCACTTGTCATTAATGGAAGAAAACAAATATTATAAAATTTCCAAATAAGGTTCACATTTTCAACAACCCATCAATTTGCCAACTCCCAACTTTTGGATACTCAATGAGGATGGATGTGAATCATGAAAAATATTCAAGATTTAACACCATTACTTGCCTTGGAATTTATAGATTAAAATCATCTCTATTCTTGTCGGCTCTTGTTGTGGGGAAAATTGCCACAAGGGTGGACAACCTTCCCACAGTGAGAGATTCCTTGAGGTTGCAGCAAGGACTCTGTGTTATGACTGAAAACTAAAATAAACAAACCTCAAATGGTTAGGCAAGCTCTTGATTAGTAACCAAAATTATAACAAAAACAAAACTGAAATAAATAAAAAGATGGATGAGAGATAAACCATACAAGATTGAACAAGAGTATGTCAAGCCAAATTTTTATTGCCCAGTGGTCCAACTAAATAAAAGAATAACACCTAGGAAGTGGAAGCTTCAATGGAAGCCAACAATATCCCTTAGGGAGGTCCTTTTTTTCCACACAATTGCAAGATAGCTAGGAGAGAACAATGGAGAAACTCCCGTCTCTTAGGGGAATAGACCAAGGGAGCTTTGTGTATGCCAAAATGAGGTAGGAATGAGAATGAAAGAGGATCTCTCAATGTGATTCCAACAACATAAATTTGCTCTGATTTTATTCCTCTAGAATGCATGCCCATGGATTCCTTTTATAGGCCAATGGGTGGCTAGGAAACATTTAGATCCAAATGTGAACTCTATCCTCCTTTGAACTGGTTCCCAAGTACATGAGATGGGATATTCAATTCCTCAAGCATGTGAGAGGTACCAATTCAAATTTTGGAGCCAAGAGAGCCATTCTGACCTTTTAATGCATCGTAGAATTTTGTGGTCCCACTGTATTATCAGTCGTGGATATTGAAGGGAAATCCATGCGGGTGACTGTACAGATAATAACTTGAGCTACATGGTGCGGGATTCTAGTGCTTATAGCCATGCTACTATCCCTTATGATTTTTTTTATCATTCTGAGTCTCATATTGTTTGTTGGATCAGATGAGGATGTCTTCAGTGAGTTGCATTCTTTATGTTGATGATGTCTTTCTGTAAGATTAGCCTAAATTCCGCATGTATGAGATAAAGCATTAAAATATGCCCCCTGATTTATGAGGTTTGGAGGGTACTATAGGGCCAATAATGCATCATCGTTTCTTTTTGCTCTCCATGTTCTCATAAGCTCTCAAGAATTTGTGGGTAAAAAAACCTACCCACGGGGGAAGGTTGTTGGTGGTGTTCGTTGAAGCTGTTAAGAATATTGGTGTTTTATACAAATAAGACATGCATGCATATGCTCATGAAAATCTATCAAAATAGATTACAAAAAAGAGGATACCAATGGGTCGAATATTAATACTGTTACTACAGGGATGAAGGTGGCCTCGATCCCTGTCTAGGTAAATAGATCCTAG
Source organism: Larix kaempferi (assembly GCA_027924585.1). NCBI lineage: Eukaryota > Viridiplantae > Streptophyta > Pinopsida > Pinales > Pinaceae > Larix > Larix kaempferi. The sequence goes on from BSBM01000738.1 coordinate 6,953,607, forward strand.
AAGTGTCGTGACTAGTGCCGAAGAAGTCGAACTGTTGATGCTCCTAAGTATCCCATGGGGGTGGGGGTCCTGAATACTGGTGAATTTGTTGAAAGAACTTCACAAAACTGGATGTGTTCATATTTTGAATCATAAGGGTGAACACTGCTACCATCAGAATGTAAAACTCCCCCTGATGCGATAGATGTGTTGACATCGAGCATAGGGGATACAACTAAGTTAAGGAGAACTGATGACTCTCCTTACTTAGTTTGATGTGATCCATTACATTGATGGGAAGGGACCCCAAGGTACAATTGCAACTATTGCATCTCTAAGAACTTGATGTTTTGATGTCAATGAGAGGTGAAGCATATGATAAGGCGGGTCGCTTATCTCAAGAATCACGATCATGATGTAACCGACTGATACTGAAAAACCTGACACAAGATTGGTTGATAAGCATGAGGCTCGTGAATTCCCTTAATTAATGTAAATAGGGGTGAGTAACTTATGACAAATTTCTTCCAATGGTGATGCAAGGTTCGATGGAGTAAAACCGATTGTAGATGAAGGGCTTTATTGAAGACACGGTATTGATGAGGTAAGGTGAATGAAAAAACTGATAATGATGAGGTTAGGTGGACTCAAAATACATTGACCAAGGGAGACCAAGGGATGCTTCCAAAATAACAATGTGATGGGGTTCCCGCGGTTTTATGTGAATCAGGGAACGATTTGTACCAAAAGGATGATTAAGATGGTTCCTATGGTGTTGAGTGGGTCGAGGAACCAATTTGTATGGGATGGATTCCCACGGTTTTGGGTGGTTTGGGGATTCAATTTGATGAGGGTGTGCTAGTTATTGTAGATGAGAAGATAGGTTCCACATGAATCAATGTCATGCAAAATTTTCCTGCGGGAATAACTGAGTTGGAGTGATGTCTTCAAAGGGTAAGGTCCCCATTGCTATCTTCTTGAGAATTGATTATACGAAGGGAAACACAAATGGTATATTAATAATGAAGGGGATGAGAGGTTATATATGAATCATGATCATAACATGTGATGAGGAATATGAGGGTTGTTGGAAGAAGAATGCAAGGTGATGACATGCAATTTCTTTTTGACCAATTGGTTTGGATGGTTAGATTCCTCATACTTGTGGGGGGTTCAATGCCATGGGTACCAAAATATGATGAGGGTTGTAATGGTGTGCACCCCCATGGGGGAACATTCTATTCATGATGGAAAAATTGATGGAATGTCCTAATCAAGAAATGGGGTCCTGTGGTTATCAATAGGATATTAGATAAATGCAATGTAAATTGAGGGAAAACATTTCCTATATGCCAAGATGAGGTGATATACTTGTAATAGGTGTCGCTGCACCAGTGTTGGAACATTACGATGCGCTATCCTTTCTACTAATCATGCACACATGGTGCACATACCCAAGTGTAATATAGATTATGACAAGAGTACTAACAATGAAAAAAATTTGTAAGAAGTTGGCACACCTACTTGATGGTTCTAAAAATGAGTGTTATGAAATGAACCTTTTCAAGTATAGTTCGTTCATGGGGTTACTAAGATCTATTCCTTTCCAGTATCATTTTCAATTGATGGGATTAAAACCATAAATGAACAAAATAAGATACTACATTGTATTATATTGTAAGGGACAATGTAGGAGGTGAGCAATGGTGTCACTAATTTGAGATTAGAGATCTCTAGTGTTGCTAATTGGTGCAACTTGTCTTAGTGATATACTCTATGTGTTAACAAAGGACATACCAATCCAATTGAATTTGTGAGGGAGCTTTTGTGCTTCCCAGGGATTCCCAACACTCGAACAGAGGAATCTTAATGTCTAGGGATTGTTTGGTGGACCATGATTGTCATCTATGCCTATAGATGACTTTGTTGGTGAATCCTAGTCTTCTTCAGAAGTGGTAGATGATGTGTCATCACTAATGAGTAGAATGGATAATGTTGACATGTTGATAATGTCACTATGTTTGGTAGTTTCTAGTATTCGAAGGAGAATCTCCACTATGGGTGTCCCTTGTGGGTATGCCCTTAAGGGAGGGGGATGATCTTTGAGCCTCATTTGTTTGAGACATATAGCCCACGTGAAGTGAAAGATGGGGCACTGAAATGAATAATGTGTTAATTTCCCACATGATCTACATGGGAGGGTAGCCCATGCACAACATATTTCATGCACTGGATTTAGAGTTCGAGTGGCATGGTCAGTTACGATGGTGCCGATTCTACTCAAGATCATATGGGTATGGTTCCCACATCATGAAAACCCATGGGGTGGCACTGATTTTGGTGGTACCAGTGTGTTTTATGGAGAGGCCGTAGGTGTTGATATCTCTTGCATTGATTCCCCCTGCGCTGGTACTGATGTAGTGACAACGTTGATAGAGGATGCCTCGGTAGGTGGTCTTATGACAGTATTATGTGTGAGGAAAATAGCAGCCAATGCATCCCAAAATATAGGGATATCGATACAGTGATGGGTATAATTCCCAATCTGATAAGATATTGTGCATGCATGGTTAGTGGGAAATGACTTGGTTTTTGTCTTAGTATTTAGACTAGATGATGTGCCCCCTGTTGAAGTGTTCAAGACATGGGTGATGCTAACTGGGGTATTGAGCAAATTCCTGATCATAGGTAAGGTAGGGAACATGTTAGTTGCATGTCCTGGTTTCTTGCAGAGAGCACATGTTAGATGACTCTAGGAGCAGGAGTAGTGCTAGGGTCTAATGGTGGTTTCAACTTGAGTTTTTGTATGCCCCATGTATTAGGCTTAGTGGTTGCCGATGGTGATTGAATCATCGATGTTTGTGTCATGGTCAGATGTCTTGGTGGTTTTCTTGGGGTGGATACAGGTATGAAATCATAATAGGTTAATGGATTAGAATCCATTTTAGGATATGGTGGTGTAAGATACCACATAGGTATTCCCAAAGTGAGCTCGATTAGTGTAAGCTATGTGTTGGAAATATTGAGAGGGGGGTGAATAAGTACTGAGCACTTCTTACCATTTCAAAAATTAATTATATCATGTAAACATTAACCATTAACACTTTCATTCATCAGCACATAAACCATACACAATGCACAAGATATTTAATGTGGAAACCCAAATGGGAGAAAACCATAGAATACTTTTCTTATATAATAACAAGATTACATTCATAGGAAGCACCAACTTCCAAGATTCTCCAGCACCGACTGGAAGGATGAACCAACCCCTTGATTTATAGGCACTAACCTAAAGGAAGATCCAACTCCCTAATTTACTAGCATCGACTAGAAGGAGGCTCCAACCCCCTGATTTACAAGATCCAGCCTTAAGGAAGCTCCAACTCCCTTATTTACCAGCACCAACTGGAAGGAAGATACAACTCCCTATCCTTTCCCTTTCCTTCCACTTTGATATAAATAAGAAGATCAGTATACCACTATCAATATATCACTGTCAAAAAAACCTATGCTTGTATCACTGTATCTATCAATCTATACATGTACCAGTTCCTCGGTCAACTTGTACTTGTATCATTGCTTTAGTTAACATGTGTCACTGCATCACTACCTATATCAACCTACCACAATCACTATCTCTGTAAAAATTCCCCAATCAATATATCTACAACTTATCAATTCTATCAACATGTACCTGTATCTTTGTCTTTGTACCTGTATCATTGTCCCTGTCACAATCACTGTATCTCTATCTTAATGCCACAACCATTGACTCTAACATAATGCCACTATTAATGTCACAATTCCATAGTCATTGTCACATTGTGTCAATATCTATCACACTATATCAGCCTGCACATGCCTCAAATCTATACCCCGAAACAATCATCCATTGATTTCATTTGCATCCATAACTTTTACATCATAGACATTTTCAAAACATTGAACACTCTAAGAGATGAGCCATATGCCAAATCATAACCATGGAATATACTAAGATAGCCACTATGATATATGACAAGACCATCATACAATATTCTTGGATAATCACCATGATATTTACCAACAAATAACCAATATCTATGCTGACAAATCACCAAGATCTATGCCAATAGTATGCCAAAATAATAACCAAGATATGTGCCAAGATCATCATAAAGTATGCCAAGAGAGAAGCACTAGAGCATGTACAAAATTCATACCTTTTTCAATACAACAATATGGAAACAAAATAAACCCTATATCATGTCATCACATATCCCTTACAGCAAGCTTTCCAATGAGCCAAGAATTTTATTATTTTGATACCATATGCAAAAGTTACACAATATTTCTTCAACTTTTTTCTTTTGAATTTTCACTATCACTGTCACTGTCACAAATCCCGACTTACAACAAGTACAAATACAATCATGTAATGAATAAAAATATTAAACTTATACCACATTTTCATCAATATATCCACTGCATCTCCTCCAAGGGGCACTCTATAAAACATCTTGAATCAAAACTTATAGTGAAAATTCCAAACTGACTTGTTTAAAATATGATTTCTGAGTCATTTAGAAGACCTGACTTCCAGAGATCATATCTCCCAAAATGTAGCTAAACAAGATCTAAAACTTGAACCATATATTTTTCAATATTTCTCATGAATCCTCTCCAAGGGACGTAGTCATAAACTTTCTGGATCAATATATATAAAGAAAATACCAAATTGACTTGCTTGAATATTATTCAAAAACCCTAACTTCCCAAGGTCATATCTCTAAAAATATAGTCATATCTCTGAAAATATAGAGAATCGGTATATGAAAATTCTACCATAGTTTGATACAGATATCTAATTCATCCCATCCTAAGGAAAATTTCTGAATCATCCTAGAACAGAAGATATAGAAAAAATTCCAATATGATGTGAAACAAATTTCACAACAAAAATCCCAAATAGAAATCATCACAAGATTTCATCTTCCACTAGAATTTCCGCCTCGTTCACTTCATCTACCCCTGAAATGTGGTCCTCTACTCTTTTATGTGATATATTCAATTTTTATTTATTGAAAATGAAAAGTTCCATCTCTTATTTATACTCCCCAAGGGGTCTCCAACTCATTTTTGCAAAAGCATTTTACTCTTCCTTAAAAAAATTGATTTCCAATTTTTAGGGGGGTCTCAAGGGTTAGTACCCCACTTCAAGGATCCATCATGACACTTCACCAAAAATTAAATATAACTCTGTATCTTCTCAAAGGGACCTTATGGATTCTCCACATATACTTGGTTGACACATTTCTTGCGGGGATCCTTTCCACTTCATGTGGTCCAATGGGACAAAGTACCACAACTTTCGGGGTCATGTGGACAAAACATCATTATTTTGGGGATACTTCAAGATTCAAACCAACTTGCTTTAGACCAACTTTGGGGAATCTATAGAGCCTTCTCCACCATGGGTTATGTGACCCCAACCGCATGGTCATGTGGACCCAACACCACTATATTAGGGATTTCTTCACAATTATTTCCGACATTGCTTCAAGGTAACTTTAGGGATTCCTTTACACTCCACATCATCATGGTAATTACGAGCTTATATAGGGGCTTTGCACCACTTGTGTACAACTCAAAGTGTCTTCTTATGAGGGCCATGCACAACTGCTACACCATAAGTGGATCGCTTTGGATTTATGTACACTTGTGACGATGATTCTTCTTCAAGGGATTCCTTAGGATCATTAGGGTCTTCCCTAGGGATTGAAGGATTCATCAAACATTCCCAGACAATCTATATCTATTACAACCACATCGTCATTATCACCCTAACACCAATGAAAACACTACATATCTCTTCACCCTTTTGACATCAATGACATCGTGTTTGAAATTAATGATAACTTCTTCCAACACTACGTCATTATTGGCATTCCTTGTACTCCTATGAGGAGGCTACAAGAAAGGAATCTGAAATACTAGTGGCGCCAATGGGTTCAATGTCTGGTCAATGTTGCGGCTATTGAGAGGTATCAACACTGAAGATAGTACACATCTATGTCTTGTGAATTGTCTTTAGAGGTGAAGATAGTACACATGAGACCATCTATAGATGTAGGGATCTCGGGTGGAGGAATTGAGTATGCCCCCAACAAATCAAAATATTTGTGAATTGCATTCCCAAGACAATATCAACATACTGAGGGGGTAATGTCAATCCTATGGTGTGTAGGATGTTATTTGGGTTTGTATTGGTATGTGGGTAATAGTAGTTTAGTTGGTAAAGGGTGAAAATCTTCCCATTATGAAGGAACATAATGATGCAGAAAACTAAGGAGGCTACAACCTTCATCTCGTACATATAGATACATCCTAGGAGGATGTTGTAGTCAAGTTGTACATTGGCTACCACAATATCTAAAAGTACCATCTTTCCCCCTAGATAAATGGGTACATTTTGGTATAATCCTAAAGGATTCAATGGCCTCTTATCATAAGCGCGAAGGGAAATAGATATGGGGACCAAATATGGGGAGCCTAGACATTTCCCGACATGACTATACATTTCATTTACTATGCATCGATGAATGATGATGTTATTGATTGTGACAGGAATATGGAATGAAACTGATGAGGGTAGTCGCAGTTCACCTTTGTCAAGATCGAAAGTCATGAGACGTGAATCGAAAGGGTCAGTGACACCTAATGTACTGAGTAATGCCTTATTTTGGGAAGGGCAATACTAAAGAATTTCTAAAGTTGACATGGAAGTAGGTGTTGAGCCAAGTCATTTGTGATATTATAGTTGTGGGTAGCTTTCATGTGAGGGTTTTGGGTAGTCCATCTAAGTAGTGCTTTAGGTACCCTTGGGATATGGCCACTGTTTGGATGGGGTATTTTTAAAGGCCCACCAGAGGTGGTGGGAACATCATGTCCCTATGGAGATTCAGGCATGCCATACCCTTTAGTGCGGGTTTGAATTTTGACTTCAACTGACTTCATGTAAATATTCTGAAAGATGCCATCACCTGCGGGCTGTGGATATTTTTTTGGGTAATTACCCCTTGATCGGAAAAGGGTTGTTGCAACACAAATTTATGGGGTCGTGGTGCATTTGATGCTTGAGTAGGGTTGGTTGTGGCCAAATTTATTGCTTCAAGAATTTGTTTTCACTCAAGGATTAAAGGACAATGGTGCACGTAGTGCTTGTACTCTCCACACATGGAGCAAGGATAGTTATCCCTAAGGTTGGAATTCTTTCCCTGCTTGGGGGGTTCCCCCCCCATCATTCTAGTTACCCATATTCTAGTTCTAGGGAGGGGGATTGCCCCCCTTCCCCTACTATTGGTTTTGCATATTCTTTCCTTTATTCTTCCCCTGATTTTGAGGATTTGGGGGATTGGTTGTGTTCAACTACTCAAATACTTGAGTTTGCTGCATGGGAGAAGGATATACTATATTCATCCCCATTTGAGGCATGGGGGTAGGACCAAAAAATGGAAAATATGGATTGCATCAAGTTGCAGGAAGATATGCATTAGGTGCTTTATATGATGTGGAAATAGGAACCGAGGGTTACATTTACAGTGGTGGTCCCTGAGGTTCTTGTATAGTATTCGGTTATGTAGGACTATAATGACCATAAGCAAACTGACCAAATGGAGGGTTTGGTGCAGTGGGAGGAACCACTGATACAGATGGTGCTGGTGGGTATTATTGTTCCATGCAGGGTATTTTTTAAGGATTATAAAAGTATACTTAAGTATAGTATTATGGGCGATTATTTTGGATTGAGAAAAATATAAATATAGATTGGTAGGTGAATATTAAATATGAAACATGCAATTTAATACTGAAAATTGTAAATTTTGGTGAATATTATGATAGAAAAACATATTTTATATAAATATAGGCAATATTAGAAACAAAAAATTACCAAATAGCGAATTTATTTTTTGAAAAAAGGCCCCAAAAATAGATAATTGGCAAAATTTCTCCCCTAAATTTCCCTGGTTCCATGTCGAGTGGTACAAGTATTGATGGATCGTTTCCTTGGTTGGAAATAGCCCCAATAATCCTATCAATTGAGTGTGATGTACCCAAGGGGGTTGCGTTCAATGAACGATTCTAAGGGGCATCTAGGAGGACAGTATATAGGTACCCAGATTGTGCATAGATAAGGTTGAAATGTTGGTCCTTCATGATGGTCTCTTCTTGTATTTTATGCAAGTAGGTTTCCACGTCTTTTACAATCATGGGTTTCAATTAATTTAGGAACCAATCCAATAGGAATTGGGGTTGGATATTTATTTTACACAAGGTCTGATGCCAATCCCATCGTGGATGTGATCCATGATATGGGTGGAAGTTGATTGCTAAAATTATGTGAGGATTTTGAGTCCTAACTCATGACAAATGGGTAGCTGAAAATATGTTAGGAAAATAGTGGCGACTGACTCAAATGTGGTATAATTCGCATATGGTAAGTTGACATACCATTTGGTCGTTGTTCCTGTAAGGGTTCTTTGGAAGAGACAAAGATGAATAGAGTCATCGATGATGCTATTGGATGAACACCAAAGGTGAAATGACATTATGTGGTTTTTTGGATCATCTCCCTGGTTCCATTTAAATTTTGGAATATCTAAAGGAAGATTAGGGGGTATGTATGTCCAATTTGGATCATGAAGGATGGGATCATTAATCAATTTATCCAACTCAGGGAGATTCAAGGTTTCCATAAAAGGCATATTTGTGTTGGGTGTTGGTGTAACCATTATTTTATGTGTATTTCTCCCTCTAGGGGGTGAGTGTGGAAACAATGGGGGTTCTCTCTCTTCTGAAGAAAGAGAAGCTGGGGGATTCCTTCCTCCTGCTGGAGGAGATGATGGGGGAGTATTCCCACTAGGGGGCGGTGATGGAGTGTTGCTTATTCTACTTGAGGAAGAAGCAAGGGGAGTTGTATGATCTCTAAGGGGAGAAAAGGGAGAGTTAAGTAAGGAACGTCCTTTCCTAGATGATCCCAACAACATTTCCTAAGAATTTTCCCAAATAGATTATCTCCCTTGTGAACCATGGGGAGTAAATGGGAAAAAACCTCTATGGAGAGGAGAATTCCCTTACAGTTTGAGAGACTGACTTAGATTTATTTGTTCAGTTATGGTGATGGTTTATGCGATCTAGTGAGAGTGATGATAAAGGGAAATAAACACGATTGAACAAATGTAGAAATATGCTAACCCCAAAAGATGAAATATGGTGCAAAGTGAGTGACAGGTGCTTGAGTCTTTGTGTGAGTATTCCACAAGTTGGTTCTTTTTAATTAAGAGTTAGATGGTCTTGTAATAAAAAGGAAACAAAATGTAAATTTCCTATAAGATGTAATGTCCTTTGTTCTTTCAAAGTCACTTGTCCTTCCAATAACCACCCACCTTTGGTGATGAAATCCTCCAACATTTGACAAGTGAAGGTATGATAGAGTTAGTTATCAAGTAGGAAGTTGGGGCTATGTTCCGGAAGGGTTGGAAACATATTTCAATCAACAAAGAAGATCCAACTCAAGATTCAATTGCACTCACAATTTATCCCTTGCAATGTCCTACATTTTTTCCACTAAGATACCTACATCAAGTGTGGATAAGTGGTTCGGCCTAGCTTGTAAAGTGTCATCTCTACAAAAATTTGAGTGACTATCTATGGTGAGCAGATATAGTTATACCTTGGATTTCATATTCTTGGGCACTTCACCTTCTCATTCAAGTTTTCTTTTGACAATTGCTGATAATAGGATTTAAAATTAGTACCCTATAAGTCAACAATGCTATGTCTCAAACTAATGAAACTAGATTGGTGGGCGTTTTTTGGATTCCTAGACCAATCAATCCTACCTAGATAAAATATTGTTTTTGACCCCTTGTGGAGGATATTAGTTGGTTGGATATTTACAAGTGCAATGTTGATTTTAAGAGGTCTAAATTTGATTAAGGAGAGTGAGAGAAGTATTTCAAAATTTCATATCATTCTAATCCATCAAGATCACTAAGAATGTGATATGGAGAACATACTAGATCTAAAAGAGTATTTAGATCTCTTAGTGTGTGCTTAAGTGGAAACCACACATGTGTTTGGAAATAAAATGAAATTAGATCTTTCCATTGATCTAAAAGAGTATAAAGTAAATATGCATGGTAATCTACTTTAATTTAAACCTAATCAAAATACAAATTATTCAAGGTATGTGAATGCCTTCAAAAAATATGAAAAATAAATAAAATTTTGGAAAAAGAGGGAGTTATGGAAGTTTCAGGAACCACCTGCTCTATTACAACTTCCCCAACCATTTTTTAATTGTTCCCAACTTCCTTCATCAACTATAAGAAATATTGGAATGATCCAAATGCAGGAGGACCTTTCATAGTAATGTTATGCTAGAGGGATTCCTTACCTTTTATTCTCCTTTCCCTTCCTGTCATTGATCTTTTTCATTGATCTTTATATTCGTTTGTGTTGAAGCTAGTACCCTCAAGTGGTTTCTATCCCTATGCATTTAGGGATTTGGAGTGGGATTTGTGGAGAACATGAGCAGGGGTGACCTGGATCTCTAGTTTCAATAAGGTGTTGATCAGAAGAAGGTATGATTTGTACTTTTATGCTATGTAATAAACATTGAACATCTTTCCCTTCCCCATATTCTATGTTAGTCATTCTATCAAATTTGACAATTGTAATTATTGTATCTTCATTTGAATTTGATTTACTAGGTTCATATTCATGTCATGTTTATATTTCAATAACATATTTCTTTTGCTAATTTGTTTGAGGAAGGTATATTGTTTTTGCTACAGGTCTTTAGATTAATAACAAGGAGAATATTTGAAGGAGACAAGGGAGTGGCTAGGATCAACCTTCATAAATAAAGTACACAAATTTCTTCTCCTTCATCCTTTCATATAGTTTTGATTAGTTAATTGGGAGTTAGGATTATGATCTAATTGCAAATAAACTCTTAGATGTCAGGCTTGTTCAACCCAAGACATTGGTGACACATCCCTAGCCAGGGTATTTTTTAAGTATTATAAACGTATACTTAAGTATAGTATTATGGGTGATTATTTTGGATTGAAAAAAACACATATATAGCAAGGTAGGCGAATATTAAATGTTATACATACAATTTACTACTGAATCTTGTAAAGTTTGGTGAATATTGTGATAAAGAAAAACATATTTTATGTTAATATAGGCGATATTAGAGACTAAAAATGACCAAATAGTGAATTTAGTTTTTGAAAAAAAGCCCAAAAGATAGCCAAATGGTGAACTTTTGCCCCTAAAAATTTCCCTAGCCCTAGTCATTGGAAATTTTCTTTAACATCAATTTTCTTGGATGTTAATATTATTACTCTATGTTATTATTTGAGGGCATTTTATTACAAATGAGTTGGATTGATACTATGTGTCTTGACACTAAAAAATAAAACAACTAATGTTGCAAATGGTCGTAAATGGATTTATGTATGATGACTAACCATTGATGATATAATGCATGGAAACTGGTAAAAAATAAATGTATTTATATGTGCTACTTGGATATTTGTTGTCTCTCTTAAGTGTGTCAGGAAAGAACATGGGCGTAGTGAATCAAGGCTACATCAACTACATAGGGACTCCGTATTAAGTTAGGACATGGTATTATTTTATGTCATACATTTATGGATATTTTGAATTATGAAAAGAACTAGTTAATGCATGTGGATTTCATTGTGTGCAAGAACAAGGGATGTTGATTTCCAATCATTCCATGCATGGGTAATGGGGTTGTATGGGGGAATGTACACTATAAAATTGGCACATATTTTCATGCGATGGGTTGAAAAGTGAGAAATAATTTTACCCACAAAATGCATGTTTTCATGAGGATAGGCCACATATTCGATCACTCACGAGGCCTAATTATGGGATGCACAATAAGGTGTCAGCCTTATTCCTTAATGATGGTTTTTCTCTCAATAGGGTAGAGACAAATTTAGTTAACATGGTCTCAATCATCATGCCATGTCCTCACCACAAAAAAAAGGTCTATTTGAAGGGCATGTGTATTGTCATAGCACATGTTGTCCCTAAGGTCTGCATTGGACTACTACAGGGAAAATCTAGGGCATTTGACTATTTGAAAGGCATGTGTATTGTCATAGCACATGTTGTCCCTAAGGTCTGCATTGGACTACTACAGGGAAAATCTAGGGCATTTGAGTTTCAGGTTTGGTTTGGAAACAAAGTTTTAGTTTTATGAGGGTTGGATATTTTGTTAGTCTTAAAAGGATTGAAGAAAAGAAATGAAAAATGATAGTAATATAACACACATTCAGAATTTTTACAACACCAATACGGGTAACTCATTCGATGACTTACTGCTTAACAATTTAACATACAAAATAAGATGGACATTTATCCATTCATAACCTTCATTCCATGAAAGATTTATAATATGAAGTAGCAAAAGGAACATGACATCTTCAATTCAATGAATAATAAAGATTAGAATCATTAATCTGAAAATAAACCATTATGCAACACATACAAACTTTCATTTTTCAATTATAAATTAGCAGTAAAGTCAAAAAGGGGCATGAAGTATTCATTTGTAAAATATTACTGAACATATGTTTCTATTATTGTATCAAAAGACTTACAGTTTCTCCCAGCTATATGCAGTCTAATCGCAAAAATAAAACCCATTTATTCTTTACATTCCTCTACATATACTTTCTTGATCTTTTAGGGTTTTGAAACTACCTTTTAACTAATAACTAACTTTCTTTTATCAAAATCAATAAGTTTGAAACCACACATATGTCTTGAATATTTACTTCAAGGATGTTTGAACTATTTAGTAATAATCTTTAAAAAAACATAACCGCGCCTAACAAGTCTTTTAAACAAAATGAACTTAAATAGACTCGGGACACTATGAGGAAAAGATCTTCCACACTTCAATTTGGTTTACCTCTTTGATTTTGAGAAGGATCAGCCCTTTGACTCTGCAATGTGGCTTGAATAATGTGAGTGCCTAAATTTTTTAGAATGCCCAATTTATCATTGTTAACCTAATGTTTCTTTCTCTCTAGCATGCACTCTTTCTTCCAATACCTCTTTTTCTTAAGGAGTTTCTCGTTATCCTTCCTTAACTCCTGAGAAAACCTACACAATTTGTTGTATTTTATAAGCAGCTTGCTCCATTCCTTATTGGTCTTATTCAATATGTCCTGCACCTTCTTATTTTCTTGTTTTAATTCTTTAATTTGACCCTTGAATTTCTTTAACCTACTCTCCAGCCTTTGACTAGCTTGAAGCTCTATGTTTTCGAGTTGTGCTGCATCCAACTATTTTTCTGCCCAGGCTGTCAAAACTTCAATGTATGACTTTGGAATATCATCAAATCCTTCATTTTGGTTACTGTGTTCCTCTTTAGGGGCCATGGGAATATTGGGATGAACTAGAGATGAATACGGGACTTCGTTGATAGATTTCTCTAAATTAGTTAGCATCTCAACCACCTTTTTCTCTACTTCCATGGAGGAATCTGATTCCTCATTAATATTCTCCTGAGTTTCTTTTGGTTTTTGAAACTGCTCATTTATTTTTTCCTCCACCAACTTATCATTTTTAATAGAAGTTGAGTTCATTACCTCTTTGTCTTTATTAATTCAGGAACTTGCCCTTGTTTGCATAGGCTTTGAAGTTGAATCTTTAATTCTTAGATTCCTGAGTTTCTTGGGTTCTTGATCTGACAAACTGTCCAAATCTATAATATTTTTCTCTTTTAGAGAAGGATCAAATATTTCCCTAGAATTCAACCTCAATTTATTTGTGGTTCAGGTATGTGGTCCCCTAAGATAATAGGGTTTTGATTTTTCAGGATTTCTCTTCTGAGCTTTAGTTTCTTTTTCATCATTTATAGGATTACCTTAACGTTTTATCCTGTGAGACTGAATATTTTCATATTTTGGTTATGGATTTACGAGTGGTGGATTTATAGCCCCTCTCATCCTCGACCTCATTTTCATTTCTTCCTTTTCAAAGTCCCGTTTCTCATAAATTCTAGCACCTCCACAATCCTCATATATTTTCAAACTTTCGGAAGCATTATTAGTATCTTTTGGCAAACAGTGATTTCCTAGGGTTCAAAACTCAGAGTGTAATAAAAAATGGTCCCAATTCCTATTTAATTTGTTTAGTTCTGTAATTATTAGCAGCTTAATTAAACCCTTATGGAATATACTGTTTTGGCTTTCAGGAAAATTTCTAATCCTAGAGGCCATTTTGGACAAACTCTTTAAGAAATAAAATGGGAGACTCATCCTTGCAATTCCATCCAAATGTAATAGGATGCACATGTGATAGAGGTGGACGGTTTCATACCTTCCCTCTCCCATGATATATATCTATACCATTTTCAGCAGGTCACTATATAGGATTGCTTGAGCCAAGCCTATGGAATCCCTTTGCACTAATCTGGATTTCTGTATTTGTCCGGGAGAAAACAATTACATTGTGCGATGTCGATAGCCTGGAGCTTGAACCACTGTTCACTATCTTGTGGGAGTTTGGTTGCTATAGCAATTGAGTTCTATGATACATGAAAAGTCACATATCCCACGGTGACAATTTTTCAATCAAACCCCCCTACAAAGGCCTTGGATACCTCTATATGATGACCCTACAATTTTTCACAATAACGAAACCAACCATCTCTTTTGAATTTGAGTCTAAAATCTGGGTATGCCTTAAGAATTTCAACCCCTATGGGATCATACCTCACCACGTGACCACTTCTATGCGCAGACATAATGGCCTCTTTCAATTAATGTGAAGAATCAAGTGAACCTATGTGCATAATATTTTAGTAAAACAGAGCAATTAACAATGTTTGCAAGGATCCTTCGACAATTTCTTCAAATGATCACACCGACTGTTGTAAAAATTATAAGAAAGATAACTTGAATGAATTCATAGAACCAAGACTTTCTAAACACTTGGATCCATGATTCACCACAGGTTTCTAGTCCTGGGTCTCCCAAAATTACATGACACAAGGATTCATTACAATGATGGCCATGGCAACTATGTCAGTTCTACAGTGCTAGTGGATAGTTTGGTAGCAGCCTCAATTTGGTAGCATAGTTTTGGAAAATTTGTAGCACTATTGAATTTTAGCCTTAATTGATTATCACGCCTAATTTAACCAAGGTTAATCCATTCAACTAAGGACCATACCTGCAAAATCAGAATATAACAAAGAACAACTCGTGCCACCTCATCGCATTACAAACTAACCATTGAAATTTGAGAGTAAAGAAGTTGAACAACACAAAATCATAGCACAAAATCAAAAAAGATTGCTTTAATTGGATTAGACCTGGGAATAACCATGAGGGAAAGGGAGTTGAATTAAAGGTTTAAGGGTCAAGAAGTAGAAAATCTGGAGTGCGGCCCCATGTACTAATAGCACCCTTCATCATACACCTTGGTAAATTCTATTACTTTAAAAATATATAAATCATATGGTTATATGCATTTCTATAAAAAGATAAATGAGTTAAAGTGATTTTGTTAAAATCATATGTAGAAGCAATATTATAAAAAGAAAATAAGGGAATAATAAATAAATTAAAATAAAAACAGGTGCATGAAAAGAAGTTAGACAATTAGTTAAATAAAGAGAAAATGATATAAATAAAACACATCCCTTTAATTAAGCAAAAGAAATAGAATAGGAAAATCTAATTAAAAGGGAGAATCAATTAAGGGGGATGGTAAACCCAAGTGCACACACAAATGTAGGAAAAGAAGAGGAAATCAAGGGAACACCTAGGAGTAATTTTAGGAAGATTGATTGGTAGGTGATAATAAATCCCAAATTTTTAATTTTTAATAATGAATTAGTTGTGCAAATGGCTAAGAAAATGACACATTTAGGGATGAATAATAATAAATTTATTATTAAAATAATTATCATTTTGCATGTAAAGGACATGTGGAGAAGACTTAAACTCTATAAAAGAAGGGTAAGTACATGAGTATAGAACATACTTTTCCCCATTGTTGGATGAATGAAGTTATGTTAAAAATATAAAGTGATTGTTGGAGAGTTTGGTCCCTTGAAAGTGGTTAAGGTTGGGAGGCCTCAAAGCTTTATCTCCACTTCCAATTGTGCTAATTTTGTGCTCCTTCCATACAACCCCATTGCAGCTCAGGGGTCCCCGGGGAAGAAGCGTACCCATTGGGTGCAGGCAGGGTATTCAACTGATGGATACAATGATTGGAAATTCAATCAACATCGCATACATGGTTACAACACGTGGAAGAAATACAACACTTGAAATCAATCGACAATGCAAGAAATATAATTTTAAAAAGGTTAAATTGATGTCTAGGAAAATGTTGAAAACGTTCACATTTATTGTACAAAAGGGCCTTTACAGAGTCTTATAGTTTATTTTAATTGCATCAGCATCACAAAAGAGAGCTCGTGTGTTAATATGGTGCTCATCATGTTGCATCTTGGATTGACCTTGTTCATCATTGTAATTGGAATATGTCAAGAACTTCACATAATTGGCTAGGGTTCGGGACTAGCCAGTTTTGGCCACTAGTTAGTTGGTTACACCCTAATGATTTTTGGTTGGCCAAAGAGTATTCTCCAAATTGATTTTTTTCCTTTTATAATAAGTATCAATAACCTTCGAGTAGAGTGGGTGTACAAATACTTCCTTCAATTCTCTCTAATCTAACCAAGATCATTCCTAATCCTGATCATAATCTTGAGGGAACTCATACTTTTAATTTCCCCTAAATTCATATTTAAGGTTATAACCTTTCCTTCTAACTAATGGAAAGAATACTTCTTTCGACTAATGCTTCAACCATGAGTAACAAGTGTACATATGACCCATGTTTGTACTTCAAACCCATTCTCTTGGTATGGGAGGAGATAATTATAAAGAACCTATTGAAGGCTTAATATACGTTGATGGGTCTCTTAACTAACCTAATGATACTGGCCTAACCTTGGACCCTCTAGTAGTGGGTGGCGAGCCTTACCCTCTTGTGTTTCTCTCTTGTCTTTCTTGGCCACCTTGGAACTTCAAGTAATGGGTTAAGAGCCTTATCTTCTTGTCATTCTTGAAGGCATCTCTTAGAGTGCTTATGGACTGACTCTAGGAAATATTGGGTAAATCTATTCAATCCTACTTTCTTTCTTTGGAAATCCAACAAGTGAGAATGAATCCATTCTTAATTCCCATCAACTAGCCTACCTTTTAATAATGCAATCTAGATAGGAAAGAAAGATAGGATTCTATCCTCACTATTGGTGGAAATAATGGGATATGCGTTGGTTGCGGAGCCTGATCTTCATAATTCAGAGATGTTGTTGTTTCAACTGTGTTTGTACCCCATTTTTATATGATATGTAGGTGGATTGTACACTCATCCCAGTGGGAATGGGTGGGGGGGTATCTCCCCCCCACGGGGCTCCAGGGGCGAAGCCCTCAAAATAAATTTTTGGGTTGTTTTGTTGGCCAACAGATTATGGGCCCGTGGTTTTGGGTAGCTCATGGTATTTTCCCATGGTAATTCCCCTTTAAAAGGAAGACATTATAATACGGTTGTGTAAGGTATTGTAGCATTGTAAATATATATGTGATTGTGTAAGAGAGACTGGGAGAGAGTGAAGAGGAAGTTACAGTAGATGTGTTGCAGTTTGTATCCCTTCATTTTCTAGATGATATAATAATAAAAGGACTGGAAATTTCTCCGTGGAAATAGCCCATCTTGGGTGAACCACGTTATATTGATGTCTCTCTTGTATTGTGTTTATGTGATTTATATTTCCATCTTGTTTATTATTATTGCTCTGCGATCCTGTTTTTCTAACAATTGGTATCAAAGCTAAAGGTCTATTTGGCATATAAATACACAGGAAAGAAGGGTTCCTAGTTCGAGTGGGAGCAATGGTAGAAGAAGAAAATTTTAAGGTCGAGAAAGTTAATGGCCAAAACTACTAGTTATGGAAGATGCAAATGGAGCACTGTCTGTATCAGAAGGATCTATTCCTACCATTGGGAGGAAAAGAAAAACAACCAGTGACTATGAAGGAAAAAGAATGGGAGGTTCTTCACAGAAAGGCACTGGGAACAATACGTCTATTCCTGTCTTCGTCGGTGGATTTCAATATCTCAAAAGAAAAGACAATGGAGGGTCTGATGAGCACATTGGGTAAGCTGTATGAAAAAACCTTGGCATCCACCAAGGTATTTCTAATGAAGTATTTATTTGATATGAATATGTCAGAAGATGGATCTGTCATTGATCATTTAAATGAATTTAATACAATTACAAATTAGCTAAGTTCTGTAAAAGTGAACTTTGATGATGAGGTTAGGGCTCTTCTAATCTTGAGTTCATTTCTAGAAAGCTAGCACTAATTGGTAATGGTTGTAAGTAACTCTCTCTCTCTGATTCAAACACTTTGAAATTTGATGATGTTGTCGATGTTATTCTTAGTGATGAAATGTGAAGGAAAAGCACATGTGAGACATCAGGTAATGCATTGAACATGGAGAGCAGGGGAAGACAAAGGGAGAGAGGAAAGATCCCAGGTAATCGCAACAAGTTTAGGAAGGGTAGATCCAAGTTCATATTGGGAAAGATAGAGTGCTAGAACTATGGAAAGAAAGGAAATCTGAAGAAAGATTGTAGATATTTAAAGAAGAAAGGATATGGACAACAAGATACTACTCAGGAAGCAAATGTATCAGATGATGTGTTACAAGATTCTTTGATTCTTGCATTAGATAATACTAGTGATTACTGGGTAGTATATTTAGGGACTTCATGTCATGCTATACCCCATAGGAAATTCTTTCATGATTATGTTCCAAGCGATTTTGGACATGCTTTATTGGGTGATGATGAGCAATGTAAAATTTTTGGAATGGGTAAGGTACAGATAAAATTAAAGAAGGGAACTGAATAGTTGTTGAAAGATGTAAGGCATATTCCTGCTATGAAAAGAAATATGATCTCAACAGGGAATTTGGGAGATGGTGGTTGTTTATATACATTTGGAGAAATGTGGTGGAAGATCACTAAAGGATCGATGGTAATAGAAAAAGAAGACATGATAGGTACATTGTATTTATGTCCTCATAATACTGACTATTCTATCTCTTTAGCTTCCATAGGAACAGATATAGCACTGTGGCATCATAGGCTTGGCCACATGAGTGAGAAGGGGATGCAGATTCTCCACTCTAGGAAGTTGCTACCAAATCTGAAGCAGGTAAGATTGGAATTCTGTGAGAACTTTTTTTATGGAAAACAAAAGAGAGTCATATTTCTTAGGGTTGGGAAATAGAAGAAGAGTGAAAAGTTAGAGCTTGTGCACATAGATATATGGGAACCAGATCAGGTACAATCTCTTCATGTATCTCATTATTATGTTACATTTATTAATGATGCAACTAGAAAAAACTTGGGTTTAATTCATTAGACAGAAATATGATGTGTTTGCTACTTTTAAGAAATGGAAATATTTGGTTGAGAATGAGACAAGAAAAAGGTTGAAGTGTCTCAGATCACATAATGAAAGTGAGTATTGTGGAAAGGAGTTTGATAGCTACTGTTCATACCATGAAATTCGTAGAGAGAAGATAGTCCTGGGAACACCACAAGAAAATGGTGTGTCAGAAAATATGAATAGGATGATCATGGAGCGTGTAAGGTGTATGAGATTGCATGCAGGGTCTCCCTTATAGTTTTGGGCAGATGTTGTAGATATTGT
Source organism: Larix kaempferi (assembly GCA_027924585.1). Lineage (NCBI taxonomy): Eukaryota > Viridiplantae > Streptophyta > Pinopsida > Pinales > Pinaceae > Larix > Larix kaempferi. Next base: position 6,973,429 of record BSBM01000738.1, read on the forward strand.
TGTTTAATTAATAAACAGAGGGCCTTAAAGTGCTTTCGATGGTGGGATTCTAGAGGACGCATGGACATGTAGAAAGGTAAACTACTCATTTCTGAGAACTTTTGGTTGTGAATCATTTGTCCATATTGATAAGGAAAATAGAACAAAGGTTGAGGCTAAATCCATGAAATGTATCTTTATTGGATACGGGGTTGATGATTTTGGTTATCGCTTATGGGATTATGAAAGTAACAAAATCATTAGGAGTAGAGATGTGATATTTAATGAAAATGTCATGTATAAATATCAGTTGCAGTGAAAGAAACATGAAAAGGAAAACAAGGAGTACACGGTGCTTGATAAAATAAAAGAAAATGAAGTTCCAGAGGTGCCAGAAAATCAAGAACAATAGAAGGTACCTCAAACTCCTACAAGTGTTAGAAGATATACTAGGTTAAGTAGACCCCTTGAAGGATACTCTCCTTCAATGTATTATTTATTGATGATTGATTTTGGTGAACTAGAATGTTATGAAGAAGCAATGCAGGTGGAAACTATAAAGAAGTGGGAGCAAGGAATGAATGAGGAGATGGACTCATTGGTAAGAAACCAAACTTGGGATTTGGTTCAGTTGTCTGCAGGTAAAAGAACATTGCAGAATAAATGTGTTTATGGGTTGAAGGAAGAAGATGGAGGAAAGAAGTAGTACAAGGCCATACTTGTTGTAAATGGGTTTGCACAGAAGAAAGGTATATATTTTGATGAAATATTTTCTCCTATTGTTGAAATGACTTCAATTAGGACTATTTTAAGTCTAGTGGTAGTAGAATATTTGCATCTTGAACAGTTAGATGTAAAAACAACATTTCTCCATGGGGATTTGGAGGAAGAGATTTATATGCAGTAGCCACAAGGGCATGAGTTCAAAGGGAAGGAGAATTTGTTATGCAGGTTGAAGAAGAGTTTGTATGGCTTGAAGCAAGCTCCAAGGCAGTGGTATTTGAGATTTTGCAGGTTTATGACAGAACAAGGTTATAGTAGATGTCATTCTGACCACTGTGCTTATTTCAAGAGGATAGATAATGGAAGATATATTATCTTGTTATTGTATGTGGATATGCATGCAGGATATAAATGTGCTCAAAAGGAAGTTAGCTAATTCATTTGCGATTAAGGATTTGGGTACTGCAAAGCAAATCCTTGGTATGAGAATAACAAGAGACAGGAAAAATAGCAAATTGACATTGTCTCAGGGTGAGTACATATAAAAGGTGTTGGAGAGGTTTAGAATGCAGAATGAAAAACTAGTTAGTACACCTTCAGCCATCCATTTCAAACTAAGTAAGGACATGTGTCCTAAGAAACGGGAAGAGATAGATTACATGCCCAGGGTTCCCTAGTCATCAACAGTTGGTAGTTTGATGTATGCCATGGTGTGCACAAGACTAGATATTGCACATGCAATGGGAGTTATGAGCAGGTATATGAACAATCCAGGCAAATAACATTGGAAGTCAGTACAGTGTATTCTCAGGTATTTGAGAGGTACTACCACTCAAAAATTATGTTTTGGAGGTTTAGACATTGTTCTACGGGGATATGTTGATGCATATATGGCATGTGATAAAGATAGCAGGAGGGGCACCACAGGGTATGTGTTTACTGTAGGTGGAACAATAGTAAGTTGGATTTAGAAGCTGCAAAAAGTTTTTTCACTTTAAACAATAGAAGCAGAGTATGTTGTTGCTACAGAGGCTAGTAAAGAGATTATTTGGTTATAGAGATTCATGGAGGAATTGGGTGATAAGAAGGAGGATAGAAGGTTGTATAATTACATCTAGAGTGCCATTCATCGTCCAAAGAACTCAACCTTCCATTCTAATACTAAACATATATAGTTGAAGTACCATTTCATACAGTCTGTTCTAGAAGATGAACTATTGAAGCTGGAAAAGATACACACTAGCCAAAATCCTGCAGACATGTTGACAATGGTAGTAACCAAAGAGAAACTAAGTTCCTGCTCGGTTTTAGTTGGACTTCTAGCATGAAGGTGAAGATGATAAATTTTCCATATCTAAGGTTCAAAGCATAGTACAGCAAGTGCAACAACAGTGGAGTTGTCGTGATCAGTCTCCAAGTGGGAGATTGTTGGTTGTGGAGCCTAATCTTCTTAATTCACAGATGTTGTTGTTCATTCGTGTTTGTACCCCAGTTTTATATGATACGCAGGTGGATTGTACACTCATCCCCATCGCCCCCCCACGGGGATCCGGGGGGGACCATCCCCCCCAGCTGGGGGGTCCAGGGGCTAATGGGGGTTCGAGGGCGAAGCCCCAAAAATAAATTTTTGGGTTGTTTTGTTGGCCAACAGATTACGGGCCCATAGTATTTTCGCATGGTAATTCCCCTTTAAAAGGAAGACATTGTAATGCGACTTTGTAAGGTATTGTAGCATTGTAAAGATCTATGTGATTGTGTAAGAGAGACTGGGAGAGAGTGAAGAGCAAGTTGCATCAGATGTGCTGCAGGTTGTATCCCTTCATTTGTTGGATGGTATAATAATAAAAGGACTGCCAATTTCTCCTTGGATGTAGCCCATCTTGGGTGAACCACATTATATTGGTGTCTCTCTTGTATTATGTTTGTGTGATTTATATTTTCATCTTGTTTATTGTTATTGCTATGCGATCCTGTTTTTCTAACAATATGAACATTATTATCACTACTAGTGGAAATGTTGAGATAAACACGTTATATGTGTATCAACAAGCACTCACATATGATGCTCAACTGGTTCACCAAAGTCAATTCCAAGACTGGCACACCACTTAATGCATCCATCTTTCTCAATTAGTATTTTATTATGATCTTTATGCTTTGCTTTGTTGCTACCCAATTATGATATATAATAATGCCACTCAATTTTATATGCTCTTACTTGCATTTTTCCACTTTGGTATCTTTCTTTGTAGGAATTTGCACCATGTTTTGCATGTAGTGTATAGGAATTGTTGCAACAATTACTTTTTATAGAGGTTTCTAGCTTTAGAGAGGAGTTTAGTATTTTTTAATTATTTACAATGTTAACTAGAAATTTCTTAAACGTATAATTTAAAATAGATTTACATATTTTTTATTATTATAATCCCTAAATTTTCCATTTCTTAACTTTTCTTTTCTTTATTTTTCTCTATCTATTAGTTTCTTTATTTTTCTTTTATGTTTTATGATATATATATAGTATTTCAGTTTATACCTTAATTATTATAGTTTATATTAAATTTTTTAATTCTTTCTTTATATACGATGATGTATATAGTCTTTTATTTTATATATTTTAATTATTAAATTTTTTACTTTTAATTATTATAGTTTATATTAATTTTTATTTATTTTTAATGTAGTTTTTAATGTGACGTGTTAATGAAGAGGAAATTTGTAATAACTCTTTATGATGATGTATATGTTTTTTTTTATTCCTTTAATTATTATTATTATATATATACTTACTTTTGTTTATACATAACTTTTTTTCACATATTTATTAATGATGTGATTAGTTAGAGAATAAAAAATTTGTAATAATAACTTTTTTTCACATATTTATTAATGATGTGATTAGTTAAGAATAAAAAATTTGTAATAATGGCATGAATTGCAAGTTGAACACAATTTTTATGTTAACTTTTTTTATATGATTTATTTGAATTAATATAGCTTGAATACATTAATGGACTTACATGAATCATACAACTTGAATACATTAATCAAGACTCGTTGCTTTTTGGACTTTTATTTATCAATGAACCAGGCAAAGAACAAGATAAACTAATACACTTTTTTTGTTAATGTTTTTAATATCAACATAGACCAATTAACTTAACACCATGCAAAATGCATTGAGATTCTTTTTCACAAAGTCATGGTCATTCATCCTTAGCAGGAACTACTTATTTCCAAGAAAAAGTGTGATTTCCAGGAACATTGACTAATACAAACTCCTTAACTTATCCCACAACTTATTTATGTTGCCTTCTCCAGAGACATTCAACAACATTGAAATTGAGAGGCACAGAAAATGATATTTATTTCCAGCTTCTCCCAATCTTATTTCATTGTACTAGTAAATTGTGTTCTAAAATCCAACACAATATATCATTATTTTTCTACAAAAAAGAGAGAGAGATTTCACATCAACTCAAACAGAAAAAATACTTAAACTTCATAGAAAGAGAGAAAGATTAATTTAACATCAACTCAAATAAAAGAAGAATACTTAAACTTCATAAAGTAATGGATTGACATTGTGATCCTACCATCTACCACAAACTACTTCCTATGCCATGTTAGCTATTTATCAATGGAGTAGTTATATTTTATCATTTGGCTCTTATAAATTAATCAATATGCATTTTATTGTTTATATATTTTAATTATTATATTTTATATTATATTTTTTAGTTTTAATTATTATAGTTTATATTAAACTTTTTATTTTTGTGACGTGTTAGAGAAGAGAAAATTTGTAATAATTCTTTATGATGATGTATGTGTTCTTTTTTTATTCATTTAATTAGTATTATATATATATATATACTTATTTTTGTTTATGTATCTTAACTTTTTGTCACATATTTAGTAATGATGTGATTCGTTGGAGAATAAAAAATTTGTAATAATATCATGAATTGCAAGTTGAATACAATTTTTATGTTGACTTTTTTTATAAGATTTATTTGAATTATAATGTTTTTTATATAATTTATTTGAATTATATAGCTTGAATACATTAATGGACTTACATGAATCAAACAACTTGAATATATTAATCAAGACTTATTGATTTTTGGGCTTTTATTTATCAATGAACAAGGCAAAGAACACGACAAACTAATACGCTTTTTTTTGTTAATGTTTTTAATATCAACATACACCAATTAACTTAACACCATGTAAAATGCATTGAGATTCTTTTTCACAAAGTCATGGCCATTCATCCTTAGCAGGTACTACTTATTTCCAAGGAAAAGTGTGTTTTCCGGGAACTTTGACTAATACAAACTCCTTAACTTATCCCACAACTTATTTGTGTTGCCTTCTCCAGAGACATTCAACAACATTGAATTTGAGAGGCAGAAGAAATGGTATTTATTTCCAACTTCTCCCAATCTTATTTCATTGTACTAGTAGGTTATATGCCTAGATCCAACACAATACATCATTATTTATCTACAAAAGAGAGAGAGAGTGTGTATGAGAGAGAGAGATTTCACATCAACTCAAACAAAAAATACTTAAACTTCATAAAGAAAGAGAAAAGTTGATTTAACATCAACTCAAACGAAAGAAGAATACTTGAAATTCATAGAGTAATGGATGCACATTGTTTATATATTTTAATTATTATATTTTATATTAAATTTTTACTTTTAAATATTATAGTTTATATTAAAAAAAAAATTAATGTGATGTAATACTTGAAATTCATAGAGTAATGGATGCACATTGTTTATATATTTTAATTATTATATTTTATATTAAATTTTTACTTTTAAATATTATAGTTTATATTAATTTTTTTTAATGTAAGTGTTAGAGAAGAGAAAATTTGTAATAATTCTTTATGATGATGTATATGCTTTTTTTTATTCCTTTAATTATTATTTTATATATATACTTACTTTTGTTTATACATCTTAACATTTGTTTATATATCTTAATTTTTCTTCACATATTTATTAATGATGCGATCCTTTAGAGAATAAAAAATTGTAATAATAGCATGAATTGCAAGTTGAACACAATTTTTATGTTAAACTTTTTTTATATGATTTATTTGAATTATAATGTTTTTTAATATAATTTATTTGAATTATATAGATTGAATACATTAATGGACTTACATGAATCATACAACTTGAATACATTAATCAAGACTCATTGCTTTTTGGGCTTTTATTTATCAATGAACAAAGCAAAGAACAAGACAAACCAATACACTTTTGTTTTTGTTAATGTTTTTAATATCAACATACACCAATTAACTTAACACCATGTAAAATGCATTGAGATTCTTTTTCACAAAGTCATGGTCATTCATCCTTAGCAGGTACTACTTATTTCCAAGGAAAAGTGTGTTTTCTGGGAACTTTGACTAATACAAAATCCTTGACTTATCCCACAACTTATTTGTGTTGCCTTCTACAGAGACATTCAACAACATTGAATTTGAGAGGCAGAGCAAATGATATTTCTTTCCAACTTCTCCCAATCTTATTTCATTGTACTAGTAGGTTATGTAACCAGATCCAACACAATACATCATTATTTGTCTAAGAGAGAGAGAGAGAGAGAGAGAGAGAGAGAGATTTCACATCAACTCAAACAAAAAAAATACTTAAATTTCATGGAGAGAGAGAAAGATTGTTTTAACATCAACTCAAACGAAAGAAGAAAACTTAAACTTCATAGAGTAATGGATGCACATTGTGATCCTACCATCTACCACAAACTACTTCCTATGCCACGTTAGCTATTTATCAATGGAGTAGTTATATTTTATCATTTGGCTCTTATAAATTAATCAATATGCATTTTATTGTTTATATATTTTAACTATTATATTTTATATTATATTTTTTAGTTTTAATTATTATAGTTTATATTAAACTTTTTATTTTTGTGACGTGTTAGAGAAGAGAAAATTTGTAATAATTCTTTATGATGATGTATGTGTTCTTTTTTATTCATTTAATTAGTATTATATATATATATATATATATACTTATTTTTGTTTATGTATCTTAACTTTTTGTCACATATTTAGTAATGATGTGATTCGTTGGAGAATAAAAAATTTGTAATAATATCATGAATTGCAAGTTGAATACAATTTTTATGTTGACTTTTTTTATAAGATTTATTTGAATTATATAGCTTGAATACATTAATGGACTTACATGAATCAAACAACTTGAATATATTAATCAAGACTTATTGATTTTTGGGCTTTTATTTATCAATGAACAAGGCAAAGAACACGACAAACTAATACGCTTTTTTTTGTTAATGTTTTTAATATCAACATACACCAATTAACTTAACACCATGTAAAATGCATTGAGATTCTTTTTCACAAAGTCATGGCCATTCATCCTTAGAAGGTACTACTTATTTCCAAGGAAAAGTGTGTTTTCCGGGAACTTTGACTAATACAAACTCCTTAACTTATCCCACAACTTATTTGTGTTGCCTTCTCCAGAGACATTCAACAACATTGAATTTGAGAGGCAGAAGAAATGGTATTTATTTCCAACTTCTCCCAATCTTATTTCATTGTACTAGTAGGTTATATGCCTAGATCCAACACAATACGTCATTATTTATCTACAAAAGAGAGAGAGAGTATGTATGAGAGAGAGAGATTTCACATCAACTCAAACAAAAAATACTTAAACTTCATAAAGAAAGAAAAAGGTTGATTTAACATCAACTCAAACGAAAGAAGAATACTTGAAATTCATAGAGTAATGGATGCAAATTGTTTATATATTTTAATTATTATATTTTATATTAAATTTTTACTTTTAAATATTATAGTTTATATTAAAAAAAAATTTAATGTGATGTAATACTTGAAATTCATAGAGTAATGGATGCACATTGTTTATATATTTTAATTATTATATTTTATATTAAATTTTTACTTTTAAATATTATAGTTTATATTAATTTTTTTTAATGTAAGTGTTAGAGAAGAGAAAATTTGTAATAATTCTTTATGATGATGTATATGCTTTTTTTTATTCCTTTAATTATTATTTTATATATATACTTACTTTTGTTTATACATCTTAACATTTGTTTATATATCTTAATTTTTCTTCACATATTTATTAATGATGTGATCCGTTAAAGAATAAAAAATTGTAATAATAGCATGAATTGCAAGTTGAACACAATTTTTATGTTAAACTTTTTTTATATGATTTATTTGAATTATAATGTTTTTTAATATAATTTATTTGAATTATATAGCTTGAATACATTAATGGACTTACATGAATCATACAACTTGAATACATTAATCAAGACTCATTGCTTTTATTTATCAATGAACAAGGCAAAGAACAAGACAAACCAATACACTTTTGTTTTTGATAATGTTTTTAATATCAACATACACCAATTAACTTAACACCATGTAAAATGCATTGAGATTCTTTTTCACAAAGTCATGGTCATTCATCCTTAGCAGGTACTACTTATTTCCAAGGAAAAGTGCGTTTTCTGGGAACTTTGACTAATACAAAATCCTTAACTTATCCCACAACTTATTTGTGTTGCCTTCTACAGAGACATTCAACAACATTGAATTTGAGAGGCAGAGCAAATGATATTTCTTTCCAACTTCTCCCAATCTTATTTCATTGTACTAGTAGGTTATGTAACCAGATCCAACACAATACATCATTATTTGTCTACAAGAGAGAGAGAGAGAGAGAGAGAGAGAGAGAGAGATTTCACATCAACTCAAACAGAAAAAATACTTAAATTTCATGGAGAGAGAGAAAGATTGTTTTAACATCAACTCAAACGAAAGAAGAATACTTAAACTTCATAGAGTAATGGATGCACATTGTGATCCTACCATCTACCACAAACTACTTCCTATGCCACGTTAGCTATTTATCAATGGACTAGTAATATTTTATCATCTGGCTCTTATAAATTACTCAATATGCATTTCATTGTTTACACATTTAAGTAATAAATTATCTATGAGGTTGTATGCCATCTTGTTCTATTATAAATAATAATAATAACAATAATATATGTGTACATGTCTTAACTATACATATTAGATAATTGTGCAAAACAATGGTTTTTGTAAATTAATTAACATGCATCATTTTGACATAAACATTTGGATTTTATATAGTGATCACTCAAATAAAATTTGTATCTAATCATCACCTTTTATGTGGAGAAATGGTCTCTAACCATGATGACCCTTTTCAATCCTTTAATATGTTTAACATTTGAAAAGGGTAATTCAAAAAACATTTTTCAAAGAAAATTTAAATTTTTGAAATCAATTGTCATTAATCAAAGAAAACAAATATTATAAAATTTCAAAAGAAGGGTCACATTTTCAACAACCCATCAATTTCCCAACTCCCAAATCTTGGATACTAAATGAGGATGGATGTGAATCATGAAAATTATTCAGGATTCAACACCATTACTTGCATTGGCATTTATAGATTAAAATGATCTCGCTTCTTGTTGGCTCTTGTTGTGGGAAAAATTGCCACAAGGGTGGAAATCCTTCCCACAGTGAGAGAATCCTTGAGGTTGCAGCAAGGAACATGTGTTATGATTGAAAACTAAAAGAAAAAAATCCCAAATGGTTAGGAACGCTCTTGATTAGTAACCAAAATTAAAAGAAAAACAAAAACAAAACTGAAATAAATAAAAATATGGGTGAGAGATCAACCAAACAAGCTTGAACAAGAGTATGCCAAACCAAATTTTTATTGCCCAATGGTCCAACTAGATACAATAGTAACACCTAGGAGTTGCAAGCCTCAAGGGAAGCCAACAATATCCCTTAGGGAGGTCCTTTTTGTCCACACAATTGCAAGATAGCTAGGAGAGAACAATGGAGAAACTCTTGTCTCTTAGGGGAAGAGAGCAAGGGAGCTTTCTGTAAGCTAGAATGAGGTAGGAATGACAATGAAAGAGGAGATCTCAATGTGATTCCAACAACATAAATTTTCTCTAATTTTATTCCTCTAGAATGCATGTCGATGGATTCCTTTTATAGTCCAAAGGGTGGATAGGAAACATCTAGATCCAAATGCGAACTCTCTCCTCATTTGAACTCATTCCCAAGTACATGAGAGGGGCTATTCAATGCCCCCAAGCATGTGATAGGTACCAATTCGAATTTTGGAGTCAAGAGAGTCGTCCTGAGATTTTAATGTGCCACATAATTTTGTGGTCCCACCATTTTATCAAGCATGTAGGTATTGAAGGGAAATCCATGCAGGTGACTGTACACATAAACCATGCTAAATAGTGTGTGATTCAAGTGCTTATAGCCACACTATTGTCCCTTTAGATTGTTTTTAGCATTATGAGGCTCATATTGTTTACTAGATCTGATGAGGATGTCTTCGGTGAGCTGCATTGTTTATGTTGATGATTCCTTTATAAAAGATTATCCTAAATGTCACAAGTATGCGATATTTAATTGTTAACGGATGCCCCCTAATGTATGAAGTTCATAGGGTACTATAGGGCCGATAATGCATCATCATTTCTTTTTTCACTCCATGTTCTCATAATCTCTCAAGCATTTATGCGTAAAAGAACCTACCCATGGGGGAAGGTTGTTAGTGGTGACCATTGAAGTTGTAAAGAACATTGGTGTTTTATACAAACAATACAGGCACACCTATGTTTGCAAAAATATCTCAAAATAGATTACAAAGAAGAGGATACCAAGGGGTCAACTCTTAATACTACTATTGTAGGGATGAAGGTGTTGGATTTGATCCCTATCTAAGTAAATAGATTCTAGAAGTGTCACGGCTGGTGCCGAAGAAGCGAAACTGTTGATTCTCATGAGTATCCCACGGGGGTTGGGGTCCTGAATACTAGTGAAGTTGTTGAGAGAACTTCACAGAGTTGAATGTGTTGATACTATGAATCACAAATGTGAATGCTTCTACCATTAGAATGTACGACTTTACCTAATGCAATACATGTGTTCACATCGTGCACAAGGGAGACCACTAAGTTAAGGAGCACTGATAACTCTCCTTACTTAGTTTGAGGAGATCCCTTATATTGATGGGAAGGGACCCTAAGGTACAACCGCAACTACTGTAGCTCTAAGAATGTGATGTTTTGATGTTGATGAGAGTTGAAGCATATGATAAGGCAAGGCCCTTATCTCAAGAACCAATATCATGTTGTAACCAACTGAGACTAACAGACCTAATACAAGACTGGTTGATAGGTGTGAGGCTCATGAATTCCCTTAATTGATGTAAATAGGGGTGAGTAAATGACGATAGATTTATCAAATGGTGATGCAAGGTGTGATGGAGGGAAACATACTACACATGAAGGGATTTATCGGAGACACAATACTGATGATATAAGGTGAATAAAAAAACTGATAATCTTGAGGTTAGGTGGACTCAAAATACATCAATCAAGGGAAACCAAGGGATTCTACAAAAAGAACAATGTGATGGGGTTCCTATAGTTTTGTGTGAATCAAGGAACCATTTGTACCAAAAGGATGATTAGGATGGTTCCCACAGTATTGAGTGGGTAAGGGAACCAGTTTGTATGGGATGGATTCCAACAGTTTTGGGTGGGTCATGGAATAAATTTGATGAGGGTGTGGTGGTTACTGCAGATGAGAAGACATGCTTCTCATTAATCAATGTCATGTAGAATGTTCCTATGGGAATAACTAAGTGGGAGTGATGTCTTCAAAGGGTGGGCATCCCATTGGTATCTTCTTAAGGGTTGATGATACCAAGGGAAATAAAGATGGTATATTAATCATGAAGGAGATGAGAAGTTATCTATGAATCATGATCATAACATGTGCTGAGGAATCTGAGGGTTGTTGGAAGAAGAATACAAGGTGATGACATGTGGTTTCTTTTTTACCATTTGGTTTGGATGGTGAAATTCGTCGCACTTGTGGGGGGTTCGACATCATGGGTGCCAAAATATGAGGAGGATTGTAATGGTGCGCACACCCATGGGGGAACACACTATTCATGATGGATATGTTGATGGCATGCCATAATCAAGAAATGGGGTCCTATGGTTATCGATAGGATATTGGATAATTGCAATGTAAATAGAGGGAAAAAATTATCAATATGCCAAGATGAGATGATATACCTATAATAGGTGTCCCTACACTGATGTTGGAGAATGACTATGCGTTATCCTTACTACTGATACTGTACATATTGAACACATACCCAGGCATAATATAGATTATGACAAGAGTACTAACAATGTATAAATTTGATAAGAAGTTGGCACACCTACTGGATGGTTGCAAAATTGAGTGTTATGGAAAGAACCTTTTCAAGTATATCCCGTTGACAGGGTTACTGAGAGGTATTTCTTCCAAATCTTATTTTCAATCAATGGGATTAAAAATATAAATGAACAAAATAATATACTACATTGTATTATAATGGAATGGACAACATAGGAGGTGAACAATGGCGTCACTAATTTGAGATTAGAGACCTCTGGTGTTGTTAATTGGTGCAACTTGTCTTAGTGATGTACTCTATGTGTGACCAAAGGACATCCCAGGCCAATTGAATTTATGAGGGATATATTGTGCTTCATAGGGATGCCTAACATTCAAATAGAGGAATATTAATGTATAGGGATTGTTTGGTGGATTGTGATTGTCATCTACAACTGCATATGACTTTGTTGGTGAAGCCTGGTCTTCTTCAGATGTGATAGATGATGTGTCATTGCTAGTGAGTAGACTGGCTAATGATGACATGTTTATAATATCAACATGTTGGGTATTTTATGGTATTGGAAGGAGAACCTCCACTATAGTTGTCCCTAGTTGGTATGCCCTTAAAGGAGGGGGATGATCTTTGAGCCTCATATGTTTGAGACGTACAACCTACTTGACATGTAGGATGGGGAACTAAAACAAATAATGTGTTAATTTTCCACATGATCTACATGGGTGGTTAGCTCATGCATGATTTATCTCATGCACTGGATTTAGATTTTGAATGGAATGGTCAGTTATGACGGTGTTGATTCTGCTCGAGATCATATGGGTATGGTTCCCACATCATGAACACCCATGGGGTAGCACTGGTGCCAGTGGTAGTAGTGTCTCTGGTGGAGAGGCCGCAAGTGTTGATATCTCTTGCGGTGATTTCCCCTACATTGGTATTGATGTGGTGACAACATTGATAAAGGCTTCCTCAGGAGGTGGTCTTATGACTGTAGAATGTGTGAGGCGAATGTTTTCCAATAGGTTCCAAAATCGAGGGAGATGGATACAATAATGGGTATAATTCCCAATATGAGAACATATTGTGCATGCATGGTTAGTTTGAAATGAGTTGGTTTTTGTCTTAGTATTGGGACCAGATTCCCCTTTCTTAAGTGTTCGGGGCATGGGTGATGCTAACTGGGGTATTGAGAAAATTCCTGAGCTCAGATAAGGTAGGGCACATGTTAGTTGCATGTCCTAGTTTCCCACATAGAGCACATTCAATATGAATCTAAGAGTAGGAGTGGTGCTAGGGACTAATGATGATTTCAACTTGGGTTGTTTTATGCCCCTATATTAGGACTAGTGGTTTTTGGTGGTGATTGAATCACCGATGTTTGTGTTGCATCCAGAGGTCCTAGTAGTGGTCCTGCAACAAAGATGGGAATGAAATCATAATGGGTTAATGGCTTAGAATCCATTTCAGGATATGGTGGTGTAAGATACCACATAGGTATTCCCAAAGTGAGATCGGGTAGTGTAAGTTGTGCCATTAATGGTGTTCCTTGTACTCTTGTGGGGGGGGTACAAGAAAAGAATCTAAAATGCCGGCGACATCGATGGGTTCAATGTTTGGTTAATGCCACGACTATTGGAAGGTATCAATGTTTAAGTGGAAGGGGATTTTGAATTGTCTTTAGAAGTGAATATAGTACACATGAGACCATCTACAGACATAGGGACTCGGGTGGAGGACTTGAACATGCCCCCAACAAATCAAAATATTTGTAAATTCCTAGATCAATATCAATATATTGAGGTGGTAATGTCAATCCTATGGTGGATAGGATGTTATCTGGGTTTGTAATTGTATGTGGGTCGTAGCAGCTCATTTGGTCGAGGGTGACAATCTTCCCATTATGAGGGAACATCATGATGCATAAGACTAAGGAGGATATCGCCTTCATAACATACATATAACTACAGCCTAGGAGGATGTTGTAGTCGAGTTGTGCATCAACTACAAAAATATATAAACTTATAATATTACCCCCTAGATTAGGGAGGACATTCTGATATAAGCCTAAAGGTTTTGATGGCCTCTCATCATAAGTGCAAAGGGAGATAGATGAGGGGACCCCAGATGTTTCCAAAATGATGTGGAAGTAGGAACTGAGGGTTCCATTTGTAGTGGTAGTACCTGAGGTGCTTGGATAGAATTAGGGTATGTAGGACTATACGACCCATAAGCCAGCTGACCAAATGGATGGTTTGGTGCAATGGGAGGTGCTACTGATATAGATGGTGCTAGTGGGTATTGTTGTGCTATGTTGACTGGTATAGACGTTGATAGTTGGAGGCATTTCATTGGTGGGAAATAGCCCCAATAATCCCATCAGCTGAGTGTGATGTACCTGAGGGGTTTGAGTTCAGAGAATGATTCTAAGAGGCATCTGGGAGGATGGTATATAGGTACCTAGATTATGCATAGACAAGGTCGAAATGTTGGGCCTTCATGATGGCCTCTTCTTCCATTTTAGGCAAGGAGGTTTCCACATCTTTTGTAATCATGGGTTTCAATGAATTTAGGAACCAATCCAATAGGAATTGGGGTTTGATATCTATTTTACACAAGCTATGACTCCAAATCCATTCGTGGATGTGATCCGTGATATGGGTGGAACTTGATTGTCAAAATTCTATGAATATTTCGAGTCCTAAGTCATGACGAATGGGTAACTAAAAATATGTTAGGAAAATAGTGGCGATTGACTCAAATATGGTATACGTCACATATGGTAAGTTGACATACCATTTTTCCATTGTTCCTATAAGGGGTATCTGGAAGAGACGAAGATGAATAGAGTCATCGATAATCCTATTGGATGGACACGAAAGGTGAAATGACATTATGTGCTTTGTTGGATCATCTCCCTGGTTCCATTCAAATTTTGCAATATCTAAAGGAAGATTAGGGGGCATGTCTATCCAATCTGAATCATGAATGATGGGATCATTAATCAATTTATCTAGCTCAAGGAGATTAAAGCTTACCATAAAAGGTATATTTGTATTTGGTTTTGGTGCCGCCATTCTGTTATGTGTATTGCTACCTCTAGGGGGTGGGTGGAAATAATGGAGGTGCTCTCTCTTCTGAAGAAGGATAAATTGTGGGAGTCCTTCCTCCTACTTGAGGAGATGACGGGGGAGTACTCCCACCAAGGGGTGGTGATGGAGTGTTTCCTCTTCTACCTGAGGAAGAATCAAGGGGAATTATATGATCTTAGAGGGGAGAAAAAGGAGAGTTAAGAAAGGAATGTCCTTTCCTAGATGAGTCGAACAACATTTCCTAGGAATTACCACGAATAAAGTATCTCCCACATGAACCATGACGAGTAAATGGGAAAACACCTCTATGGAGAGGAAAAATCCCTTGCAAATTTAGAGACCACCGTAGATTTTTGTGTTCTGCTATGGTGATATTTTTGTGATTTAGTGAAGTGATGATAAAGGGTAATAAACAAAATTTAGCAGATGAAAAAATATGCCAACCACAAAAGATGCAATATGGTGCAAAGTGAGTGACAGGTGATTGAGTCTTTGTGTGAGTATTCCACAAGTTGGCTCTTTTTAATTAAGAGTTAGATGATATTGTAATAAAAAGAAAATGTAACATAAATTCCGTATAAGACGTAACATCCTTTCTTCTCTCAAATTCATTGTGCCTTCCAATATCCACCCGCCTTTGGTGATTAAATCCTCTTGAATTTAAATAGTGAAGGTATGATAGAGTTAGTTATCGAGTAGGAATTTGGGGCTATGTTTTGGAAGGTATGGCAACATATTACAATAAAAAAATAAGATCCAAATATGAATTCAATTGCACTCACAATTTCTCCCTTGCAATGTCTTATGTTTTTCCCACTAAGATAAACACTTTAAGTGTGGATAAGTGGTTCATCCTAGATAGTAAAGTGTCATCTCCAAAAAAATTTGAGTGACTCTTTGTGGTGAGCAAATATAGGTATACCTTGGATTTCACATTCTTGGGAACTGCACCTTCTTATTTGGGTTGTCTTTTGACACTTGTTGATAATAGGATTTAAATGTACCCTATAAGTCAACAATGTTATGTCTCAAACTAATGAAACTAGATTTGTGGGAATTTGTTGGATTCCTAGCCCAATCAATCCTACCTAGATAAAATGTTTTTTTGTGACCTCCTGTGGATGATTTTAATTGGTTGGATATTTAAAAGTGCAATGTTGATTTTAAGAGGTCTAAATTTGATTAAGGAGTGTGACAGAGGTATTTCAAATTTTCATATCATTCTAATCCATCAAGTTCACTAAGAACATGATATGGAGAGCATACTAGATGTGAAATAATATTTAGGTCTCTTAGTGTGTGCTTAAGTGGAAACCAAAAAAGAAAATGAAATTGAATCTTTCCATTGATCTAAAAGAGAATAAAGTAAAGATATATGGGCATCTATTTTAATTCAACTCTAAGGAAAATAACAATTATTCAAGATGCTCAAATGAAATAAAAGTGTGCAAATGAGGTATTTCAAACCTATCACCATTTTCTGATTTTCCAAGATCACTAGGAGTGCGAGAAAAAGAGCATACTTTAGGTAAAGGAGCCTTTAGGTCCTTCGCTTGTGTGGGGAAAGTGAACTAAACTATTTTGCATAAAATAGGAAATAAGTAAGAAGCATAAGATTTATAACTAGCGGTATTCAAATATGATTGCCTAGACTAACAATTTCAATGAGATGTAAAGCATTATAATTAATTCATTAGTGAGTTACTAAGAGGCCCATTGAAATCCTTAGAGTCTTTTAGGCTAGATATTTCAAGAAGTCACTTCTTTACTACTTGTATTAGGATAATTTATCCAATTACTAAAGAAAATTATACTGCATGTGAGTAATATTTTTTGGTTCATTAGGAAACCTTTGAAATTGTAGATGAATGTGGAAAAATAAGGTAAAAAGCAAATAAACAAATAGTCACATGGTTTTTCCACTTACAGTCGTTCTAAGTGCAAGGATAGTGAAGAAAAGTCTCGCTAAGTGCAAGTACAATGAAAGAAAAGTGTGAAATCGTACCGTGTGGGTTACAAAATAGTTAATCCATGCGAGTAGTGCATTTGTTTCTTCAAAAGATGCACTATGTAGCATGCTCAAGACACCAGGATCCATGCTACTAATAAAAAATTGATTCAGAGTAGGGGGATTATGAATTATGGTTGTTGACAGGTGTTAGGATATCTCATCATTCAGTATGTACTTTGCATGCATCTGCATGCTACCCAGTCACCAGTTTGATGCCTCCAACACCTAGTCCCTAGTCTGCTAGCACCTGGGAGCCACTTTCCACTCTGTTTTAGCCCTCCTAGTTAGGGAGGCGCCCACTTCTCACCCACCACTTGAGAAGGGCACCTTTTCTCACCTACCAGTCCAGTTCACTTCAGTTAGTTAGTTGTCTTTCCTTGATTTGAGGCTAGACTGACTCCTAGTTGTTGTTACCACTCCGATTGACCTCCGATGAGACTTGACTACCTATTCTGAGTGCAGTTAACTCCTCATGCACCCTCCATTGAGCCTCCATCCCTACATTAGTTCCATTACCATCAGTTACACTTATTACACTCAGTTAGAATCAGTTTGACACCTGTCTGACAGTGACTTGTGCACTGATGGCCACCACTGATTGATGATGAGGACTCCTAGTTGGAGCCAAGCTACACCATGCAGTATATTCGAATGACCTCCTTGGCTAATTCAAATTGCCCAGTCATTGTTACTGTATTGTATTGTATTCTATCATTTTGAGTTCAATAGATCACTGCTGCAAGCCTTTTGCATAGTTTACACCATATTTTCTGAGTTTCATCTATTGTAATTGGTTTAGTTGTTCATTAGATCTGTTGTGCCTACCATTCTGGATTATAGAGCACTGATGCATCTCTCTTGCACAGTTTTTAATCCAATTTGTTTTACATCTTGGTGATTGATATTCTTGTTCAATAGATCTTTTGTGACTTATTTTACATGGTATCAGAGCCATGGAAGGGACAAGAATTCTTTTCTGCAGGTGTTCTACATGAAGATTGAGTGAATTGCTCACAAAAATATTTCAGCAGCGGCATGCAAAATCTCATGTGAATTTACTCATGTGCATGCAAGACTGAAATTTCTCTCCGATACACTCCAGAAGCCATGAGTTTTCCACAGAATTCCTGGATATGAATCATTGGATCTTCAAGCTTGCTTGACCTCCTATGCCAGGTGTGATGCAACTCTAAAACGGGTGGATTGTTCGACCTTATGGTTCTTGTTTGTTTGTGATTTGCAGGTTTCTTACTTCCTCCATTTGCATTTGCTATTGCAGAGATGGAATATTCTTCTTCACAAAATATTCCTACTCCATTCAACTATGATGAATGGAAACCAAATATGATAGCATGCTTGAAGAGACAATGTCTCTTTGATATGTGTATTGGTATTACAAGAGATTTTGTTTCTGATGAAGAGGAGAATGATTGGCTTAATGATTTTGATAGAGATTTTGGGACTATATGTCTTTCTATCTCTCCTTGTATGCACTACCTCAGTACTACTGCTGAAAATCCAAGAGATCTATGGGCCCAACTCAATAGAGAATTTGGAAAGCAGGAAGAAGAGGATCATGCTAACCTTTTGGAGAACAAGCCCAGTGAGATCTCCTTATGTGCTCTCTCCGATTATGTCTTGGCCTCATCCATTGTTCAAGATGAAGAAGAAACTGTAGATTCAAAACTAATTCTCTCAAAGTCTTCTATTTCGAATTCTGAGCAAGATAAACTAGCTCATACTCTAGATTCCGAAGAGGATCTTGAATCCTCTCTTTCACATGAGTTTGTTGGCATGCAGAATAATGATCTACTTGATGTTTTGGAGGTAAAATCTGATTTTGGAGGTGAAGAATTCGTCCTCCTTGATTGCATGCCTCCTATAAACTTTTGTTCTATCATTTTCATAGTTTCTCATAGTTTTACTGAAGATGAAGAGCACTACCATTCGCTTGAGTTCAATTCTCATGCAATTTTTGTTGATTTTGGTTTTGATCTCACCCCTGTTGGTTCAAAGGAGATCCCAAGAAACCATTTGTCAAATCTTGGAGCTGATTTAACTTCCACTGATAAGAAGTTCAAGTTTCAAGATCTATTTGATCCAATTGGAGCTATTCCTACCTCACTTGGTTCGTGCTTGGTTCGAATCACAGGTTCCAGGATCATCCTTGTATTTTCAGATTTGTTCTCACCATTTTTGGTATGAAGAGAAAGTTCATAAAGTCTCCACATTCTCTTGCATCCACTGATGGAGAATTCAAGCACATGTTTTTGGAGCATGATCCATTTACTCCCAAGAGTAAGATACCTCCAGACATATCTATTTGAGTTTGGGGCATTTAAATCTTTTGGTGTGTTACAGTCCATTTTGAGGGGGGGGGGTTCCCATGAGGTTTTCTCCATTTCCTCGGTTCATGGATTGTTCTTTATTTGGATTATTATTGTATTGGGGTGACCTTTGGTCTCAGTAAGCAGGGCCCTACATTTTATTTTTTACATCATAGTATAGCTTGAGGGGGGGTGTTAGGATATCTCATCATTCAGTATGTACTTTGCATGCACTTTGCATGCATCCGCATGCTGCCTAGTCACCAGTTTGATGCCTCCAGCACCTAGTCCCTAGTATGCCAGCACCCGGGAGCCACTTTCCACTTTGTTTTAGCCCTCCTAGTTAGGGAGGAACCCACTTCTCACCCACCACTTTAGAAGGGCGCCTTTTCTCACCTACCAGTCCAGTTCACTTCAGTTAGTTAGTTGTCTTTCCTTGATTTGATGCTATACTGACTCCTAACTGTTTTTACCACTCCGATTGACCTCCAATGAGACTCGACTACCTATTCTGAGTGCAATTAAATCCTCATGCACCCTCCACTAAGCCTCCATCCCTACATTAGTTCCATTACCATCAGTTACACTTATTACACTCAATTAGACTCAGTTAGACTCAGTTTGACACCTGTCTGACAGTGACTTGTGCATTGATGACCACCACTGATTGATGATGAGGAATCCTAGTTGGATCCAAGTTATTATTTACTACTAACTTCCTATAAAACATATACAATGTTTTCCATGCCATGTTACACTATCATCAACACTAGATGTAAGGGTGGTACATTTCTTTCTTGTATTATAACCCATTCATTGTCTTAAAATTAAACAACCTTCGCAATTTTTGTACCATTCACACTAGATTGTGTATCCTTTTATGTGCATAACCAATATGAAGGAATCATTTTACCTTTTCCATGGGAATATTTAGGTTCTTCATGATGATTGATTTGAAAGAGTATTTCTTTTTTTATGGTTTCAAAGAACACTCCCACTCTCCTTCACTAGTGTACGTTCACATTTTGCAACACAAAAAGAATAACACAAAAAGAATAATGGAAGTAAAATATACCATGGGAAACTTCTCCAATCATACATCCTATTCTAATCCTTCAATAGTGAAATATAAAAATGGTTTCAAATCACACTACTAAAGATTAGTGTTTATATGAAAATAGGAATACTAGGCAACAATTTCAATTGGTTTTTCTTTGAAGAATGTCCTCAATTAACAAATTGGGATCAACGATTTAGGGCTTGCGAAGTATGGATCTTCATTATAGATTTATAAACTAATAAATATAGTGATATAATACCAAATTGACATGAACCTAGCCTAGTGAGTCAAAATACCCAATGGAACTCCAATTGGATACCTTTTGAAACAATTTAAATTATTTAAACTAGCCTCTTAGAGGAAAAATCCTTTTCAAAAAATTTCTAATCGTTGATTGGAATATCCCTAAAACCATTGTGATATCTTGGTTATGGTTTTTTTGTTAGTTATTATGCACTCTATGATGCTTGTTTTCCATTGATAATGTTTTTGACTCATTATCCCCTTGCTTATTATTTCTATTCATAAATAACTTATGATGTTTACTTAATGATTACTATGAGTATTCTTTCTGATGGCACATGATGAGCATTTAATTAGTAATGTTGCTAAGTATTTATGATGGCATATAGGTATTCATGATGATGTACCTTCTATTATGATGCATTTTAATTCTTATATTTTTTTTTTTGTAAGTAAACATTTCATATTAACTTTCCTGAGAAAAATACATAGCTTCAATATAGTATGATAGCAGATAGACTGTACTGCTTGAAAATTGTGTCCAAAATATTGCCTATAACACCAACCCAATAAAAACTATAGACCCTACTGCTATATTCTACTCTGTTACTGATACTATATCCCTTACAAAAATCGGGCTACCAGCAAAAAGAGATGCCTGTAAATATTCCCCCCAGACCCAATTACAACTTGTATTACATTGAACATAGTTATTTTCAACTAGAGACATAAGTCGATAGAAGAGAAAGACGAAGATTGGATCGAGAACAGACAATTCCACTTACGCGCAACGATCTCCATGCTTCGTATCAGCGTGATTGGAAGCATTCACACCAGGAATAGAAGCTACCCCGCTGGGACTCCTACTATCAATTGCATGACTCGTGGGACCACCATATATTCTTCCAGGATCATCCGACAGATGGTTGAGTGGTGGGTAAAGAGGGATACCCAGTTTCATGGTAATTAGGTCAGCCTTATTATGCATTAGCATTCATTCATTGTGGTGCTCTCTTCAAGATTGGATAGGTTCAAAATATCCCAGGTCCTTGTTCTCTCACTCCATCAGGACGTGAGAGAGCAGACCTTTGGTCTCCCAGTATGTGGAAACAATACAGTCATATGTAGCCAAGCGCCCCACAATGGTTCCGGGGTCCTTCACCCACTCCTCCACTTCAGCGCGGATATTCTCCATATTCTGGTTTGTCACCTGCTCCCACAAAACCTTATCTAGACCTTCAATTTGCTCCTAAAATTGGTGGGGGGTGCGCTTCCAAAAAAATGGCAACATGGGAGGCCTTGGTATGCTCATGGTTTACTTTCTTCATCTTCAGAGTGTGACCGCTTCGGGTTCCCCTTTTTTTTCTCTTGGGGTTTCTCATCTTAGGGGCCATTCTTAGGATCGAATTGCGGGGGAAGGGGATAATGCACAGGAGCAGAAGCTGGGAGGAAAAAGAGAGTGAGGGAGAATAGATAAGGAAACAAGGGCAGGGCCAAATTACCACCCACGGACACACAGGAGGAATAAAATTAACAGGGAAGAAAGGAACATGGGTCTTGGCATGAAATGCCACCACTGAGGTGTGTCCACTTTTATAGCTCACCTCTTTCGACATTCCTTAATTGGCATCATCAAACTGTCATACTCCAGATCTGATTGTAGTACTGAAGCATCCGATCTTCCTGAGTTACCACCTTTTCCTATCATCCACTTCAGTAAATGTTTGTCAGTTCAGTAAATGTTTGTTGGTTGAGAACATTCCGGCATACTGGTCTCATTAAAGGCCACTTCAATGGTTAACTGCTCCAGACGGTCTTGGTTTTAATGATTGTGGTTCACATCGATGTCACATGTGTCAGTATTATATCGAGAGGTGTCGACATGACTATCCGCGTGGGTGATTTCCCCGGTGCCAATCCCAGTGAAGGTGTCATTATGTCGTTTTTGCATAGCCTGGGTATCTTGATTAGCCAGTTGGGCACAGGGCGTACCCTAGGTCATACCCTCAAATTTTGATAGGGGTCCTTCCCACAATATTTGCGATGAGTCAACCCTAGCATTTTCCAAGCAATATGCCACCTTATTACCCTCTCTTCTAATCTGGTTAAAGATCCATGCATGTGGGTTACGAAGGAGGGCCCCCAATTCTTCCACCCTGTAAGCCAATTGCCAATTGTCAGTAACTTTCATTGGGTTTTGTCCTAGTTGTAGTTTTTTGCCATGTTAATGATCAACTTCGAATCCCCTTTGGAGATGAGTGGTTCCCATCTGTTCCGGTCTGCTATATTTAGACCCTAAAGAAGCCCTTCGATTTCAACAACATTGTTTGTGTCCTGTCCTATGTGGTCGTGGAAAATGTGCATGATTTGACCGTCCTCATTACAGAAGACTCCCCCATAGCCAGCCATACTAGGATTTCCTTTGGAAGCTCCATCAAAGTTGAGCTTGATATAAGAACCAATAGGGGGAGGATACCAGAAGTTGGGGCTAGTTGGTGTTGGGGTTTTAAAGTTCTTTAGGGCCCATCCCTGATCAGACTGCTGCAGGCCTAATTGTTCTAGGATTCTAATTTCTTCGTTATCGGCTTCCCATTCCTTATCTATCCAGGGGGTGATCTTAACCGTCTCTTGAATGTGATTCACGATTTTGTTCCAAATTGCTTGGGTTGGGGCTTTGGTATCTCTGAATATTCTTTGGTTTCGTTCCTTCCATATTTACCAAATAAAAAGTCCAGGGAACATGATCCAAAAAAAATTGACAATACTGTTGTTGAAATCCTTGGGGTCCCAAGTTTTAATTGTTTGGTATGGGTTCCTAGGTTTCCTATTCGTTCTTATGAAAAGGTCTGCTCCCTAGTCCTAAAGGGAGGATGAGAATTGGTAGGAATATAGGAGATGATTCAGAGATTCCTCAGCACTAGTACATAGGGGGAATTGAGAGGGGCCAACAATTCCTCTTTTCTAGAGGTTCTCACCAGTGAGGATTCGATGATAAAAAAACAGCCACACAAAATAGGCCACTTTTGGCCAAGGATTTGACATCCAAATATTCTTCCATATTCTGTCTGCTAGCCTTGCTTCTCTACTTGTCCATAAGTTGTAAGCTTCCTTGATTTTGAAATTTCCTTTGGTAGAGTAACCCCATCGAATTTTATCATGGCCCCTTTGAATATTTATTATTCTTTCTTGAAGGGATTCCTCCATATGGAGACTACGCTCAGGCGAGCATCTTTGTTGCCACCAATCCAGTTGTTTCCATTCTCTGAATGTATCATCCTCCTCTACAGGATTCTAGAATTGGGACACTATTGTGAGGTTTAGAGCCTTGTAGTACTCCTGGAATTCTCGGGATGGGAGGGATGAGGCAAATTTTTGGCATTCTTGCCATGAGTCCTCCCACAAATCTGTTGTGGTTCCGTCTCTTATTTCCCAAAAAATATGATCTTGGATAATGCTCCTGCTATGTAGGGTCATTTTCCAGATATGAGAACCCTTTTTTTCCTTGTTGAATCTAATGAGTTCCTTCTTAGGTCTGTCTGGGGCATATTTAGCTTTCCACATTTGTTCCCAGGGTTTAGAATTGTGGGTGACCTAATTCCACCATATTTTGGCTCCCGTGACTTCATTGTTTATTCCTAGGTCCCTTAGTCTCAGGACGCCTTTGAGTTTGGGTTGGAAAAATTTCTCCCAGCTAACCAGAGCCCATTTCTATTTCTCAGAATTCCCCTCCCATAGGAAGTTCCTCTGAATGGATCTTATTTCTTTGATTACAGATTTTGGGGCCGCTAGGACTAAGAAAAGATAAATGGGCATGGATTGAAGGACCGCATTGAGGGGGGTGAGGCTGTTTGCAAAATCAATGGGTCAAAGAACCCAATTGCTCAACTTTTTCCTCATTCTATCCAAAACATCCATCCATGATACCCGTTTGATAACACCTTCATCCAGAGGGGCACCGAGGTATTTGGAAGGAAGGGAGCTCCCTTGGAAGCCTAAAATTCGAAGAATGTTCCTTTGCGAGATGTTAGGGGTTTTAAAAAAGAAAACTTGCTATTTTTCTCTATTGATCTCCAAACTGGATGCCTTGGATAATATATTGAGGAACTTCTTAATGGTTTTGGATTCCTTGATCGATGCATGTCCCATGAGCATCGTGTCATCCACAAATTTTTGGTGAGTCTGTTTGTTCGCATGTGGATGAATGCTGAGCCCTCTTAGTTCCCAATTGTTCACCATTGTTTTGATCAGTCTCCTAAGACCTTTTTCCATCAAGATAAAGAGGAAAGGTGAAAGAGGGTCCCCTTGGAGGCTTTTACAAATTTTCCCAACGTATTTCCAATGTCTTGTAAGATCTCTGGTTCCCAGTATTCACAAGGGAGGGAATAAAGCTTGATCCATACTGGGGCTATGTTCAGATCCTCTTTATTGGGGTTAAATATTTCCTTCCACGGGCATAGGTATAGTCCAGAAGAGAAGAATAAATAAGGGCCTCCTTCTAGAACTCGATCTCTATCCCCCTGATTGAAAAACACAATTGTAAAGAAACCCTTGGCTCCTAAATGCAGATCGTAGTGACCTTTAGGGTTCCAGGTAGTCTTGATCCATCTTGTTATATCCTTTTCTCTTGGTCAGATGCCAGCGAACTTCCCTATCAAGGATCTTTCTTTCCATTGCTCGACACATTCCCTAAGGTTCTCTGATCTGATCTATAGAGAAGGGATATCTTTTGCTTTGGGGAGACAACCCCCTTGGGTTTTCCCCAATCCTGGGTTGGCTCAACTGTTTCCATTATTTCCAATCTCACTCCCCCGAGGTTCATCAGTGGTGTTCGCAGTAGTGTGCAAGGCAGGGGATTCTTGCTGGAGTGAGGAGGAGGGGGAGTCGCACCCTCCAGATATCTCCATTATTCTTCAAACCCTAGAAAAATCAGAATCCTCGATGTTGTCGTTTTCTCCAATATTAGTCTCCCTTTACTATCAAACATAAAATTCAATTCTTATATTTGTTACTAGATCTAGAACATGATATTATTCATCACTTAGGAAATACACCACTTGTGCACACACCTTCACACCTTAATCCAAAACATTACTTGGTTCATGACCCCAAGTGGAGACCAAAATCAACCCTGATTTAATAAAACAAATTAAATACCCTTACTTGAGGGCCAAAAGAATTTTTAATCTAGGTTAGTACTATGGGGATAGGCATCCAAACAAATCCCCATAGTCACTATACATCAGATACATAGTGGTTGACTATTTAGGGACCCAAAATTCTCTATTATTGGACACGGTCAAGACTAGTTTATTGGAAGGCCTCTCCTTTTAGGAGGGTAAGTGGTGAGACCAAAACCAGAGGGGTAATTATGGAACATTTCCCTTTCATATCCCAAAGATAGTCTAGATAATTTCCTTTGGGATGAAATTGCAGGAAATCTATCGAATGTGTCTGAGAATGAGGTAGTCTAATGACCATTATATTATGTATCTTACTCATAGGTAGCTCTCGTAAGTGGGAGGGAACCTGGAGAAAATAGCTATGAGTCGAATGGAGTTTCCCCTAGTGACTTTCTTTATAATTTTTCGATTCGATCTTCACACATTAGCTTGGTAGGATTGATTCCCCTATCTGAGTTCAATGTTTGGAAGACCCTTGTTGATCTTTACACTTATTTTTCAGCAATGGATTTGGGACCCATTGTTTGGAAAATATTTGAGAAGGATTTATTTTTATTACACTTTATTGTTGTACTTCTCCTTATAGGGCTAGTGTTTCTTTTATTTTGATAGGGTGTTCTTTTCATTTTTCACTCTTTGATTACATTAGATCACTTGATGCCCCCACACTGGACTTGTTAATTGATATAGATCACTTGTTGGATTATTTTAATTTTATCATGTCCCCATAGTATCAATGTATAATTATCATATTTATGAGATATTGAATTTTAAGATTATATTTCATATAATTATAACTTTCATTTTGATTTAGGGGAAGAGGATGTAGGTGAGGAATCTAGGAGAGAAGAGGAGGTGATTGTGCTTCAAATCATGACATCTTCATGTCAAGAAGGTATTAAACCACGGGGGGTTCACTCAATGAAATTGTTACATAGCACGATTGTTCGCATGATATTAAATAATATCCCTAATTTCATTAAATATTGAAAAATGCATCCTAAAATTGTATTGTTGAACACCCCTCCCAATATGCCTTTCCAATTAATAAAATCCCTAGTTTTACCAGATATTGTAGGTATCCATTTTTATCAACCCATTTTTAACACCCCATTTATATCATATTATCAAGTTGTAACAAACAATATCCCTAACACATCTTAGTATAAGAAAACAAGATACTAAATAAAATAATAGTGTAATGCTAATAATTATCCCACTAGGATTATAGTGGTGACTGACCAATTTGTAGCATTGGATAGTGGAAGACCTGCCAAAATAGTATTGCGAAAGGAAAAATGCGTAAAATGCAACTTAGTCAAGAGATCAACATAACAAAGAATGTAAAAGACTAATAGTCCAATAGTTAGTGCAATGCTTAGAAAAATGAGAATTGCAGATGTTTCACACCACATCCTGCCAATCCACCAATTTTATATCATGTAAATACAAGTATAGCCATATAGAGATCATGTTTCTTATAAGATTAATAAATTAAAATCCGTAAAAATACAAAATTGAAACCCTTTCGTGGATGGACTCCCCTACCTTCCTATCAAAACAAACATCATTGATGTTTGAAGCCAAATGAACATAGAAAATTTCCTCTTAATTTTCAATAACACCATAAGATCATGTGCATAGCTTGTATTTGGGTCATTCACAAGATATAATGAATTGTCTCCACTTCCTCTACATCTATTATTGCAATACAGGGAATTAACAACATTTAGTTACATTTTCTTGGGTTATATCTAGGTTTTTTTATCTTTATAATAGAGGGAAAAATATCCATTGTTAGGTTTCAAGCATGCAATAGTTATAAAGATACACAGATGGTGAAACTTATATGATACCATTTCATGGTAACGATAACACATATGGTATTTAAATAAGGATTTGTATTTTCTCCTATGTTCATGTCAATTCCAATACAATATTAAGATGGATTCTTTGCATATAAGAATTGAAATTACAGTTATGAATGTGCCAAATATAACTTGATATAACAATTATTCTTAATTGACAATGTGAAAATACTAAAGAAGAATACAAAAAGTTGAAAGAAATAATTAGTCAATAAACATTGGTCTAACTTTTCTTGGTTCCAATGAGCTAAGAAAGATTAATCCCACTTTTCTTGGTTGTCATGGACCAAAGTTTAATTGAATCTCGATACCCAACTAACCCCCAACCTAAAAACTGAAGAGTTAGATCTTTTACTTGAATGCCTACAAAAATTACAATACTATTGTTCAAGTCTAGAACTCCCGATTAGCTACATATCTTAACTTAAAGATGAAAAACAATATAACATCAATTCAAACCAAGCCTAAATAAGCTATTAAATGAGAATTTCTCAAGGCCAATAATCCAAAGAGACTTCATCATATTATCATTGGTACACTATTATCATATTTATGCAAAGCTTAGGATCATAAGCAATATCAAATAAAAATGGAGGGTGCTTAAGTTTTAGGTGGGTATGAATTGAGACCATGATTTGGAGGTATGAATCCTTCCCATGATTTGGAGGTTATTCCTCAGCACACCCAAATAAAATAAACCCCTATATTTATATTGCTACGTCAAATTAAAAACCTCCCTTGACCCCTTAATACAGAGCAATATTATTTTGAGGTTTTTAAGAGTATTCAAACCCCCAATATGAATGGGCATGATATGATATTGCCTCACTAGTGAAACCCCCGTGTATTAAACGTTGATTTAATATTGATACTAAACATTTATTATGAATATTAACTATATATATTTTCACTTTTGTATACTATATGTTGGTTCCACTCAACCTGTACGTGAGCAGAGGAGTATGGTGTGTCCTCATGTAAGGCAGTAGGAATCAATAGAGCTGAACCAATAATGTCCACCAAACACAATAGAGGATGATGTGCCTCTTATGAATTTGTTTAAGAATAAGAAAGCTCAA
Organism: Larix kaempferi; assembly: GCA_027924585.1. Classification (NCBI taxonomy): domain Eukaryota; kingdom Viridiplantae; phylum Streptophyta; class Pinopsida; order Pinales; family Pinaceae; genus Larix; species Larix kaempferi. The sequence goes on from BSBM01000738.1 coordinate 7,002,309, forward strand.
AGGAAGTGGTGTACAATGAACATTTTTGACATAATACATTATGTACTATTATTTGTGTATAATGAACTTTGTTGGTATAATATATTTGGTATTATTTTGTATGTGATCTTTCTTATGGAATCTACATGTTTAATTATTTTATATTAATTTAATTTCTTTTGCACTAGATAGATGGGCTATAGGGAATTGAGAGTGATGTGGGGGGGGGGGGGGGCATATGAGCCTCCACATTCATGTGGTTGGCCTTTTTTAGTGGATAATTAATTATTCTCAAAACCAATCAAAGCTCAAGCAATTATGTACTTTCGCATCTTTTGTTTTTAATTTTATTGATAAGATGTTAAAATTGTAAAATAACAAAGTATTGGTTAGTTGAATATACATCTTATGTACCCTTGTGCAGATGATATATTTTGATGTTCCAATATTTTTGTACATGTTATGGATAGTGGTCACCAACTCTACAAATGTTTGGATGATTCAGGTATTGAGAATTTCTATTGAATATTTTCTCATTGGAAAATTTCGTTCTTTCTTTATTTTTAACTAAATTAAATTTTTTTTAATATATATTTTTATCTTAATATACATCTCATGTGTGCTTGTGCAAATGACACATTTTGATGTTTCAACAATGCTGTAGACCTTATGTACCATGTTCGTCAGCTCTACGGATGTTTGGATGATTCAAGTATTGAGAATTTCTATTGAATATTTTCTCATTGAAAATTTTAGTTTTTTATTTAACTAATTTTATGTATCTAGTATATATTTTTATCTAAATTCACATCTTTTGTGCCCTTGTGAAGATGATACACTTTGATGTTCCAACAGTGTTTTATACCGTATGTACTATGGTCTCCATCTCTACGAATGTTTAGATGATTCAAGTATTTAGAATTTCTATTGAATATTTTCTTATTAAAAATCTTGGTTCTTTCTTTATTTTTAACAGAAAATTATGTTTCTAGTAGAGATTTTTAGGCTCTATTATTGTTAGGAACCCGTGCCAACCCTTCTCTTTCCTTTGTTAGTATATTGTTGTTGGACGCATATGCTTTGTAATTCGTCCCGTAGTATTTGTTGATCCATAGTTTATATTAGCCCATGGTATTGACCCATAGTATTGGATGCATATGCTTTGTAAGTCGTCCCATAGTATTATATATCCCATGGTTTTGAATCATAGTATTGGGCATATACTTAGTATATAAGTGTGTGTTGAGGTCATTGAAGGCACTGTGAAGTTAATTGTATTGAGCTTGCTCAAAGGAGGTTACCCCCTCGAAGTGGCCTGTGATCAATATAAAAGTGATTCTGAGTTCTGTTATTTTTGATATCTCATGTATTTGCATTAATTAATTATTGCAGGTTCATCACATCTGGTATCAGAGCACTTTCTTGGGCTCGTTGGGTGGAATTTCTACCAATTTTTTTTTTCGCATCTATTGCAAGTTCGGATCTGGGAATAATACCTATCCGCTTAATTGTGGGAAGTACTTGGGCATAAGCCCTAAAACTCATTGTGAGGAGTACCACAGGAACCCCAAAGTAGTTGGCCCATTGAGAGGACCTGCCTGTGAAAAAGGCAACAACCCCTACCTGATTGACTAGTTCCCACCCGTGAGGTAAACCAAGAGCTGTCATTTGTGGCAAAGCGGTTATCAGTTTTACCTGAGCGATGGAGTGAGGGGTACTACCCCAATACGCAAGCCGTCAGACAGCATTGGTGGCCGAGTGAAACACCTAAACTGTTAGGAAGCTGAACATACCTGGGGTCCACATCTATTTTCAGCTAAACTGTTGCTGATCCCTTTCGCACTGTTTCAGATCCATTCCGAGCCGTTTCAGATCCATCCATTTCAGATCTATTCTGAAAGCCATTCCAAATCCAGCTATTTTCTATCCATTCAGTGTCGTTTCAGATCCATCTGTTGTTGATCCCTTCCATGCCGTTGCAGATCCATTTTTGGAAAAAAAAAATTATGTTTTTTTGCCATATCTCCCTTGTTTTAACTCCGTTTCCCTTGAAACTTCTCTAACACCCCTGCAATTCCGTTCTGCATATTTCATTCCTGAGGATCCTATCCCAAATTCCACTTCCCAAAACCCGAAATCTCACATTTGTATATTTTTAGGGTTTGCCATAACTTCTTCGATTTTTACCCGATCACCTTCAAATTTTACCATAGAGTTCCTTTCATCATTCTGCTTCTTTGTCCCTCTATGCCAAATTTTCTCATTCTTTCACCCCGCTTCTGAAATCCCCCTTTTCAGCTTTCCTGTCCTTTCGACAGTGTCCAAAATCTAGTCAAACCCCAATTACCCATCATATTTTTTCCCAAATCCAAATTTCCCTTTACTACATCAGCTTTTGTTTGTGTTTTTCTATCCAATCCAAAAAAAAAAAAACTCCTGGTTAGGGTTGTCACCCGTGCCGGAGCAAAAACCATGGAGGAAGCACGTACAGCCATCCAAACCAAACTCCAAGATCTGGATGAAAAATTTCTCAGCCTCCATCTTCAACATTCAGCCATGAACAATAACCGACAGCCAGAATCTTTTGCAGCCACCGGGTTCTCTTCTTCCAGCAATTTTCGTGGGCCGAAGCTTAATTTTCCTTGCTTCAGTGGTACTGATCCGACTGGATGGATATACCGAGCAGAACAATATTTCAATCTGCATAATACTTTTGATGTCCAGAAAGTTCCACTTACATACTTTAATTTGGAACAGGAAGCCCTTCAATGGTACCGTTGGTACATCAAAGCTCATCCGGAGCCAAACTGGACAGATTTTTTCCAACTCCTTTTGCCACGATTTGGTCCTAGTGCTTTTGATGACTTCACAGGAGCACTCACTAAACTTCACCAAATTGGCACAGTGAGAGAGTATCAGACAAAATTTGAGAAACTGACCAATCACACGGAAGGATTGTCTGATGAATTCTACAGGAGTTGTTTTATCAGTGGTCTCAAGGATGAAATCCGCTCGGAGGTCAAAAGGTTCTGTCCCAACACAATGATGGAAGTCCTAGGGTTGGCTAAGTTGGCAGAGGACAATATCGTAGCTCAACAATGCTCCAAACCCACCTTTGTTCCCTTCAGAAATATGGGTTTCCAACAACCTCCCATCACACCTGCTCCTCGACCAACTCCTATCAAGCATTTGTCTGAACCAGAGATGTAAGCACGCTGAGAAAAAGGGCTTTGTTATAATTGTGATGAGAAATTCACTCGAGGACATAGATGTGTTCAACAAAAGCTCTATCTCTTGGATGTGGATTATCTGCCTACCTCTGAACTTGGTGAAGAAGCTCCAGATACAGTAGATGATCAGGTCGACATTCAACACCCGTCTATTGACACCCCATCTCAAGATGACCCACCCGAGATCTCTCTCCATGCTATAACCGGCATCACCACCCCACAAACAATGCAGGTCAGGGGATACTTCAAGAAGCTCCCTCTTACCATACTCATTCATTATGGTAGCACTCATAACTTCATTGACCCTCGAATTGCCAAACAAGCTGATTGTTTTGTCCATCCTTGCTCCAACTTTGAAGTCATGGTTTCCAATGGGAGCACCTTACCTTGCAAGGGGAAGAGTCACAATGTGCATATCTCTATGGAATATTATACCCTGCGCTCTGACATGTTTTCCTTGTCCTTAGGTGGATGTGATGTGGTTTTGGGAATTCAATGGTTACGCACACTTGGCCCCATCTTATGGGATTTTGCTGAACTTTGGATGCAGTTTTCATTCAATGGGGCACAACACAAATTTATGGGCTTACAACCAGGGTCTCTCCACATCATCAGTTCACATCGCCTGGAAAAAATCCTTAAGAATAATTCACATAGTCTCATCGCTCAGCTCCATTCCATTTAGATGCACCCATCAATGGTCTCCACTACTTCCTTGGATAGATATGCAGGTGTCTTTGTTGAACCAATGCGCTTGCCACCTTCAAGAGACCTTTCCAATAAGAATTTAGCCGCATCTACCTCTCAGCAGGATATGATGGCTATTTTGCATGCAGTACAGAAGTGGCAGCCATACCTATTAGGGAATTATTTCTGCATCAAGACTAATCTCCAAAGTCTGGAAAATTTCCTAGAACAATGGGTCTCCTCCCAAACACACCTTAAATGGGTTATCCCTATGCGATCACTTACAAGAAGGGTAAGGACAATATGGTGGCAGATGCTCCTTCTCACACAATTGATGACCCAGTTTCTCTTACAGCTATTTCTCTACTTGCTCCAAATTGGTTGCAATATGTTCAACAGGGATATCTCTTCTATGAACTCCATGCTTCTTCATCAGCAGGGCACTATGGGTTCTTCAAAATGTATGACCGAGAACAATGTAACTTCTTTTGGAAAGGACTGAAAATGATAATTCAACAGATGGTGGCTGACTATGATACTTTCCAGGTCAACAAGTGTGAAACGGCACTCCTTTCGGGACTGCTCAAACCCTTGCCCATCCCTACACAGATTTGGCCAACTATTTCTATGGATTTCCTAGAAGCACTCTGGTGGTACAATACCACATCTAAAAGGACACCATATGAAGTAATCTATGGACAGACACCACCAGTTCTTCTTGCATACACCCTTAACAGCTCCCCAGTTCAGGAAATTGACTCGGTTCTTCGAAACCACGATTAGATTCTTCTCATTCTGCAGGACAATCTTCACATGGCCAGAATTCGACTGAAACAACAAGTCTATCAGCACCATTCTGAGCGCACTTTTCACGCAGTTGATATGGTTCTTCTTCGTCTACATCCTTCCAAGCAATCCTCTTTGAAAATCCAAAGGCGTCAGTGGCCCAAACTACAACCCGAGGATGCTACCGAGGAACCACTCCTTTAGATTCTGCATCAATTTCCCCAACCAAAGCTTTGAGGACAAAGCTTTTTCTAAGGGAGAGGGGATGTTAGGAACCTGTGTCAACCCTTCTCTTTACTTTGTTAGTATATTGTTGTTGGATGCATATGCTTTGTAATTCGTCCCGTAGTATTTGTTGATCCATAGTTTATATTATCCCATGGTATTGACCCATAGTATTGGACGCATATGCTTTGTAAGTCGTCCCATAGTATTATATGTCCCATGGTTTTGACTCATAGTATTGGGCATAGAATTAGTATATAAGTGTGTGTTGAGGTCATTCAAGGCACCGTGAAGTTAATTGTATTGAGCTTACTCAAAGGAGGTTTCCCCCTCGAAGTGGCCTGTGATCAATATAAAAGTGATTCTGAGTTCTGTTATTTCTGATATCTCATGTATTTGCATTAATTAATTATTGTAGGTTCATCACAATTATCCATCTAGAGAGTGCAAAAAAGGAATGATAAGAGGACCATAAAATTGTTAACCGTTAACCTTAGTTAACTAAGGAAATATCAACCAAACATGTTTAACTTTATTTGTGTCTCCACACATTTGCATGTTTAGGGCCATTTCATCGTATCCCATTGCTACAAGCACATGAAATATGAATGCAATAACTCTAGGAACCCGATGTATTCACAATACATCCAAACTTAATTAGTCAATTATGCAAGCATGTAACATAGGTGAAACTCCCCAAAGGAGATCACAACTCCATTTTCATAATCCATCATACCATTGAAAATCATAGTATCTAATAATCCCTTCACAAAGAAGTTGTATAATAGTGGCATAGGAGAAACACCAACATACCTCCAAGAAGTATCATGGGCATATATTGGGTGTATCTAGCCTTTTTTTTATTATAATCGTTGTTCCTATAAGGTGTTTATGAAGTTATAAACATATTATAAGAAAAACAAGAAAAGTAATTTATCTATCCTATGATACAAACCCTATATCTATTTCAAGTGACTAATACAAAAAACTTACAAAATCTACTTGATAAAATGAGACATTGATATTAGTAACTACAAAATTGTGTTTAATTTCAAATTTTTGACTAATTACTTAATTAAAAGGAAAATTGTTGATGGAAACTACACCAACCATATTTGGCTTCAACAAACTCCCTAATCACTTAAATAAATAATAGTATTAGATATCTCAACAAATATATTAGATTTTGTCCAATTAGATCGTGACATTCTATTATGTTTTCATTTGAGAGAATAGAGCTTCTTCTTTGCTCGAAGGCTACACCAATTGTGTTTGATAGTTAAAAAAATGTATATAAGTGTCTTGTTCAAATTTCTTTAAAGGCTTACAATTTCTTATACTTTTGCTTGTAGATGATTGAGAATTCCAAGTCATCAATGTTTTGTTTGATTCTTCTTATGTACTTGCTTGTTACAATATTCTAGTCAAATATTCACTTATGTTGGATTCCCTTCATAAACATCAATATTGGGTTTATTGTTGAGGTTGTGATACAAAATATCATAATTGTTATTATGGGGTTTGCACCCGTCCTTTGGAATCTTAGTTTCTAAGATGATCCATATTTTATCCAAAGTTAGTAATTAAAATACATGCAACTTGTAAAGGTGATCAATGTAAGGTGATTGTGGGAAAGTGCATGCATGCTAAGAGAAGTTGCATGATATTGCAGGATATGTACCAACAACTCATGTGTAAGCAATCATAATGGGTAATGATTCATTACATGTTCTCATGATTTACACATGAGTTGTTGGTTCATATCCTGCAATGTCATGCGATTTCTCTTAGCATGCATACACTTGCCCGCAATCACCATTACAAGTTGCATGCCGTCTAACTACTAACCTTAGATAAAATCTGGATCATATTAGAAACTAAGCTTCCAAAAGATGGGTACATAATCCACAATGAAAATCATGATATTTTCTATCACAACCTCAAAAATAAATCCAATCTTGACATTTACGAAGGGAGGTCAATAATAGAAGTCAATATTTGATCATAGGCCATCCACTTTTTTTTTGTTATCTGATCAATGAGCATGCAGCATGCAATAGTATCGATGATTGGGTTGTGAGTACAACATCAAAATTCTGACAACCTCTCGACATACATGCAATTGTATCGATGATATCCAATGTTGGCCACTCCTCAAAATTGCAATACGAAATCAACGTGCCTTCAACTATTTCAACGACATGGTTATGTCAAACATACATCATAATTATGACATATCCTCAAAATTTGTTCAAATGGTGGATTTATTTATTACGACATTGTCTCAACACAATGCAAGTTTTCAATCGATGGACGGATGTCATTACTATGTCTATAAGACGTCAGTCTACCGATGTCCATGTAGAAATATTTTTTGGAAAAATTACCACATAGTGAGCATGGAATGTCATAGGGCTGACATAGGAATGAGGATGGTATTTAATGTCGAACTTACAATAAGTAATTTGCAACGTTATAAAGAAACTATTTTTTGACATTTGTAGATCGAACTAATTATCGTTATAATGTCATAAATTGGGCTCTTTTGTAGTAGTGCACGCTCCCCTTTCCTGCATGTTTGTAACGCCCTGGTAGAAAGTAGTTGTGCCTCCAAGGCCACCAATAGGTTGTACCATGTCAATGTCATATCCTCAAACTTTGGTTGGAACCGATATTTCCTTGTGAGATCCTCCTCATTTGTTTGATGTTCCTTCTGTTGCTCTTTGGAATCCTTTTTGACGAAGAGCCTGATTGTAAGGACATATAAGGAATCCTCTCCCAATTTTACTTCATATTTTGGCTCTACAATTGGTTTCAAGTTTCAAGGATGTCAATAATGGGTGCTTCAAATTGGATGGCTTGCCAAAGAGCTTCAACGAACTAGATCTTATAGTCGTTGTCCTTATCATTGTGATTACAATATGTATTTGCTACAGGTTGTTATCTTCGAGAATCTTTTCTATGTTGTTATGCCAAGCTTTGTTGTGGGTTAATGGAGTCTAATAGTTTATTTTGATTGCATTGGCATCATAGAAGAGAGCTCAGTTGTTAATATGGTGCTCATTGTGTTGCATCTTAGATTCACCTTGTTCACCATCATAATAGGAAGACGTTAAGAACTTGACACAATCAGCTAGGATTTAGGATTGGGAAATTGGCCACTGGTGTTATGCAACCAAGTCCCAGAAAGAGCATGAAAAGCGAATAAATAGACCAGAAAGAGTAATCCATGCCTTAATAATGAATAAAAGAGATAAATACCAAGCCTCTTCAAGGGAGAAACCTCCTTACACAATGTACTAGTCACACAAGACAAGATGATTCAAAAAAAAGGTCTCCTTCCTATATATAGGAGACAAAGAGGTACAACTATAACTAATGGACCCAAGCCGACATAACTAATATAATAATACTAATGAAAATTACCACTAATAGACCCAAGTCGATGCCAATAATATATAATGAGCCACAATATAGGGGTTAATGTGCCAACATTTAGGGCTTAACAACCAGTTAGTCCCAAGAAGTTAGTCCATTACCCCCTTATGATTTTTGGTTGGTCAAAGAGTATTCACCATTGTGCTAATTGTTTCTTTTTATATTAAGTATCAATAACCGTGGTGTAGAGAGGGTGTACAAATACTTCCTTCAATTCACCCTAAGATAATGAAGATCATTCTCAATCCTAATATTGATCTTGAGGAAACTTATCCTTTTATTTTCCCCTAAATTCATATTTAAGGTTATAGCCTTTTTTTTTACGAATGGAAAGACTCCCTCTTTGGGATAATGCTTCAACCATGAGCAATAAGCATACTTTTGACCCATTCTCTTGGTATTGGTAGGACATAATTATAAAGAACCTACTAAATGCTTACTACACCTTGATGGCTATCTTGATTGGCCTAATGAGACTAGCCTAACCTCAGAGCCTCCAGTCATTGGTGAAGAGCCTCAACCTCTTGTATTTATTTCTTATCTTTCTTAGCTACCTTGGACCTTCTAGTCATGGGTTATGATCCTTACCTTCTTGTCTTTTTTAAAGGCATATATTATAATGCTTATGGACCGGCCCTAGGAAAGACTTGGTAAATCTATAAAATCCTACTTTCTTTCTTTGGAAAGCTAGAATGCAACCATTCTTCATTTCTACTCGCTTAATGCAAGCTAGATAAGCAAGCAAGCTAAAATTTTATCATCACTATTGGAGGTAATGCCGGGATAACACATTTAATGCTTAAATTTCGTATACATGTGACATTTCTTCTAATATTGCAGATAGGCATCATCAACATACATAATGCGACTCATCGAAGACATCCTCATCATATCCAAAAGACAGTTGATTGATCCCTAAAATTCCAAAGTCATTTGGTATGAAAAACCACGTGATTAAAAGCACTGGAAACTCACACTAATTAGCATGACCTTCATGTTCAGTTACCCATGCATATCCATGCGACATTTCCCTCAAAACCCACACAACTGTCAGAACGATAAGACCAATTACTTCTACGATGCATTGAAGGGTCAAAATGGCTCTCTTGGCTTTAAAATCCAAACAGGGACCCTTCACATGCTTGTGAGCATTCAATAGCCCCCCTCATGTACTTGGGAAACAGGTTCAAAGCAAGGATTTTTCACATATGGATCTAGATGTTTCTTGGCCTCAATTTCACTTATAAAAGGAATCCATGGGCATGCATTCCATAGGAGAAAAGTAGAGCAAAGTTATGTTTCTGGAATTACATTGAGATCTCCACTTTCAATCTACTTCCTCCCTCATATTGGCATGCACAAGCTCCATTGCTTTCTTCCCTTAAGAATCAAGTGTTCTCCATTGTTGCCTCCTTCCTCAAGGAGAAACATTATCCCTTCATTCTTTTAGTTTAGTTTAGTTTTATTGAAGTTTCTTTAGGTTGCGAGTGCTTGGTATACTTAACCCATAACTACCACTATTTCCATGGACTCAAAGTTGTAAGGATAGCAGGGAAGATTGCTCACCCTTGTGACATTTTTCCCTTATCAACATGTATGGTGAATCCACTCTTATTTTTGTTCATTGAATGTTAGCTTGGATTGTCTTTTACTAGATCACTGATTTTGGGTGTTGTGCAGGTGTAGGAGCTTATTGTCGAACCTCTCATAACCATAATTTTGAGGCTTTCTTCCTGGAATAAATTGTTTATCAGTGGCATGGATCTCATCAGTCTATCTACACTATATCACGTGAAAATATCCTCGAGGGATATGCGAGTCGTGTAGTTGTACTGCTTTGTAAATCGTGCAGTAAATTCGTGCAACCTTTGCTTCACTGTAATTGCACTATTAGTGCGACCCTGCATCCAATACCCATGTGACTGCCTTTTATTTTCCTTTTACCTCTATTTTCACAATCATTTGTAGTTTCAATTGATCCCTAATGAACCAAGAAATTAATAACTCATATTAGTTGTATTTTTTGTAGAAATTAGATAACTTAGTCCAATATAGGTAATAAAGGAGTACTTTCTTGAACACTACTTAGGCTAAAAGGATTTGAGGATTTCAAATGGGCCTCTTAGTACTCCCTAGTGACTGAATGAGTATGCTTGCCACTTCATTGAAATTTCTAGTCTACGAAATTAGATTTGACTACCTTTAATTATCAATATTTTGCTTCTTGCATATTTCTTTGTTTTATACAACATAGCTTAGTTTTGTTTTATACAACATAGTTTATTCCACTTTCTCACACAAGTGAAGGACCTAAAGACTCCTTTTACCCGAAGTATGCTCTTTGCCTTGCACTCTTAGTGATCTTGGAAAATCATAAAAGGGTGATAGGTCTAAAATACCTCCTTTGCACACATTTACTTCATTAAGCATCTTGAATAGTTGTTATTTGGTTAGAGTTTAATTAAAGTGGATGCCCAGGTATCTTTACTTTATGCTCTTTTAGTTACTTGCAAATTTCAAGTTCATTTTGCTTCCCAAACACATGTGTGGTTTCCACTTAAGCACACACTAAGAGACCTAAAGACTCTTTCACATCTAGTATGATCTACATATTGCACTCTTAGTGAACTGGATGGATCAAAATGATATGAAAGTTTGAAATACCTCTCTCATGCTCCTTAATCAAATTTGGACCATTGAAAATCAACATTGCACCTGTAATTCTCCAACCAACTAAAAGCCTCCACATGGGGTCACAAAATAAAATTTTAGTTAGTTTAGAATTGATTGGGATAGGAATCCAAATAATGTCCACAAATCTTCTACAATCTTGAAACATAGAATTGTTTACTTTTATGGTACTTTAAATCCTACTATCAACAAGTGTTAAAATAGAACCCGGATAAGAAATGGAACCCAGATAAGAAGTGTGAGGTGCCCAAGGACATGAAATATGAGATATACATGTTTATGCTCCCCACAAAGAGTCATCGGCCACATTTTTTGTGGAGATGACACTTTACCTTCTAGTCCAAACCACTTATCCACACTTGGTGTTGGTATCTTAGTGACCAAAACCTAGGACATCACCGAGTAATTATGGGTGAAATTAACTACTGATTCAGATCTCACTAGTTGTTAAAAATGTTTCCAACCCTTCCAGAATATATCCCGAACATCATTACTTGATAATTGACTCTATCATACCTTCACTAGCCAACATTGGGGTATTTCATCACCATCGGTGAGTGAGCTATTGGAAGGCCCAATGAAATTTGAGAGGAAAGGAAATTACATCTTTTAGGTAATTCACATTTATTTTCTTTTTATTTACAAGATAACCTAATTCATGATTAAAAAGAACCAACTTGTCTACTTGCAAGAAGACTCAAGTAGCTATCACTCACTTTGTACTATATTGCATATGTTGTGGTTGGCATATTTTTGCATTTTTTCATTTATGTTTATCATAACTTTCACTTGATAACATAGACCATCACCATAGCGGAACAAAGAAATCTGAGGTAGTCTCTTATACTACAAGGACTTTCTCCTCTCAATAGAGGTGTTTTCCCACTCTCTCACCATGGTACACATGGGATATATTCTAGATGGGGGCATTTTTTGTGGAAAAAATTGCACAAGTGTGCACTCTTCCACTTGGTAAGGGGATGGGCCTTGTAGGATGCAGCAAGTCCTCAATCCTTGGAGCCCCTGTGTGGGTGAGTTGGTTTTCCTCCAAGTGATCCTGTAATAGATTGTTAGTAGAATTCACATAAAACAAAGAAATATGGATAAAATGAAAAATAAAAAGAGTGTAAAATTAGTCATAGCAGATCTAATGAACAAGTAAATCAATCACAACAGATGAACATAGAAAATATGGTGTAAAACTGTGCAAAAAATGCATCAGTGCTCAATATCCCAATAAGGGTGAATAATTACAATACAATCATCTGACAATGAGTGAGCAATTCGAATTGACTAAGAAGGTCATTCGAATTATTGAATGGTGTAGCTTGGCTCCAACTAGGAGTCCTCATCATCAATTAGTGGTGGTCATCAATGCACAAGAACCAGTCATCCAGGTGTCAATCTGAGTCTAAATGAGTGTAACTAGTGTAACTGAAGTGTGTAGCACTGATATAGGGAAGGAGACTCAGTGGAAGGATCATGGGAGGATTAACTGAAGTCAGAACCAGTCATCTAGTCAATTTGGAGGTCCAACAGAGTGAAATAGTCAGTCGGGAGTGAAACTAGCCTCAAATCAGGGAGAATCGAAGCTAACTGAGTGTAAACTGAGGTGGTAGGTGAACAAGTGCACCCTTCTCTGGCAGTAGGTGAGAAGTGGGCGCCTTCATGACTAGGAGGGCTAAAATTCTGATGCAAGAAGCTCCCGGGTGCTAGAATGAAGTGGATAAGGTGCTAGAGGCATCAACCTGGTGACTGGGATGCATGCAAACCCTAGAACTTGCATGCAAACCCTAATTGCATGCAAGGTCCTGAAAATGATGATGTGGATATCCGAACACCCCCCCTCAAGCTAGACTATGATGTAAACAAAATAATAATGTAGGGCCCTAGTTACTAAGACCAAAGGTCACCCCAATACAATAATAATCAAAACTAATAACAGTTAATAAACCAAGGAAATGGAGAAAACCTCATGGGAAAAATACCCCCCCTCAAAATAGACTATAGCACACCAAAAGATTTAACTGCTCCAAAATCAAGTAGAGATGTCTGGAGTTATCTTACTCTTGGGAGTAAATGGATCACGCTCCAAAAACATGTGCTTGAACTCTCCATCAGTGGATGCAAGCAAATGTGGAGACTTTATGAACTTGCTCTTCATACCGAAAATGGTGAGAACAAATCTGAAAATATGAGGATGATCTTGGAACCTGTGATTCGAACCAAGTGAGGTAGGAATAGCTCCAATTGGATCAAATAGATATTGAAACTTGAACTTCTTATCAGTAGAAGTTAAATCAGCTCCAATATTTGACAAATGGTTTCTTGAGATCTCCTTTGAACCAACAGTGGTGAGATCAAAACCAAAATCAGCAAAAATTGCATGAGAATTAAACTCAAGCGAATGGTAGTGCTCTTCATCTTCAATAAAACTCTGATAAATTGTGCAAATGATAGAACAAAAGTTTATAAGAGGCATGCAATCAAGGAGGACGAATGCTTCACCTCCAAAATCAGATTTTACCTCCAAAACATCAAGTAGATCATTATTCTGCATGCCGACAAACTCATGTGAAAGAGAGGATTCAAGAACCTCTTCGGAATCTAGAGTATGAGCTGGCTTTTCTTGCTTAGAATTCGAAATAGAAGACTTTGAGAGAATGAGTGTTGAATCTACAGTTTCTTCTTCATCTTGAACAATTGTTGAGGCCAAGATATGATCGGAAATAACACATAAGGAGATCTCACTGGGCTTGTTCTCCAAAAGGCTAGCATGATCCTCTTCTTCCTACTTTCCAAATTCTCTATCAAGTTCGGCCCATAGATCTCTTGGATTTTCAGCAGTAGTACGGAGGTAGCGCATACAAGGAGACATAGCAAGACATATTGTCCCAAAAGATATGTCACAAGCATTAAGCCAATCATTCTCCTCTTCATCGGAATCAAAATCTCTTGTAATACCAATGCACATATCAAAAAGACATTGTCTCTTCAAACATGCAATCATCTTTGGTTTCCATTCATCATAGTTGAATGGAGTAAGAAGATTTTGTGAAGAAGAATATTCCATCTCTGCAATAGTGAATGCAAATGGAGGAATTAAGAAACCTGCAAATCACACACAGACAACAACCATTATGGAGCAATAGCTGCAACTACAGAAAGTGCTGCAACTGCAAAAAACTGCTACAAAGTGAGCAAAAAATTGCTCAATCTTCATGTATAACACCTGCAGAAAAGAATTCTTGTCCTTGCGATGGCTCTGATACCATGTAAAATTAGTCACAACAGATCTAATGAACAAGTAAATCAATCACAACATATGAACATAGAAAATATGGTGTAAAACTGTGCAAAAAATGCATCGGTGCTCAATATCCCAATAAGGGTGAATAATTACAATACAATCATCTGACAATGAGTGAGCAAGTCGAATTGACTAAGAAGGTCATTCAAATTACTGAATGGTATAGCTTGGCTCCAACTAGGATTCCTCATCATCAATCAGTGGTGGTCATCAATGCATAAGAACCAGTCATCCAGGTGTCAATCTGAGTCTAACTGAGTGTAACTTGTGTAACTGAAGTGTGTAGCACTGATATAGGGAAGGAGACTCAGTGGAGGGCGCATCGGAGGCTTAACTGAAGTCATAACAAGTCATCTAGTCAACCTGGAGGTCCAACGGAGTGAAATAGTTAGTTGGGAGTGAAACTAGCCTCAAATCAGCGAGAATCAGAGCTAACTGAGTGTAAACTGAGGTGGTAGGTGAAGAGGTGCGCCCTTCTCTAGCAGTAGGTGAGAAGAGGGCACCTTCATGACTAGGAGGGCTAAAAGTTTGATGTAAGAAGCTCCCGGGTGCTAGAATGAAGTGGATAAGGTGCTGGAGGCATCAACCTGGTGACTGGGATGCATGCAAACCCTAGAATTTGCATGCAAACCCTAATTGCTTACAAGTCCTGAAAATGATGATGTGGATATCTGAACAAAGAGATGGGGGGAGAATGAAAACTCCAACAACAATCTAAGGTTTTTCAAACCAATTTTGTATTGCCAAATGGCCAAGCTGTACAACACCTAGTAGTTTTTGGCTTCAAGGTGAGCTAACAATATCCCTTAGAGAGGCCTTCTTTGTCGAAACTATATGCTAAGTAAATGGTGAAATATTGGAGAGAAACTCTTTCCCCTTGAAGGAAGGTGGCAAGGGAGCTTGGGAATGATTACAATGATAGGAAAAGGTGGGCTATGAGGAAGCTTCAACACAAACCCAATAGCATAACCTTGCTCTTGATTTCTCTCTACAAAATGCATGCCGATGGCTTCCTTATATAGGCCAAGAGGTGGCTAACAAACCAATAGACCCAAATGTGAACCCATATCCCCCATGAACTAGTTCCAAGGTACACCAAGGGGGCTATTTAATGCCACCAAGTGTGTGAGGAGTCGAGTTTGGATCCTTCGAGGTGACGGAGCCTTCAATTGGCGGAAGGAAGTAGGTGGTCCCATTGTTTTGATAGCAGCACGAGTATCGATGGAATAGTCACACGGGTGTCGCGTAGGTACTGAACTGATAACCTGTGCTATAGCATGGGTCAACAATGGTTTAGCTACGTAACCCCTTATTTTGACTGATCTTAGGCATTTTGGACTCATGTTGTCTTTTGGATTTGTTTAGGATTCCCATGGTGAGTTTCATTCTTTATGTTAATGATGCCTTACTGGAAGATGCCCTCTGATGTATAAGGTTCAGAGGGTATTGTAGAGCCGATAATGCATCATGTTTTCTTGCACTTCTCTCCTTTTCTGTAGGACGAAGAATATGTGGACAATAGGGTCCTCCCATGGGGAAATATTATTGGTGACGAACGTTGGAGATGTATTAAAGAATAGTTTTTAATACAAACAATACGGGCATACCCACACTCATGAAATGTTGTCAACGTGATTACAATCAAAGAGGACCAAAGGGTTCACTTGAATATACTATTGTGGTATGGACGAAGGTGGATTAAATCCATGTGATAGTAAATAACCTAGGAACTTCTACGGAATATTGAAGAAGCAGTACTGTTGATGATCATGATAATCCCATGGGGGTCGTGGACCAGTGTGGTGGTGAAGCTTCCTGCGAACTTCACGATGCCATATGGATTGCTACCATGGTTTGTAAATGTGAGCATTGCTACCTTCGAGAGTAAGTTTCCCACTGATGTGATAGATGTTTTAACGTCGAGCATAGGGGAAACCACTTAGTTAGGGAGAACTAATGACCTCCATCCCAAGTTCGAGGTGATCCCTCATAGTGATTGAGAGGGATCCCAAGGTACAACTGCAACTACTGAAACTCTTGGAATGTAGTGTTTTGATGTCGACAAGTGTTGAATTACATGATAAGACAAGGATCCTATCCTGAGAACTGAGATCATGTTGTAACCAACTCGAGGATGGACAAAACAGACACAAGACTAGTTGATAAGCGTGGGGATCATAACTTCCTTTGATTGATGTGAACATGGGGAGCGGGGATGAAATATTTCCTTTCAGAATGGTATAGATTGAGATGTAGGGGGACAAACTGCAAATGAAAGGGTTTTGAGAAAGACACAAAATGGAGAGTAATGGTGACTGACAAAATGGATACTACTGAGGGTATTAATACTTACATACATTGATCAAAGGTGACCATGGGTTGCTTCCAAAAGAAAGGGGTGTTCCCATATTATAAAATGATGTGGGAAATTTTTTTACATAAAAAATAATGGTGGGGTCCCCACAGTTTTCAGTGTGTCGGGGGACCAATTTGATGATGGGTGGAGTCCCCACAGTCTTGAGTGGATCGGGGGATGATTTCCAAGAGGAAGTGGGGGTTAACTTGCAGATGCAAACACATGTTCCCCATGAATCAATTCCATGTAGTGTATTCATGCATGATAACTAAATAGAACTAGTTACTTCTGATGGTGGGGGACCCATAGGTGTCTTTGCGGAGGTGGTGATACGAAGAAGATTACGACAGTTAAAATGCTCATGGAGGTATGAGTGGGATTTGTGAATCTTTATCGTAACATGGGCCAAGGAATCTGATGGTGTCTACTCAAGGGAGTAAATGCACCATTAAAAAATGATAAGCTAAGGGGTAATCTTGTTAAGTTGAATCGGAGTCCTCAAACTTGTGGGGCGGCGACATAATGGGTGTCAGTTGATGACTATGATGGAAATGTTGTGCACACCCATGGAGGAACATGCTATTCTTAGTGATGATGTCGATGGCGCATTGAGACTGGGAATGAGAACCCTATGGTTATCAGCGGGAATATTGGTAAATGCATTATAAATGAAGGGGAAATAGTGCCTATACGCCTAGTTTGGAATGATACCTGGGTATCGGTGCTCAGAACCATTTCTATAGCATGAAGCCTTATCTTATAATTGGAAAAAAATGAGTCTCCAAATTGTCTTGGTCAAGATCCTGCACATATGGCGCACATACCAAAGTGTAGTAAAGAACATAACCAAGGTATTAACAATGCAGAAATCATATAACCAAGACAAGCCATACCTGAGGGGTACTGAAGTATCAAGGGTAGAAGTGTTTAAGGTACAACCCATTGACAGGGCGGTCGAGGTTGATACCTTCAGGGTCATTTCAAACATAGGCCCCTTTAGGGAGACATTTCTCAACGACATAAGGACATGTCCATTTAGATACAAATTTACCAGGTCCTGGTTTGCTGCCTTTATTAGCATTGAAAATTAGTATGAATTCACCTTCATTGAAGTTGCGACAATACACATGTCGATCATAGTGCACCTTAGAATGAACTTTCATGGCTTCATTTTGTTTAAAGGAGTCCTGATGATCTTTGTTGAGGTGCTACAAGGTAAATACACATTGCTCAAGGGAGGGATTATCTGGTAGAAACTCGACAACAGATTAGAGGGTAGGGATTTGAAACTCGATGGGAAGGACATATTCTACACCATGGACAAGGTCGAATGGGATAAATCCTGTAGTGGTTTCAACTGAAGTATGATAAGCCCAAAGAGAAGGGAGTAACATGTGGTGCCAATTAATTTTGTTCTTATTCACTATGCGTTAGAGAATAGTTTTGAGAACATTATTGACAACTTCAACTTGTCCATTTTCTCGGGGGTAGTAAGCTATTGAAAATTCATGTTTAAATCCTAACAACTGTGATAGTTATTCAAATGTTTCATTACGTAATTGTTTTCCGTTGTCATATACAAGTTTTTTGGGTACGCCAAAGTGAGAGATGACATGGTTAAAGAAGAAGCATGCGACGGTACTACCTTTGCGGTTGAAAGTAGGCATCGCTTCATCCAATTTGGTGAAGTAGTTGACAACGACAATGATATAGTGGTGACCTTGCTCCGAAGTAGGGAAACATTCCATAAAGTCAATTTCCCATTTACAAAATGGACCAATGGTGATGACTGGATATAGGGGCGTAGGGGGAGACCATGTTTTGTAGGAAAATACCTGACAATTGGCACACTGTTTGACGGTGGAAATGCAATCTTTGAAGATCGAGGGCCAAAAATACCCTGCACATAATATTTTTTGAGTGGTGGCTAGTCCTGAGAGGTGTCCTCCACAAGATCCACTATGGAAATCATTAAGAACCTGTTGTGCCGCCTCATATGTGAGGCACCTCCGTAGAATAGTATCAATACCCTGATGGTACAAGACATCCCCGATGAGGATATATCTAGGTTCCTGGTGACAGATATTGCAGTGATCATCGCAGGATAATTCAGGGGAAAAACTTTTGAGTACGAATATAAGGATGGATTTTGTAGTACCATGGGTCATCACCAGCGATGAGGAAGAGATGCTCATTAAGTAAATGATCTTGAACAGATTCTCCTGAGGTGGTAGAAGGAAGGTATGTGTTGGCAGGCAGTTTGGATGAGTCAGTTGCGCAGCATCATGGATGCTGCGAAAGGTCAAGTTACCGCACAAGAAGGAAAACAATGCGCAAGTCAATAGTATTTTATGTATTGTCAGGTCATTTGGACCGCAATATGCGAGTTTTGGGTCATTTGGACCGCAATATGTGGGTTTTGGGTCATCTTTTTTGTAGAGTTTGTTAAGAAGTAGTTAGGCTATTGGCTAAGTGGACCATAAATGTAAAGGCTCAAGCCTATAAATAAGTGTTGTATTACAAGTACTGGATCATCTTTATCCGGAGAATTGTTATTGCAGGATGTTTTGGATATTGATTTGAGTTTGTTTGAATCTAGGTATGTGACAGAAGAACTATATTGTTGTATCTATGGTTTAATGTGAAGGTTAATATGACATGATGGAGTTTTGACTAGAATCACTGGGTCTCTTTCTATTTTCCTGCTATGAATGTGATAGGCGATATGAATCTATAGATGATGCGATGTTTTCTTGTTCCAAATGATGTTATGCTGTTAGATCTATTTGCGCAGTGATGGGTTTATTGACAATGAATCATGCTTTGACTATGTTTAATGCATAAGTCGAATAATTAGATCTGATATGTAATATTGCACTAAGTTGATAAGTAGCCACACATGGTCCTTCTCCATTCGGCGGAAACATGGTTCTGTCAACTCTCCCTCGAACATATCGAGTGAGACTTAATATGCTGCGTAGGTGTTTCTGGATAGGGTAAAACCTGTCTGGTCCGGTTCTCAGGGAGATCGTGGTGGGTTTGTGTGTCGACAGAGTGAGGAACCCCTCTCGACTGGGTTTGTGTCAACAAATGGTTCCGTTGCTGGGACCGCTAGCATGAAGTGAAGGGAGGACATGTTGTGGCATCCGACAAGACCGAAAATTCAAGATTGGTTTGATCAAAAGTTGTGAGAGTTCACTGAGAAAGGGAATCAGAACCCTGGACTAACGACGGATTGATGGATGGAAAAGTACATACACGACGGTCCACATGAATATTTTTTCTGTGAACTCCCTATCATCTTGTATGAGTGGTTAGCGCAATTGACCTTCCGCAAGGTAAATTTTCAAGGCGGTGAGCCAACATCCTAGACCCTAGAATTAATCCAGGAGTTGCAAGAATTCAACAATAAGTCATTGCGGGCTATTGAAGTCTGGTCTAATAGTATCTTGGAGGGATATATCACTGAGTTTGCAGTTGATACGACAAAGTCTTACAGTGAAGCTGAATGGGAATTTTTCAACGGGCTGAGAGGCAGGTTCCTGATGTCGTTGCAGTTGTCCATTAAGATGCTCATCTGTGAAAAGGGCATACTGATGATGAACCTCGAGTAGAATAAACTTGGTATGTGGAGGCTGTGGATACCGCGACGGCAAGGGAGAGGTGAATGGAATGATACGGGGTATATGGGTGCAATTTATGACGAGACTGTGAAGGAAGCCGAGGAAGAGAGTTATCTTACGAGAGGAGAAGCAAGGTTTTGACAAGAGAAGAGGCAGAGGACAAGAGAAGGTTCTGATGTAATCAAAATGAAAAACTGCGAAGGAAGACCACACGGGATGAAGCGACCTCACAGTGCCGATAGGTAAAACCAGGCTATGTCTAGGATAGAGGTAGGACCAACCCCCAGTAGTACCGTACCCACACCTCCACTCACTATATCACAACCGATAATAAATACGACCTTTACACCACCGTGTTCATCGTGTCAACAACATTCAATT
Organism: Larix kaempferi; assembly: GCA_027924585.1. Classification (NCBI taxonomy): domain Eukaryota; kingdom Viridiplantae; phylum Streptophyta; class Pinopsida; order Pinales; family Pinaceae; genus Larix; species Larix kaempferi. The sequence goes on from BSBM01000738.1 coordinate 7,023,015, forward strand.
ACTAACAGATCAGCAGCTGTTGGAAGGAATCCCAAGATGGTGGGCGAAGATGCGAAGCTACCGCTATTCCATGGAAACGGAACTGACAAACCAGAGAAATACTGGTTCTTGTGTGAAGTTGTATGGGCTGCTAAACAAATTACGAATGATGAGGCCAAGAAAGGTCAATTGGAGATGACTCTTCAGGGTCATGCATTGGACTGGTTCATGAAATTTGTGTAGGTTCCGGTGGGCAGCCCATAGAAGACATTGGATGAAGTCAGAAAAGGATTAATTGCAGAGTTCAGAAAACCAAAGTCTGAAGCACAATACATAACGAAACTAAAGGAGATCAAGCAGTATCCGAATGAAACTATTTGGGATTTTGACCAACAGTTTAAAACGCTAATGGAAATAGTCATCTTTGAGATAGGAGACATTCATCATAAGGAACAGTTCATCGCGGCGTTGCTACCTCATATTCGACTCCCATTGATGCAGAAAAATGTTGTGACACCAAGAGAGGCTATGGAGATTGTGATGCGGTTAGAAGCCTCGCCGATTGGTGAGAATGTAGCCGACATGTCTCAAATTCAGACGCAGCTAGCCACCTAACAATTCAGTTGCAAGATCTTAAGAAGGGTAAAGAACACCACGAAGAGGCTTGGTGTACGCGATGTCGTGCAGAAGGGAATACCAAGGATAGTTGCCCCGATTTCTGCAACTATCTGGTATCTGGAGCGCCAAACCCATTGAGTGGCGGAGGTATGCCATGGTGTTTCATTTTTCAGGTCTATGGGTATCGATATGAGGAGTGTCAATACATTGAGAAGATGGTCACGAAGCCGATGAATTTGTATTGTACATTCTGCAAGTCTATCGGGCATGAACATAAGGATTTTTGCGCATATGGCTTACTTCGGGAAAGAACGTACAACTCATATTATGTAAAGGACAACCATCGTGCAGTACAACAAATGCAGCTGCAGCCACAGGTGGCCCAGCCGCCAACTCAATCGCAGATGCAATTTGTACTGCAGCTGCAACCACAACAACAATTTGTACCACAACCGCATTAAAATCAGATGCAGATGGCTCTGCAGCAGCCACAATACGTTCAGCCAACGTCGTATGTTCATCCAAGGCAATGCATTCAGCTGCAACCGAATCCCTTGCAGCAACAATTTAATCAACCACAATATTAGCAGCAAGGAGGATTCTGTGAAGGACGAGGTGGAGGCTTTGCTCGAGGAGGAGGACGGGGTCACAAACCTGTCCAATGTTATAACTGTGAAGTATTGGGACACTATCAGAGAGATTTCCCAAAGTGTACATATTTATTTGGTATTGATCACACTGTTGAGAACAGTCCATAGCTGATCGCAAGATGGCAGGACAGAAATGTTCCGCAGTTGCAAACCAAAATCAAAATCAAGTTCAGAATCAGCCACCGCTACAGAATCAGAATCAGATGTAGAATCAAAATCAGTGGCAGATTCAGAATATAAATTAGAATATGAATCAACCTGCGAACCCACCTTTGAACCAGAATCAGGGACCAACTGTTGCGACGATTTCAGCAGAGCCAAGGACACATGATGCTGCTATTGCTATTATCACTCGTGGAGGTGCGGCGACAAGAGAAGATGGTCCACATCCGCTGATCCGGCTGGCTAGGAAGAATAAGGTGCAGTTTGATATTGATGCTGAGCAAGATACGTTCTTTAAAGCACGTGATGCGATAGGACAAAATTCTGGTAAGTCAATTGTCTACGGCATGCCTCTTTCTTTTGATTCAACTTTGGGCGAAGGACCATCGCGACAGTATGGTACTTTGAAAAACTTCTTTGAAAGTTGCTTGTTGCTGGCGAGAGATCCCGATGCTCTTGCCGAGATCGAGAGTCTGTTGCATCGACCATTCAAGGAATGGAAAGAGTCCGCAGTGAACTCTTTACAGCGAAAGAAGACAGGAAAAGAGATGCACATGAATGTCCAGATTGGGGACTACGACGTAGATTCAGTTATTCTCGATCTAGGTTCAGATGTCAACATTCTAACAAAGCAGACATGGCAGAAAATGGGGAGCCCAACACTGAGCTAGTCTCCCGTGCAGCTACGATTGGCTAATCAGGCCAAGGTAACATCAATTGGGAGAGTTCCGTGCCTCGTTGTGGATATTGAGGGGATGAAAACATATGTTGATTTTGATGTTATTGAAGTCGTTGATGGGGGAAGCTCCTATCCCGTGTTGCTAGAAATCGGATGGGACAATGACAGTATGCCGGTCATTAATTTCAAGAAGCAAGTGATGACCTTTGAAAACCACGACCTCAGAGTCATAGCTCTGTTTGATCCAATTGAAGGGCATAGGTATGTTGAACCCGTAAAGGATAAAGTTGGAAGGGGATGGGATCACACATATAACATTTCAGAAGATTACATCCATCCTACTAACGACGGTGAACTCGGATGGCGCAAATTTAGCTTGGTGTCTTTCGATTTGGATGATGCCATAGAGAATTGGAAAAATCGCATGCATGAGGTGTCATTCAGGAAGTGTGGTTTGCTCACACATTCGTTGTGCCATGTCGCAACCGAAACTATTGAATTGCTTGTATACGAAGGACTTCTCGGGTTGCATGGATTTCTAGTAGCATTTGAATACAAGGTGTCAGAACCACAGCGGCTACTGGCCCTGGAGGAGGTGCTGAAGGATACTCCAGCACATTGGTGGGTGACTCATAAAAAGTCAATTACCGGGTGGTCGCAGTGTTGAAGACTGATGACAGTTCGCTTCGATGACATAGAAATATACCACACCGGAAGGTACAATGGGTGGAATTACCCTGGCAGTCATCTGATGGAATGTTAGACTCTGTGGGCCTCATGACCAAGGGATGTATGGGTTCATGCCTTTGTCCACACTTTGGATGAAATGCCGCGATCGTGGTATGCCGCAGCTGAGTTGCGCGGGGAGATTACCACCTAGTTAGAGCTGATAGTTTGCTTCACTCATACCTTCAGTTTCACGGATGCCAATCCGAATGTTCACAATGCCCTACAGCTCATCCGCGACGTCATTTTGAAGATAGTTCCAGTGGCATATTCCATGGATCCACATACACATTGTCAGATGCAGTCAATGATGGAGTGTTATAATATTACTGGAGGACCAGAGGATGGTGATGACCCGCGGAATATCAATATTCCTGAATCAGAAGGGAGTCGGGATGTCGTAGCACCTGACACACCGACCGATCCGATCAGTCAGCCGTTGAAGCTCAGGAAGGTAACATTGGGACAGAGGAGAACAAAAAGTTTGCGAATGTTGGGGACTACTAGGATGAAGAGATGATGATGAAGGTCACATACCTGTTGCATGAGTTGCAAGACTTGTTCCCTACAAAGTTTTCTGAAATGAAGGGAATCCTGGGGGATCTAGGGGAGATGAAGATTCTGTTGAAGCCAGATGCAAAACCAATTAGGAAGCAACCGTATCGATTGAATCCATGACACAAAGAAAGGGTCAAAGTTGAACTTGACTGCATGTTAGACGCTAGAATAATTGAGCCAGTTGAAGAATCATAATGGATTAGTCCAATGGTGGTGCAAGACAAGAAGACAGGAGACGTACGCATTTATGTCGACCTGAGGAAGTTGAATGACGCATGTATGCATGATCCATTTATGACACCATTCACTGATGAGGTGCTGGAAGAAGTGGGCGGTCAAGAGATGTATTCTTTCACAGATGGGTTCTCTGGCTATCGCCAGATCAGGATTGCGAAAGAGGACCGCCACGTTTGTGATTGAATGGGGTTGTTTCCAGTACACCGTGATGTTGTTTGGGCTTAAGAATGCCCCTGCAGTATTCTCCCAGGTTGTTGTCTCTGCATTCCAAGATTTTATTCAGAAGTTTTCGCAAGTTTATATGGATGACTGGACAGTTTATGGATTGATCAGCGATCATCCAGAAAACCTATGACTGATGTTGGAGCGCACCATTTGGGATGTTGTTGGGTCACATTATTTGCAAACAAGGATTTTTGGTTGACCTAGAAAAGATTGTGTTCATTTTGAGCTTAACACTACCTACAAATGTAAAACAGTTGAGAGCGATGCTGGAGCACATAGGGCACCATCGCAAGTTTATCAGTGGATACGCTGCGATCATGGCTCTTATGGAAAAGTTGTTAAAGAAGGATGCGGTATTCTTATGGAGCCTAGAATGTCAAGCAAGTTTCGAGACACTGAAGGATAAGATGGCTTCTACACCGATATTGGTATTTCCTAACTGGAGCAAGGAATTCCATGTCCATGTGGATGCATCATAGATTGCGTTGGGAGTAGTGCTCACGCAACCAAGTGAAGGAGATCTAGATCACCCTATTGCTTTTCAAGTCGCAAGTTGTCCTCTGTAGAGAGGAATTATATGACTATCGAGAGGCAAGGTCTAGCGATGGTATATGTGCTATAGAAGTTTAGGAATTACTTGTTGGGGGGTCATTTCAAGATGTTCACAGACCATTCTGCTTTGAAATATTTGGTCAATAAGCCTGTGTTGGGGGGGAAGATATGCCACTGGCTGCTTCTCTTTCAAGAATTTGATTTTGAGGTAATTGTGAAGCCAGGTCGCTTGAATGCGGGGCCAAATCATTTATTGTGAATTTAGACAGGGGATGAACCAACCAACATTGAACATGGGTTGCCAGATGCGCAGCTGTTCAAATTTGAGGTGGCTGATGACTACTATGAAGAGATAATTCAGTTTTTGGAGACGGGAACTGCACCAGAGGAGTTTACCACAAATCAGAAGAAGTAGTTGGTGGTTAAGGCTGCAAATTTTCAGTTGATCGTCAGACAGCTATATAAACTAGGACCAGACAAGATCTTGAGGCGCTGTGTCCTGCCTCACGAACAAGGGAAGATATTGGCTGAGGCACATGCAAGAGTGGCTGGTGGACATTATGGCGGTCGTGCTACCGCTAGGAAGGTGCTTCACGTAGGGATTTCGTGGCCCACTCTTCACAGCGATGCGACGTATTATGTGTGGACTTGCGATGTCTGTCAAAGAACTAGAAAACCCTTCAGGAGGGATGAGATGCCACTGGTACCTCAAGTGACATTCCATCCATTTGATAAATGGGCTGTGGATTTCATGGGACCAATCAACCCACCTGGGAAGAGAAATCGCACACGGTACATCATTACCGTGGCTGATTATTTGACAAGGTGGGCAGAGGCCGCACTAGTTGTAGATTGCACTATTGCGACAGCATCACGATTCTTGTTCGACAATATTGTCACTCATTTTGGATGCCCAAAGGTCTTGATGAGTTATCAGGGGAGTCACTTCATCAATTGCACAGTCAATGCATTGACAGAAGAGCTTCAGATACAGCACAAGAAGAGTATGTCGTATCATCCGTAAGCCAATGGAATAGTGGAGGCTTTTAACAAAGTGTTGGAGCATACGCTTACAAAATTTTGCAACACGAATTGCGATGACTGGGATTTGAAGATTCCAGTAGTCCTATGGGCATATCGCACCACTTGTAAAAGATTGACAGCACAGACACCCTTCAAACTGATATATGTGAAAGAGGCGGTTATGCCTATGGAGTACATTGTTCCGAGTTTGTGCATAGCAGCAACGATAGGTATGAATGACGAAGAAGCGTTTGCAGAATGACTAGTGCAGTTGGTACAGCTTGAGGAAGACCTCTTTATTGTAGGTTTTCACCAACGCATGGAGAAGGATCGGCAAAAAGCTTGGCATGATCACCATATCAAAAACAAACAATTTCAGCAAGGTGACTTGGTGTTGCTATATGACAGCAAGTTCATGAAGCATCCAGGGAAGTTACAGATGCATTTGCTCGGTCCCTATCGCATTAGTTGCATAACTTCGAGAGGCACAGTATAGTTACAGCACTTAGACAGAGTGACGCTACCAAATATGGTGAACGTTAGCAGGTTGAAGCCCTACGGGATGGGCTCGGAGTCGCGATGCATAACCGCATTGCAAAAAAAAAATGCAGGATGCTAGGTGGCAGGAGTGCGCACCAGCAGGAACAGAATGCATAAGTAGGAGCGATGGTATCACAGTTCAGGAGCCATGCTGTGACAACTACAGGGTCACGATGCAGTCAAATCAGTGATAAATGCAGACAGTTAAATGCAGTTAGACTCTGGTGCTCAGTGAAGTGACCTGTAGTTATGGCGGATCCGATTGTTTGATTGACATGATCAATGACAGATTTGGTTAGTTAATGTGTGATTTGGTCATAATGATCGGCATGATTTGGTCATAATGATGGAGGGATCAATTTAGCACTATAAGAACAAGCCGAGCCTGGTCGGAAGCCATCCATTTACACAGAGTGAATTGAGATGAATAGTGTTGTGTTGAATCATGCAAGGTTGAGTAGAGTTGTAGAGTGTAATTTCCTTGTGTCGAGCGAGTTGCCAAGTCGGGGGAGGTTGAGAAACAATTAAACGTTGCAGGGGTCGATCGCGGAATGCCGGGTGAACCAGATAGTGTTGATATTTCAATCGAAGTAGAGTCACCCATCATCCATGTCACTATCGAAGAGGAAAGTGCTAGTATTCCATTTGGTTCATCGTCAGTGATGCAGGAGAAGAGGGGGGGGACACGGCCTAGTTACCCACCACCAGGGAAGCGGCAGACCAGAGCATCGACACAACTAGCAGAGGAGGTACTTGAGGTGAGTCTGTCGAGCTCAGACATTATGGAGTCTGCGGCTCAAGAAGGGGTATCTGCTGTGGATATTTTGGGATATATACCTCCCTATTGATCCGATACGCAGCCCTGGAATCCCACCAAGAACTAGAGGTACCAAATCAGGATGCCGACGATCCCACCAGGCATGGTCTACACTGCAGACATTGTTCCTGCATTGATGTAGTTGAAGTATGACAATCATGATTTGCTGGTGCTGCAGGTTGTTATGATGGACTCCTTTCTACTGAGAACAACAAGGGAAGGTGGACCGATGCCACGCATTCCACAAGATTAGGCGCGTGGCTTGGACAAATCCAGACTATTAGGTTTGATCAACATGTCACACTTTGGGTGGTTGACAGAGGCAAATTCCTGCGTTAAGCAGCTTTTGTCCTACTTTCATGGTGGAATTTTGTGGTTGGACAGACTGGTCACCGTCACAGTCAACCTAATTTCCGAGATCACGGAATTGCCGAAGGATGGACCGGACCCTTTGCAATATTTTAGAGGGAAGGAGAATGATAAAAAGTGGGGAGGGAGGTTGGTACAACACTACATCTTGGAACGTGACAGTTGAGCCTACCACACTGACAGTATTAATGATAGGGCGGTCCACACCGGGGAGAGGATTCTATGCTGCAAAGTCATACGGAAAAACTGACCCAACCAGTGCAATTCGGGCATCGTGGTGTGTGCAGAGCAGTGTGTGGAAGATGCACAGATGAATTGGTCGCTTTTATTGTTGAACCAGTTAACCGAGGATGCCACAGCTGTCCAAGGGGGCATTTACGTACAACTAGATTTTGATTTTGATTACACTTGTAGAGTGGATGGAGCCTGACGATTACCAATGGATGGAATTTGATGTCGCGAATGACCGTAAGGGTGCGCGCTATCAGAATCTGTGGTGGGTGCAGGAACCTGAGTGACTGAAGGATTGCGCAACGAAGTTTTGGTTCTACTGGGAAGCACTGCAGGAAGAAGCTGAGCATGTTCTCCGGTTGTCCCAGGAAGCCGTCGTAAAATATAAATGGATTTCCAGGTTTTTGATTGGCCCAGACAACATTCATGTGCAAGTGCGGCGTGATACGGGGAAGCTGTGGTTGTAGACCCCCTACAAATTGTGCGATGAGGAGCTGGATGCGATCATCGACGAATGGCCTATCGATTGGTGAGAACCGGTTAGTCTCGAAGAAGAATCAACGAGACTACCACTGGATGCACCAGACATGGAACTGCAAAATAACCCTGATTCGGATCAAGAGTCGTCGCAGACGCCCATGGATGACGAGATAGATCGCATGGTGGAGGAGGGAGAACGAAGATGAATCATGAGCGAGGTATGGCCAGTGGCGCAAACCTAGTGATGGAAGTGCAGTTATAGCGGCTTATTGCGGCCTTAACAAATGCAACGAATGCGACATCCCAAGTAATGAAGACACATGCGGCAGAAGGTTTCAATGAGGAAAAAGCTCTACTTGAGTCCTTATTCAAGATTGTTTTGAAGAAGGCACCGGAGGTAGCAACTGTGCAGGAAGTTGGCGCAATCAAGATCGAGCCACGGGTTCGGAATGTGCGAATTCCCGCCACTGCGATTGTAGCCAACAACGAGGCTCTCCAGGCTTCGCTGCAATAGTTACAAGGTTTGTCCATCGACATCAACACGTTGTCCTCACAGACATTGGTGCAGATGCAGGAAGTTGCTGGCTAGGACCTGGCAGACAGGGTGATGGATTTCAGCGGTCAGTTCTTGCTATCACAAGAGGCAGTGGCAGTGGCCGAGAAAGAGGTCAAAGAATTAAAGGGGAAAGCGCTAGCAGCATGGGAAGTGGTAGATGAGTTGGAGAACAAGCTAGAGCAGCTGGTTGCGGAGAAGGCACGCATGATAGAGGAGCTGAAAAATGAGTAGGACCATTTAACGATGGAGAAAGCCACCATTTGGGGCAGTAGTGTGCGGCTGGAAGCGGTAGTCGCTGAATATGTGTTGGAGCCCACTGCAGTGTTGGATGCAATTGAAAGAGTGCAGCGACTTGGGGCCGTTATTTCCCAGTTACAGCAAGACAATTCTGACTTGCGGGCTATGGTCCAACCAAGCACATCACCGACAGGAAATGCACCATGGAGGAGTTGGCGACCCAGCTGGGAGAGATGGAGCAAGCAGCAACGAAAATCATTGCCGAGAATGCACAATTTTGGGGAAGCGTCGTCCAGGATGAGCAATTAGAGCAGCTAACCAAGCTGCGACAAGAGGCGGAAGGGAAACTGGAAACACTGAAGACGTCAATGAGGATGCTGCCTGTTATAGCTTGAAATGACACCTCTCCGTCCGTGACGACACTTGCTTCCCTTGGTCGCATGACGACACTTCTTGAGATCAAGTTCAGTCACACAACAGGACATTTGTGGATTGAGGAGTCATTTGGGACACTAAAAATGGTTGAAATTACCTCATTCTTGACCCATTTGATGTATATGACCCTTAGGAACATTTTTCCAGACCAAACCATCTCCTGAAAATGAGCAGAAAAGCCTGTTTTTGGCCATTTTTCAATATGAGCGCGACTCTACTGTTATAATAGTAGCGTGTGTACGCGACTTTACCTCATTCATAGTAGCGCCCATTGCCATATGTACGCGACTTTGTATACTATAGAGTAGGGTACACTCTTGTTTTGGTCAAAATCTCGAAATTCGAGTAAGTTAAGTTGGTTGGGAAACCTCTTGAGTGGTTATAACTTCTTTTCCTCTTCCTCATTGATTATATAAGGAGGGTAGAAGGGCCATGTGAAAGGAGCAAGCCCAATTGCAAAGTTATGCTGGAGGAATGGAGACCTTCATCCCCCTCTCTTGTGCTTCAGTTTTGGTAAACCCTAGTACAATTTCTTAGAGGTTGGGATCCTTGGAGAACGGAAGCAGGAGACCTTGAATCTAGGTTTCGTGAAGTGCCAAGCTTGAAGGAAGGTATAATTGTATGTAATTGCTTTCATTCATTAATAAAGATCAGACGTTCTTCTCTTTCCAAATATGACCTATTAATGTGTCTTAAGATTTGATCACTGTTTGATTATAGTTTGATGTCTCTTTCCATTATAGATATCAGTATTATATATGTAGTCAAATGTATTTGAGAAAGGTATCAAGTTGTTTTGCAGGTCTGGGCATTGCGACACTGGATAAGCATTGAAGAGCGAGGGAGGAAAAGCTAGGATCAACCTTCTGAATAAGGTGCCTACATCTCTAAACCCTAATCTCTTCATTTATTAGTTATACTTGCAGAATGCTTGTAAGTCTATCTTTATCACCGTAAGTTGGTAGTTTCTCCCCTGAACTATAGGTGCATTTTCCCCACAACAGAATGGCTACTCCGCTAGGGAAAGCCTAACTGCTTAGGGGTATCCAAGGTCATTTCTTCAGTCTTGTTTGATGGTCTTTGTTCATTTTCTTGATTAGGATCAGTTAGTAGGCTCTGTTTGACCCTCCTGGGCTTTTTACAGACCCTTCCCAACCCTTGCAAACCTTTGTGGACCCAGTTTGGGGGTTTTAACCCCGTTTTTTAGACTTTTTTTCTTGTACGCTACTGTTTGTACCACACAGTAGCACCCATACTGCTATGAGCGCTAGTTTCCTTCATACACAGTAGCGCCCATACTGCTATGAGCGCTAGTTTCCTTCATACACAGTAGCGCTCAAAATCTGGGTTTGATTTTTTGAGTTTTTGGGTTGTGGACCCAAATCAGGGGGTTGTAGCTGCATTTTTTGGAGTCCCTGATGACCTTAGGTCTGAGTTAAACCATTGTAAGTGGTCTCCCATCCTTGTACTGATCCTACATTCATGATTTGAACCTCTTTTGATCGATTTGGGCTTGTTTGGAAAGTTTTGGGGTTTGTTGACTTAAGTTGGGGGGTTGTGGACCTGTTTGGTGTTTTGTACCCTAATTGGAGTCTGATTGAACTTGCTTGCCCCATTTCCACTGGATTTGAAACCTCTTGAGTCTTTTTGACCCTGTTTGTATCTATTTGAGTGAAATTTCTCTTTTAGGTTGGTTTCTTGTCCTCCCTTATGCTTTTAGTTTTTCTTTTGTAGTGAAAGCTCAAGTGTTTTGGCTGTTGTTCAAGACCTTGTTTGCATTGTTTACGTGCAGACCTGACTTTACCAAACCATACTTCTTTGTAGGTCATTCGCTTCGTTTGGGTCTAAAAGTAGTTTTTGTACTCTTTTCCCAATGTTTGGCATGCTTACATCAATAAGAATTTGAAAGTCATATTGGTAGCTTTTACTGTTTCATAAAGAGAACCTGAAAGTTTCTTTGCTTTGCTTTGATAGTAGGTTAGTTTCAGTTTTTGTTTCTTACCTTTGAAAAGCATAAAGAATTTTGATTTATCTTATAAATAGAGTACCTTGCAAGTGGCTTAAAAGATTTTAGAGTGCTTTGCATCAAAAAGAACAAGTTTTCTTTTGCATACCTAGTTGCTTGAGTAGCTGCATTCTTAGGTTTTGAGTTTAATTTTTTACATTTAGACTTTATTTTTACCTTTTTTGCATTCAAAAGATTAAAAAATTGCATTTGCACATGCATTCTAGATCAGAATTTTAAGACTTGCATTGAAAAGAAAAAGATTTGTTTGGTGGTAAATATTTCATTTTCAGTACTCTATTTCTATTATAACCACTCTCACACACCCACTACCTTTTTGAGTAATCAAGTAACCTTTAAAATGAACTCTAATAAAATGAACTAGCAACATTTTCTTTTCTAGGTTACACTACACCAACTAGTTCTGGTTAGGATCTTGGGTTTAAAACACCTTAAACCACCCAAGATCACACATTGCGCAAAAATCGTAGTGAGACTATCATTAGGCAAACCCACCTCACTCAAAATTTGCCTGGGAGCATATGCAGTAGGTCAATGTGAGATCAGTTTGTGGGAATACCCCTCCTACTTTCTGTTCGAGCATACGCCAGGATCGGATTGCGTATTGGGGACTCTTTCGAGTTTCGGGCTTAGCTACCCTGCCCACGCTTTCTGATTCGACCGGTGACTGTTCCCCCAGGAGTTTTCGGTGTTGTGGTATCCTTAGTATCAGACTCTAGGTTCATACACAGGTGACAGCGGAGGGTATATCTGCTGTACCTAGGACAGACGTGGGAGGAAATCCCTTGCAGGTCTTTGGGAGGGCGGTTGGGTGATTCCAGCGCTTGCACCCTTAGTCATTGTATTGTGGACCCCGGGTAACTGTCCTTCATCCTTCGTTGATCTGTTCTGGGCCCTCATCATCCCAGACTCTTCTCCGGAAGGAATCTGTTTGCTTGGTTTGATTTACTTAGGACCTTTTTTTTAGTGGTGTGCTCTTTGTGCTACTTGTTTTTAGTTTGCCTTAGGGAACTTCTTGTTCATTTGAGCGAGAAACTATGTCTAGCATTCCGGCGAGTGCCAATCAAGGTACCCCTGTTCCGGGGGATCCTTGTGCTGTTCCATTCATTGGAAACATTGGTGCTCCCTTAATGGATACTCTGAATCTTCCTGGATTCACTATTGGGCTGCCGGTTTGGTTGTTTTCCACTCCGAATGCCTTGCATGCTCCTGACGCTTCTTTTGTGAGCACCTCAAATCAAGAGCATCAGAACCCTGTGCCTCCTTTGCCAGTAACATCTTCTCCTCCTCCTTCTACCTCATGTGGCGAAAGTAGCAATACTAGTAACCAGCAGTCTAAAAGGAATAGACGGGGGAAGAATAGGAAGAAGATGCCAAAACAAGGGGGCAAGCACCCTGCCTCTGCAAATCATGCAGGGGGCACCCACCCAGCCTCTGGAGGTCATGCTGGGAGAAAACTTTTAGTCACTGAAAATCATACTGAAAGTTTGTCTTCAACCACTGTCAGTCATGTTGAGGACACGTCATTTATCACTGCTAGCCATATTAATGACAAGTCACCAGTTCCTGTGAGTCATACTGGAGACACCAGATCAGCCACTGCAAGTCATGCTGAGGGAGTTGACATTGTCGACAAACCCAACAAACAGAAGCTTAAGTTCCCTTGTAAGTTTTGCGAGGGAGACCACCTTACTTACTTGTGCCCTGTACTTACAGAAGTGCAAAAAGTGTGGTCCTTAGTTCAAAAGTCTTCTGCTTCTGAGCAACCAGCCTCTGTGAGTCATGCTGGGGGCAAGCTGTCAGCCAATGCTAGTCATGCTGAAAGTACTGACGTTGTAAAGGAGTCTAAACCTATAGGACGGAAACCAAAGTTCCCTTGTAAACTTTGTAAGGGAGATCACCTTACTCACCGATGCCCTGCCATTCCAGAGGCACGAAGAGTGTGGTCCATGTCTGAAGGAACCTCTGTTCCTGAGTTGTCTATAGATTCCCTGCAGTCAGATCAACCTTTGGTTGATAAAGTGGTTGAACCAATGCAATCTTTGGTCGACCCCACTCTTCCTTCGGAGAGTGAAGTGATTGAATCGATGCAATCTTCGACCGATCCCATTAGTCCTTCAGAGATTGATGCACCTACTACTGAAGTCTTCTGCATTTCCAGTTTGGATGTTCCTAAAAAAGGGGGCACTTCATCTGTGCCATTTGAACCCCTACCAAGCCCTAGGATTGTTTCCTTTGATTGGAATAGTCTAGCCGAGCCTCGTCTTCCTTCTTCGACACCTTTTCAAATAAAGGTTGATATCGGGAACCATATGGTTGATCGATGTATTGTTGATGAAGGTGCTTCTGTTAGTATCTTATCCGCTTATGCTTGGAGAGATGTGGGTTTCCCTAATGTTATTCCAGCTGTTAATTGGCCGTTGACCTTTGATAGAAGACCTAGTGAACCGATCGGATTCCTCCGTCAGGCACCTGTTACCTTGGGTGGAAAAACAGTCTTAGTTGATTTTATGGTTTTAAAGGACCCTATGGACTTTGATATGATCCTCGGGCGTGATTACGTTTATGCTATGCATGCTGTGGTGTCTACGCTTTTTCGTGTGATGCATTTCCCTCATAACGAAAACATTGTCACCATCGACCAACTTGCATTCGTTGATCCTCCTTATTACCCATCTGTAGACCAGTCTGATCCCTCGTCATTAGGCACTACTATGTCACATGCACCTCATGTGGCATATTGTTCCTTGAGTTCAACTGCTACTGAGAAGAAGTCTCTGAGTTCATGCTTACCTTCTCGGGACTTGGTCCCAGCTTTTGACCAAGTGACACCTCCATCTGAATGTTTAGATATGTATTCTATCTGGGATGATATACTTCCTTCCGATGAAGTTTTCCTAGAGTCTATAGTACAGTCTGCCATTCATTTGGATGTTGATCCAGTCGCAGTCATGTCCAGCCCCGGTTTGACCTTAAAGTTTGATCTTCCTACTGTTGAGTCTTTGGACTTTCCTATAGATCCGCAAATCGGTGTTCCTGCTAAGTTTGATTCTGCTTCTAGAATTTTCAACTCCCGTGATGATGAATTTGTTTCTGCAGATCCCATCATGTCCTTCAACTTTGATCTTCATCCTGAATTTGATCTTGTTGATTGTGAGTCCTCGGGCTTGGGCACCATAGAGTCTTCATTCGAAAACTCTGCTTTGTTTATGCCTGTTGTTGATGATAGTGAAGTTGAAAGTATTTCTACCACAGTGACTTGTATCGGGTCTTCCTTTACATATGTTTTAGATATGATCCCGGTACTAATGTTTCTTGGAGACAGGATTCTTAGCTGGATGTATACTTGCTTACTGGTCCTTTTCGACACCTTGTGCAACCATGTCAGGTATATTCGGAACCTTGCATATAGGTTTAGGCTTCCCCGCTGTTATGTTGCATTTGAACCTTTTGCCATCCGAATTCGCCATAGGGTCGAACCTGTTGGATATTGGTGTGTTAGCCATCTCTTTATGCATTGTGCACCAGTCCGACAGCAGAGCCTACCTAACATGGGTCACCCTAGTCAGCACCCTTATGCCATTCTGGTGCCCATGCTGAGTTTTTCTCATAGGATCGGGAGCCTTTTTAGATTTACCATGACTTTGAGAAGAAGCCTCATATCTTTCTTCCTCACATATTTCTGGCCATCCCTGATAAGGCTCCCATCTTTGTGTTCAAATTGCATATGCATCTATTATGATCCCGCTTGCGCTAATGAGCCTGAAGCCGGCTTCCACGCTTTTAGCCCGTTGTATAAGCCTCCATCTCTGATCTCATTTCCGCTAAGCCCTGTATCATTTTGCCTTTTCAATTGGACACCTTTTACCTGGAGGAGACACACCCTCAGTGTCCTTATCTTGCCCATGTTCCTTGCATTAGGCATAGCTTTGTTCCATGCGCTTGGAGCTAGTTTTGCATGTCCCTGACACTCGTTTCCTCCCATTTCGAGCATTCTTCTTTTACTTCGAGCTCGTTAAAAACAGTAAGTAGGTTACGAGCAGTCTTCCACCTTTCCTTCGAGCTCGTTAAAAACAGTAAGGAGGCTACGAGCATTCTTCTACCTTCACCTCGAGCTCGTTAAAAACAGTAAGTAGGTTATGAGCATTTCTTTCATCTTCACTTCGAGCTCGTTAAAAACAGTAAGGAAGTTGTGAGCATTTTCCTATCTCCTTTGAGCTCGTTAAAAACAGTAAGGAGGTCGTGAGTTTACTTTTCCGGACTCGTTAAACCTTTACGGAAAAGATCCCTATGGAGTTCTTTTAAGCCCTTTTCAGACTCCTTAAATAGGAAAAGTTTGCCGAGCATAGTTGTCTTTTCGGGCTCGTTAAAATAACTGAACCGACATCCACTTAGGTATAGAATTACCCCTTTTCCGGGTCTTGGTGGATAATTTACGGAAAAGGTATACTCTAGGTATACTCTTGTATGCGCTAGAAGAGTTCTTCTTCCATCATTTTACACTTTTTCGGGGAAGGAGACTAACTTTACGAAAAAGGACCTTTGGAGTCGTCTTTAGGGTTTTCAGACTCTCGAAATGTGAAAACACCAAGCGAGCACATACCAATCCGGGCTCGATATAAAATCCACGGATAAGTGTATAGAGGACTGTTTAAGTTTTTCAACTCTATAAGCAAGAAAACACCGCCGAGCACAGACCAATCCGGGCTCGATATAAAATCCACGGATAGGTGTATGGAGTTTTCTTCTAGGTTTTTCAGACTCCTTAAATATGAAAATACCGTCGAGCATGCTTTAGTTCTTTGTCAAGCTCGTTAAAAAATGAAAAAGGAAAGGGAAGGGAAGAATGTCAAAATATCTTTCAATATGATGGCAGCAAGTCAACTATCTCCTTGAACAAAGCACCTGTTTTGAGTCTATCAAACAAGTTGGGTTCTAGTATTGACCTTAGGGTAAACTTGATCTCAGAGTTCCTACTCCTCCGTTTGGTTAGTCTTCCAATCATTTGGAGAATCTGTTAATGTCTCCTACATTGCAGATATGTATCGTGGTCTCTTTGTGTTCAAAGCTGCCTAAGACACTCTTGTGTCATGCTCACTGTTCAAGGATACAACCTGTGTCGGCCATTCTGCAGTTGCCTTGACCTCATGTGTCGGCCATTCCTTGGTGTCAGTATGTTTCATCCTGTGTTCCGTCCTACTCCAAATAAGCTCATACCTTTTGAGTGTCCCTCATGTTGGATGATGGAGGATGCATTAAGGCCTCCCTTCCAACGGACTTCTTCCCATCGACTTCAACTCATTGTGCTCTGGGAATGAAGTTTAGAGTTTCGGTTAGTACCTTGGGGATTGCAGTCATTAGTGGCAGTTTCCCTCGCTATTGGATAGATGGGAATACATCAATGTCTCCTATCCGATGGATTCTTCAAGTGTTCGACGGCAAGACCATCTATTCGCACTTGCTTGAATGTACTAGGTACCTTGGGTTCCATTTTCATTATTGGTGGACACCCTCGCGTTTGTTAACGGTATACATCAATGACCGGTAATCAAACGATACCTCCCATGTTCGACAACAGCTCATTTATTCGCATGGATAGGTTTGTACCTTGGGTTGTTTTTGGATGAAGACCTTGGGATCCTCGATAGCATCACCTCATTTATGTTATCGCCCAAGTTGCGCAAGACTGAGCCCCACTCCTTTTGGCTCTTGATGAGACATAGATCCAGCTTGTTCTCTATGGCTATGTTCTCCAGTTTTGACATAGATCCACCTTGTATTTATGTGACTATGTTTCGACTTATGTTCCTCATGGATCCACGCTTGTATTTTAGTGGCCATGATATATGCATCAGTATTTTGGACCATTGTTGTATCCTCTTGGAGATCATGTTCCACCATTTGAACATGGATAGTTACCCCATGGATAAGTTGGTCTAACTTTGCCTTTGCTTTCAGGTACTTCATTTGAGCCTATGATTCTTGGTTTCTCCGTTCCTCCACGATTCAACTCTTTTTTATTTATAATGTATTTCGGCCATCGTTTCCCATACTCCCTCTGACCTCATACATTAGGGGGCATCTGTTATAGCTTGAAATGACACCTCTCCGTCCGTGACGACACTTGCTTCCCTTGGTCGCATGACGACACTTCTTGAGATCAAGTTCAGTCACACAACAGGACATTTGTGGATTGAGGAGTCATTTGGGACACTAAAAATGGTTGAAATTACCTCATTCTTGACCCATTTGATGTATATGACCCTTAGGAACATTTTTCCAGACCAAACCATCTCCTGAAAATGAGCAGAAAAGCCTGTTTTTGGCCATTTTTCAATATGAGCGCGACTCTACTGTTATAATAGTAGCGTGTGTACGCGACTTTACCTCATTCATAGTAGCGCCCATTGCCATATGTACGCGACTTTGTATACTATAGAGTAGGGTACACTCTTGTTTTGGTCAAAATCTTGAAATTCGAGTAAGTTAAGTTGGTTGGGAAACCTCTTGAGTGGTTATAACTTCTTTTCCTCTTCCTCATTGATTATATAAGGAGGGTAGAAGGGCCATGTGAAAGGAGCAAGCCCAATTGCAAAGTTATGCTGGAGGAATGGAGACCTTCATCCCCCTCTCTTGTGCTTCAGTTTTGGTAAACCCTAGTACAATTTCTTAGAGGTTGGGATCCTTGGAGAACGGAAGCAGGAGACCTTGAATCTAGGTTTCGTGAAGTGCCAAGATTGAAGGAAGGTATAATTGTATGTACTTGCTTTCATTCATTAATAAAGATCAGACGTTCTTCTCTTTCCAAATATGACCTATTAATGTGTCTTAAGATTTGATCACTGTTTGATTATAGTTTGATGTCTCTTTCCATTATAGATATCAGTATTATATATGTAGTCAAATGTATTTGAGAAAGGTATCAAGTTGTTTTGCAGGTCTGGGCATTGCGACACTGGATAAGCATTGAAGAGCGAGGGAGGAAAAGCTAGGATCAACCTTCTGAATAAGGTGCCTACATCTCTAAACCCTAATCTCTTCATTTATTAGTTATACTTACAGAATGCTTGTAAGTCTATCTTTATCACCGTAAGTTGGTAGTTTCTCCCCTGAACTATAGGTGCATTTTCCCCACAACACTGCCACCAGTTGTTCATGTCACCAAATCTGCGGAGCTAAAGGAGTTACAATAGCGTGTTGCAAAGGCACACGACTGTCAGCAAAAGCGCACTACGCAGTTGGAGGAGTTCCAAGAGATTGGAGTACAGTTTTATCTCAAAGCATTTTTTGCACTACAGGAAGTACAGGAAGGTCAGAGGAACATTGCTGATAAGCTGACCGAGCACCCATCAGCGCAGGACTTGGTAGAGAATCAGGAGATCACTGTGGAGGCTAAGGAGAAAGTCATGGAAATCGACCAGTAGTACGAAGACTTCAGGCTGAAGATCACTGAGTACACCATGTCCAGCTAACATGGCTCGAGGGCAAGCCACAAGATTGTGTTGGGGGCCTGTTGGCAGGCGGTTTGGATGAGTCAGCTGCGCAGCATCGCGGATGCTATGAAAGATCAAGATGCTGCACAAGAAGGAAAACAGAGCACAATTCAATAGTATTTTATGTATTATCAGGTCATTTGGACCGCAATATGCAGGTTTGGGGTCATTTGGACCGTAATATGTGGGTTTTGGGTCATCTTTTTTGTAGAGTTTGTTAAGAATTAGTTAGGCGGTCGGCTAAGTGGATCATAAATGTAAAGGCGCAAGCCTATAAATAGCTATTCTATTACAAGTACTAGATCATCTTTATTTGGAGAATTGTTATTGTGAGATGTTTTGGATATTGATCTGAGTCTATTTGAATCTGGGTATGCGACATAAGAACTATATTGTTGTATATGTGGTTTAATGCGAAGGTTAATATGACATGATGGAGTTTTGACCAAAATCACTGTGTCTCTTTCTATTTTCCTGCTATCAATGTGATATGCAATATGAATCTATAGATGATGTGATGTTTTCATGTTCCAAATGATGTTATGCTGTTAGATCTCTTTGCACAATGATGGGTTGATTGACAATGAATGATGCTATGACTTTGTTTAATGCATAAGTCGAATAATTAGATCTGATATGTAACAATGCACTAAGTTGATAAGTAGCCACACATGGTCCTTCTCCATTCGGCGGAAACATGGTTCCATCAAATCTCCCTCGAACATCTTAGGTGAGACTTCATCTGCTCCGCAGGTGTTGCTGGACAGGGTAAAACCTGTCTGGGCCGGTGCTCAGGGAGGTCGCAGTGGGTTTGGGTGTCGACAGAGTGAGGAACCCCTGTCAATTGGGTTTGTGTCATTAGTATGTAACGAGCTCAGCTAGGGCCATGGATTTCTTGGTTTTAGAGACGAAAAATTTGAGGTCAAACTCTTGTCAGATGATGATCCAACATGCAAATTTACTATTGATAGGCCAACAGATAAGTATGTATTGCATAGGGTTGGAGTTAGCGACCACGGTTGTTTTGTGGAGAAAAATATAATGGCAGAGATTATGGACAAAAAGGATGACTACAAGTGCGAAATTTTCATCATGAGTGTAGTTAACTGTTGGTCTAGTGAGGGTTTTGCTGACATAATAGAGGACATGCTCTTGGTGGTCCTCAATGGGTTAGACTAACACGTTGGCCACAACGAAAGCTGGAGCAAATATATAAAGGATGAAATATTTGTCAAATTTCAGAGGGGCGATGAGGGGGGTTGATGACAATGCTTGTTTAAGGGAATCGAAGGTTGTTTGAGAATAGTCATTCCATTTAAATGGGAGATTCTTTATAAGGAGTCGTTAAAAATCCATGGCCCTAAGTGGCATAGTTGGGGACTAAATGATGAAGGAAGTTAGCTTTTCCTTGGATACTCTGCAATTGGTGTCGTGTTCGTGGGGGTGGTAAATCTAAGATAGCTTGAACTTTCGAAGGGTCGATAGTGATTCCTTCTTTGGAGACAATGAATCCTAATAGGAAACCAATGGTGACACAAAACATGCACTTAAGGGGTTTCAAGCGGATGTTGTATTTGTGACACCGTGTGAAGATGGTGTGGAGGTATTGAAGGTGCTTGCATCATTTCTTGGATTTGGAAGTAAGGTCATCTAGAAAGGCGAGGATGATGTGAGGCAAGTTATTAAATACCTATGCCATTGCACACTGGAAAGTGGCCCTAGAATTCTTGATACTGAAGGGCATAAATTTGTATGCAAAGGTACCCCATGGTGTAGTAAATTTAGTTTTGTACTGATCTTGGGGGTGGATGCATATCTTATTATATATGGAAAAACCATCCATAAAGGATAATATTTCACTACCGACACATGACTCAATGATTTGGTTGATGAATGGTTTTGGAAAATTGTCCTTAAGGAAGGTTAAATTGAGGTCCCGAAATTCTGTGTAGACATGGATGGTTCCTTTCTTTTTGTTAAACGGGACGGGGTTAGACACCCATGATGTGTAAGTGATGGGAAAAATAAATCCATATTGTAATAGTTTCTCAATCTCAGCTTTGATTGTGGGGACCTTAGAGGGGTGGACCAGGTGTTGCTTTTGTCAGAAGTGAATAGCATCGGGCCAAGTGTTAATATAATGTTCAAAAATTGTTGGGTCAAGTCCTAGAATTTATTCATAGGATCATGCAAATATGTTGTAGAACTATTTGAAGAGAGAAGTAAAATTAGTAATTTCCTGTGGTGAGCAGGAATCCCTAATGGAGATGTTTTCAACGAATCTAGGTGTAATGGATATATCAACCTAGATGGTAGGGGATACACTAGCAATATTTCAATCTTTGAAAGCATCCAGGTTGGGAATAGGATTCTTGAACCAATCGATATGACTGAGGGGTAGAAAATATTTTCAATCAATCATATATTGTTGTTCAATGGGAATTATGTGTGGTTCTTGCATACTAGCCACCGAGGACCTAGGATGGAAAGTGTCCCATGGAAATTATTCAGTGTGCATGGATTCGATTATTTATTCATCTGTGTAAAAAAAAAATACTCCTCTAACATGTCTCTTTCTGAGGAGAAGGGGTCTTTGGTGTTCGTATGAAGGGGGGCCGAATCGAGATGTAGGATGTCAATATATTCATAGTTTCTTGGGGTGGGTGCTAGGATCTCTTCTTGAGGAAAGATTAAGGGATCCAGGACTTCACGAGAAATCAATGGATGGGGGACCAAGATCTATTGTGGGATCTAATGGATTCCGGGTGTTGTTTTCAGCACTGTACTCTATTGGTTCAGTATCCTCCTCGATTACTACAGGGAGGGTGGTCTCGCAAGGGGTGAGGTTATCAACTAATGGACTCTGGGTTGTGTGCAAAGTGTGAAATATGGCTACAAGAGGACATTGGAATGAATGGTGAGACATTAAATTGTATGAATGACATTGTTGAGTGGTGTTGGTGTGTTTCAAAACAATGGATAGGCTTTGTGGGCGCCGTGGCGATTGTTGGTCGAGTATGGAATATTCCCACCATGGGTAGGGATGTGCCTAAATTTCCATGGTCACCATATTAATGGGTTCCATTTCTAGTGATGAAGGGGGAGAGGTATCATCTAATGGTTGAGTGAGGCAAATGGTCACCAAAGAATCTTGAAATCGAGGGAGATGGGGGAAATGGTGTGTATAGTACCCATACTGAGAACACATGAAAACACATGGTGTGCCCCCTTTAACCATCGGTGTAGCATGGATTATGCTAATGGGGGTGTTAATAAAATTTCTTAGCTCTGGAAAAGTGGGACATAGGTTGGTCGTGTGGCCTTGTTTCCCACAAAGAGAACATGGTGGCATAAATATTTGAGTGGGAGTATTGGTCATGACTGGGTATTTTAACTGTTGTTGGTTGATGCTCCTTGCTTTAGGCTTAGCAGAATCCAGCAAGATGGATGTGGAGTTCGGTAAGAGGGTACCTTTAAAATTTGGTTGTTTGGTGCCCCCATTGGTGGTCTTTCTGATGACTGGTTGTGGTTTAGTCGCGGATTTCATAGGTTGGGATATTGTAATGAATGGTGTTATCGGCCGTATAGGTGTAGCAACCGAAACAGGGACAAAATCATAATGAGTGACTGGTTTGGAATCCATTTCTAGGTAGGGTGGTGTAAGGTACCATATTGGAATACCCAAAGTGATCCGAGGTAGAGTAACTAAGCCATAACTAGTGTCCCTTATACACTTGTTGGAGGGTACAAGAATGGGATTTGGAAGATTGGTGGGACTGATGGACTCAGCATTTTTTCAATTCCATGACTCAACGGCAGTGATGATGATGGTGTTGAGGTGTAGGTGGATCCATTTTCAATGGTGAAAATTGTGCACATTAGACAATCGGTTATGTAGGGTTCTTAGGTGGTGATCTTGAATATACTCCTAACAAATTGGAGTCCTAGTACATGTCGGGGGTGGTTTCAACATACGGTTGACCAACATCAAGGATAGCTAGAAGGACATTGTCAGTATTTATTGTGGTGTTAGGATCGTAGTAGTTAAGCTAATCGAGGGTGATGACCTTCTCATTTAAGGGAAACATCATGATTCAAAAGACCAAGGAGGAAATCACCTTCATGGCGTACATGTAACTACACCCTAAGAGGATGTTGTATTCGACTACGACATCGACTACTTCTATATCGATCATAACCATGTTTCCTCCCAGCTCGATGGGGACATTTTGGTATAATACTCTTGGTTGGGATGGTCTCCCATCATATGCATGAAGAGCGATAGACGAGCGAAACAAATCAGGTGACCCTAACTGCTTTCATACTTTCGAGGACATTATGCAAGTGGATGCACCTTCATCAATGATGCAACGATGAATCATAATGTTCTTTACTGTGACTGGGACTTTAAATGCTACTGACGAGGGTAGTCATGGTTGTCACCTACCCAAATTTTTGAACATTATTATTTATCTGCAAAAATACTTTATGTTAAATTTAAATTACAAGTTTTGTAATTATGATCAATTTTGATCATGGATGAATGTAATTACTAAATATTATTATTTAAATAAATTAATTAGGAAACAAACACCCAAGAGGACTGTTGAATGAGTGTTCACTGACCCACCAGGAGGAATGGAAGCTATTGGAAGGTATGGGACACATGGCAACAGTTACATCACACCACTAATTGTTGGTTATGGGACAAATTCCCCTAAAATAGGGCATTATCCCCCAGGTGGAGGGAGTGAGCAGGCAGCTCATTTAATGACCCAGTAACATTTGAAAAGGCCTAGGCAGCCTATAAAGGCAAATTCGAATTGGGCAGGCAGCCCTTAATCAATATTTTTGCAGAATATTTTCCTCTTGTAAATCGGGTGATTTCAAGAGAGATTCGAATAAGGGAGGTTAGTGGTGATTGTAAACTGAGTTTTGCATATTATTGAGGAGAAACAAAGTTGTAGGAGCAAGTCTTTTGGACTGCTACATATTGAAGATTTAGAAGATTACTGCTACAGCAAGAAGAAGTCCTAATTCCTGAAGTTTCTTCCTCCTGGTGATTCAGTGAACAGGCTCGGGGGTCCTAAGACAATATTTGACTGTTTTCAGGAGTTTGGTTGAGTGGAACAGTCTTCCTGGGTTGTTTGTTTCCCTACAGAGTTTCTCAGGTTCTTAAAGAATTCCTAACTTATTCTCAGTAAATAATTTTGTTCTGTTTATCTAGTATTTTTATGTTCATTTGCTTTCGAAAAGAATCTAATTCTGGAAATGTTTAAGTCTGAATGTTTAGGTTTAATGTTAAATTGATAAATCAATATCCCCACTTTTCCACATGCTGTTTGGGAGCATCGTACTCTAGTAGAGATATGCAAATTAAGGTAGATTAGAAGATAGGCAAAATTTGCCATTGAATTCGATAGATAGATAAGTAATCATATATGTATCAGTTTTCTGTTCCTAAGATTAATTAATTGTAGAAGGTCCTGTATCATAGTTAGTATATATAATGTTTCTCCAGTTATATGATAAACAATCAATATATAATTTATGTACAATCATCCTGCATTATATATAAATTATGTCCATAGGAAGTAGATAGATCAATACTCCATATTGTTTTAAGACTGCTGAATTTGAATAAAAACATTCTTTATAATAAGCTAGAGACAATAGTTTTCACACAGGTTTCATATTCATACATTTCACTCACACACAGTTTCATTTAAATTACTTCGTCAACATTATATGCATAGAAATTAAATTATAGACAGATTTGTAATTTACACCGTCTTCACGATTTCTACACTAAACATTCACATTGCTTTCACTTTCTATAGTAATGTTGTGTTATCTATAAATTTAACAAATGATAAGAATTTACTAAACACCACTATTATTACCATATGTTTTATTTCTCTCTTTTAGATATGCTAAACACTGTTTGTGATTGTTGTAAATCTGAGTCTCGTATCAAAAAGAAAACCCTAGCTAGATTCATATTTTCTCTTTTATTGTTTTATAACAAAACATTACACTCTTTTCAAACCTATAATCGAAACCGATCCAATATCTTGAGTATTGTTTAAGTTATCATCCTTAAAAAAACACGAATTGGGGTTTGACCCTATTTGTTTCCTTTGAAACACGTTATCGAAATTTCAGTTCAACCTATTACTCTACTTAGATCTTAACATCGTTGAATAAGAAACACATTATCAACCTACAGTGTGAAGACAAACCACACAGACTTGTACGAAAATTTTAGCATACATTTCCATCTACAGGATGAAGTTTATTTTTTACACAGAACCCTTTTCATCGACAAAATCTTCAAACCCTAATCTAGCTCGAAAAACATTTTAGTAATCTCTAGCATAAAGCCGAATGTACAGCATAAAGCCGAATGTACACAAACATTTACACAAGATTTTAGAATGCAAATTTATTTTACGAAGAGAGAAGTATCATCTACATAGTGAATGAGCTCACGGCTCTTCTCAAAACTTAACCATTGAAGTCGTGGTTTTTCAGAACTATGATTTACAACACTATTTGTAAACGAATTAAAAATAGGGTTTAACCCAATTTACAACAATTTCAAAGAAACCCAATTCCTAGAACATCGACGAGTCCCAGCTCCAGTCAGCCTCACAAATTTACAAACTATAGAAACCAAGAACCATTTAAACGAAACGATAGTCGCATCACTGAATCACAAGCATGTTTTGGAAGTTCTTCAACTATCAACATCGACAGAGAAAACGACGAAGTCTAAACAGAGCCTGTTACTCATTCTTAAGAACCACTTCAACCACCGTCCAAGAGAACTGTGAGGGTTATGGAAGACCCGAGGCTTACTGGTGTTGAGGCATGCTAACACCTTTGCTAAATGTTACTCTTTTGTTTCCTTAAAACCCTACAACTGACAAGCGATAGTTTTGAAGTTAGATACATGTTACCTTTTAAATCGAAAATGAAAGTGCAGCAAAAGAAAAACCCTTTACTCAGAAGGATGCTTACCTCCATAACTTGACGAAAACGTTGCCACGATGACACCAGGAAGTTGTATCATTTGATAGTTCTGTATTCCTTCCACTCTTCTCTCAAAACCTAAACCAGAACTACAATCCCTCGAGCCAAAATTTTAATCCCTTTAAAACTATGTTATCAACACAATAAGAAACCCTACAACTTCAACTCGTATAGAAGATCTCGAGGTCGAACCTCTCCCAAGGCATCTACCAAAAATTTGGCATCCTGTCAGCCATCCCCTACCGAAAAGATAGCACAATGAACTGCATTTCCAGGTACATAAACCAAAACAGCGACGACAGTAGGGTTACCAATCCAACGGTCCTGGTTCATCACCATCGACGGTCTCCACATTGCTAGCTATGCTAACCTTGGAATTAATAACGGCGACATTTATTACCATATTTTCATTATAGGTTGATGTTGCCACTATGGCAAGTGTTTTAAGCTAGGATCAACCCATACAAAGGCGTAACACCTTATGCATTAAACAGGCATGGAGATATTACTATATACGTGGATCATTGGAATTGCAAAGTCGACATAGATGCAGTACCAAACCTTTAATGCAGGATCCTTACGTGATCCTTATCGTAGCTCGAAGACCGACACCAGCTTGTTAAACCAACAACCTGTCAAGATCGACATTAATTGCTTGTCAGCATTTCCATCGTAACTTTAACCATTGCTTATTTCATGTTATTACAATCATCATATCATTACTAATGTATATATAAAGTTTCGTAATAGTATATTGCACTTTATTGCCATCGAATCCAACATATTACAATGTTGGTAATAGATTTCAACGTATATTATAGTTTGGATATAATTCTATGGTTTGCATGTTATTGTAATAATTACACCATATGTTTTAAAATTGATATCAAACCGAGGATTGATATAGTTGTACCACTATATTCATAAGACCTATATTTTATCACGATATAGAATAAAAATGTAATAGTTCAAGTCTTGTTTGTACCTTAGTCAATCTATGGTTTACATTTGCTTATATATTTTTACTACCAATGTCTAGTCTTTGGGGAAGACTACAATTGCTTACTTAGGACCTAAATAATTATAGTGATGAATAGGAATTGTAAACCATAAGTCTTATATAGTTAATCAATAGTGTCATATAAAACTCACAAGTATATATATATGCTACCATATGAAGTTCGGCAATCTAAAACAATAAGTTCTCAAATATCCTATCTACTTCATTCATGTGATACAATGGTACTGTACCATCTTCGTATCACCAGTTAAATGGTGACAATAAGAAATCTAGTACGATGATGATGACAGAATTCAGCTAGTACAAAGACGACTACAGTGATGAGGCTGTTAACTAGACGTTTGTTTCAACAAATAAAGTGGGTTGATTTTAACTCAGATACAAAACGCACTGTGGAAAGCAGAAATGTAAGCATGTGAATCGCACCTGTATGTTCTTATAATTGCCACAGTCTCTAAATATTCTATTTTTATTTTTGACGAATTTGAACTCTTACGAAATGGAATTTATTTCAATCATGAAACTTTTTACCTGTCATTTGCACATAGAACAGGTCCAATGTTTTAGCATACAGCTAAGTAAGGTTCGGGGTCCCTCATAGGACTCCCTTGGACAACAAAGAAGCAAACTATCAGTATCATCTCAAGAAAGAGCATCATATCACATTCTAACCTGGTATTCCATTATTACATCAATCATACTTATCATTGCATTAAAAAGTGTCGCATCAAAGTCTGATTTATTCGTGCAATTAACTATCATAATCATAGTTGTTATGAATGCAATTAAGTTGTCACTGTCGCATTAGTTATAACAGAACTTTATTTATGTTGAGTACAACAATTGTTTAGTTAGCGTTGTTACATCTAGCAGATTGCTATTTTCCGCAATTATAAATTATCATAAATTTAGCTAATTATTACTAATTACAAAAATTTTAAATTTTTACGAAAATATGGGATGTTACATGTGGTATCAGAGCACAGATTCAAACTTTATGCTTGAATGAGGTCCAAAACATGCAGTAGAAATTTTTATATATAGTAGAAAATTATACTAACTTGAAAATTTTATCATTATGTTATCTTCAGAAATTATTTTCAGTTACAGGTATGGAGAACTTAGCTGAACATTTAAGTGAAAGATTTCAGCCAAACAGTCACAGTTTGGGACAACACTTTGTAGAGGAAGGTCACGGGGAGTTAAATAACAGTTCAACGGAACTGTTACGTGCCTTTCAAGAATTAAAGGCAGAAATCAAATCTGTGAAACGAGATAATGAAAAGATTCTACAAGCACAAGAACAACTCAATCAAGTGTTGTTTGAACACAGCCAAACAGAGGAACAAGAAACAAACCATGAACATGTTTCCAAGGTTGAAGATTTTCCTCACGCTGATAAAAATCATAACATCAAAATCAGTGAAGTAAAGGGTAGCTCAACCTCATCCGAAGATGCTATTGCAGAACGCAAAAAGAAACATAATTATACCAGTGACAGCAGTGAAGAAGATTCCAAACCAAGAAGGAAAAATCATAAAGAATATGAGCAGATTTTTGGAGACATCAAGAAGATTAGACCTCCAACTTTCAATGGAGAAACTGAGAAAGGTGAGACAGTTGAAGCTTGACTGTCAGGGATGAAGAAATACTTCCATATCTACAACTATTCAGAGTTCTTAAAAGCAAAAATGGCCATATATAACTTAATCGGAAAAGCGGATATCTGGTGGCAGGATGTCAAAAGGGTAAAGGGCATCAAGGATAGAGATGTAAGTTGGAGTGCCTTTAACAATATTTCAAAAAGAAGTATCTATCTGAATAGTACTACGAAGAAAAATCTAAAGAGTTCTACGATTTGAAGTTGGGAGGTATGAACATGAAGGAACTAAACAGTAAGTTTCTGAACTTACTGAGATATGTACCCTACTTCATAGAAGAAAAACCAAAAATTCAAAGGTACTTAAGTTGTTTACCTTTCAGCATTAAAGACAGAATTGAGTATGACAGTCCTAAAACATTAGAGGAGGCTATGAGGAAGGCAATTTTCTATTAAGATACAAATCGGAAGAGAGAAGGTATGTCTAATTGGAAAAATCATAAGCCCAACAATTTTGAACAGAAGAAGAAAAATTGCAGATTCAATGGGAATTCCGGATTCCAAAGGAAGAATTTTCAGAATCGAAATTCCCAAGGGAATAATTCCAGAAATAATTCACAGCAGAATTCTATAGCACCGAAAAATGCACCTAACACTGCCAAGACCAGTGAACCAAAGACACATATTAAATGTTTTGAATTTCAAGTCCCTCATTACGCATCAGAATGTCCCTTACGGAAGTGAAAGGAAAACAACATCAACTCTATTCAGACTGAACCTACTGTTGGAGATGTAGCAAGGGAGATGCCAAGAATTAATGCAGCACTTGACAACAGGCAGGCAGATCATCAAATCTCTATGGTAGAGATTGAAGGTATGATACATGGCCATCCTGTTACTGTTTTAATTGACCCAGGTGCTAGTTTAAGTTATATATCACCAGATGTTGTAGAAAGTCTTAAACTGAAAAATGAAAATTTTAGTAAATCATGGCTAGTTAGATGAGCAACTGGAACAAAGAGGAAAGTTTCAGATTTTATAGAGAACTGTGTTTTATCCATGAATCATTTGCAAACACAAATCAAGCTGAATATTTTACCTTTAGGTTCATATGATATTATAGTTGGGATGGACTGGTTAGAAGCCCATCATGTCATCCTAGACTGTTATGGAAAAAGTTTTACATGCTTAAATGATGAAGGGAAAACTGTAGAAATAAAAGGTATTCCAAGGAAGGTAACCCTTAGACAAATTTCAGCCATGCAAATTAAGAGAGCAGTTAGGAAGGGATGCCAAATGTTTGCAGTAAATGTGGTAAATGATGAGATTATGGATAAAGAGGAAAAATTGAAATTAGAAGACATACCTGTCTTAAAAGACTTTAAAGATGTATTTCCTAAGGAGATTCTAGGATTACCACCCAAAAGAGATTTATATTTTACCATAGAGTTAATACCAGGAGCAATACCAAATTCAAAAGCTCTGTACAAAATGAATATGCTGGAGTTAAACGAATTAAAATCTCAGTTGAAGGAACTTATTGACAAGAAGTATATTAGACCCAGTGTGTCTCCTTGGGGAGCACCTGTCATCTTAGTTAAGAAGAAAGATGGAACATTAAGACTGTGCATAGATTATCACCAACTTAATATGATGACGATAAAAAATAGATACACATTGCCCCGCATAGATGACCTATTTGATCAACTGCGTGGAGTAGCAGTATTTTCGAAGATTGATCTAAGATCAGGATATCATCAAGTAAGGGTTAAAGATGAAGATATTTTCAAGACAGCTTTCTGAACTCGGTATGGACATTACGAGTTCATAGTCATGCCGTTTGGCTACTAATGCCCCGGCTATATTTATGTGTTTGATGAATAATATTTTGCATAAGTACTTAGACAAGTTTGTTGTTGTGTTTATAGATGATATTTTAGTGTACTCAAAAAGCAAAGAAGAGCATGATGAACATTTACGGATTATCTTACAAGTATTAAGAGATCATCAATTGTATGCCAAATTTAGCAAGTGTGACTTCCACAAAGACAAAATTTAGTATCTAGGACACATAATTTTAGCAGAAGGAATCTCGGTTGACCCTGACAAGATAAGGTCCATTAATGACTGGCCGGTTCCTAAAGATGTGTCGGATGTAAGATCATTTATGGGCATTACGGGGTATTACAGAAAGTTTATAGAGAATTTCTCAAAAATTGCCAACCCCATAACTTCCTTGTAGAAGAAAGGGAAGAAATTTGTTTGGGATCAGAAATGTGCTGAGAGTTTTAAGAAATTAAAGGGACTATTGACGACAGCACCTATCTTGAAGATAGTTGACCCCAACAAGGATTTTGTAGTTTGTGCAGACGCATGAAATTACAGACTCGGTGAAGTCTTGACACAGGAAGGGCATGCGATAGCATATGAATCTAGAAAGCTGAAAGTACATGAAAAGAATTACTCTACATATGATTTAGAGTTATTAGCAGTTATTCATGCCTTAAAAATGTGGCGTCATCACCTTATTGGCAGAAAGTTTATATTATTAACAGATAACATGGGTCTAAAATATTTACTGGATCAGACAAACCTGAACGCTAGAGAAGCTAGATGGTTGACATTCTTAAGTGAGTATGATTTCAAAATTCAACATATCAAAGGAAAGGAGAATAAAGTTGCAGATGCCTTGAGTCGCAAGGAAAAACTAAATTTCATTTCAGCAATCAATAATTATTCAACTGATTTGGAAAATCAGGTTCTGGAAAAAGGTGAAACAGACGAAGAATATAGAAAAATGAAGGAAAGGACAACCAATAACAGTTCTGAAAATTGTATGGCAGATTACAGAGTTAAGGAAAATGGTCTACTACTGTATAAAAACAGATTGTATGTACCATATATACCAGAAATAACATTTCTGATATTAAATGAGATGCATAAAAGTCACTATTCTAGTCATCTAGGATATCAAAAGACCATCACTATGCTGAGAAAAGAATACTATTGGCCCAAAATGAAAGATGAAGTAGCAGAATACATCGCAAAATGCTTGGACTGTCAAAAGGTGAAGGTTGAACACCAACATCCAGCTGGATTGTTGCAATCATTACCAATACCAAGCTGGAAATGGGAAGTGATCAGCATAGATTTCATTACTTGATTGCCTAAAAATCAGAAACAACATGATTCCATCATGGTGGTGGTGGACAAACTCAGCAAGGAAACACATTTCATACCAGTGAAGACCACACATAAAGCACCAGACATTGCAGAGATTTTTATGAAATGGATTTTTAGACTGCATGGAATACCAAAGGTAATAATTTCAGATCGTGACTCTAAGTTTACAGGAAACTTCTGGAGGTCACTGTTTAAGGGATTGAATACAACTCTAAATTTCAGTACAGCATTTCATCCACAGACGGATAGACAAACAGAAAGGTTAAATCAAGTGTTAGAAGATTTATGAAGAATGTATGTTAAGGATCAACCTGGTAAGTGGGAAGATTATCTACACTTAGCATAATTTGCTTATAATAATCATTATCATGCTTCAGCCAGACTTAGTCCTTTTGAAATTCTTTATGGTAGGAAATGTAATACACCTGTTTCGCGGAATGATCCAGTCAATAGAGTTGTTTTAGGACCTGAATTATTGTAGGAGTTAGAACTAAGTGTGAAACAGGTGCAAGTACATTTAAAAACTGCTCAAGATAGGCAGAAAAGTCAGGCAGATTCGAAAAGAACTCATAAAGAGTTCCAGGTGGGTGAACATGTGTTTCTCAAGGTAAGACCGAAAAAGAGTTCACTGAAATTGGGGAGCTGTGCCAAGTTGGCACCCAGGTATTGTGGTCCTTTTGAAATATTATCTAAGGTTGTAGCAGTGGCATACCAACTGGCCTTGCCACCTAACCTGAAAATACATAATGTTTTTCATATATCATTTTTAAATAAATATGTGCACGATACTACTCATGTTGTAAACTAGAATGATGTACAGGTGGGACAAGACGGATATTTTCCGGTGGAACCGGATTGTATCCTCAGAAGGAGGGAAACTATTCTCCGGAATCACAGCATTGGGCAAGTGAAGGTGCATTGGAAGCACCTTAGGCCAAAAGAGGCAACTTGGGAGTTAGAGAGTAATATGCGGGCAGCATACCCAACTCTATTTCAGGAACAATTGAGGAGTGACTAGCCAACATCGAGGACGATGTTGAGTCTTAAGGGGGGGTGTATGTCACCTACCCAAATTTCTGAACATTATTATTTATCTGCAAAAATACTTTATGTTAAATTTAAATTACAAGTTTTGTAATTATGATCAGTTTTGATCATGGATGAAAGTAATTACTGAATATTATTATTTAAATAAATTAATTAGGAGACAAACACCAAAGAGGACTGTTGAATGAGTGCTCACTGACCCACTAGGAGGAATGGAAGCTGTTGGAAGGTATGGGACACATGGCAGCAGTTACATAACACCACTAACTATTGGTTATGGGACAAATTCCGCTAAAATAGAGCATTATCCCCCAGGTGGAGGGAGTGAGCAAGCAGCTCATTTAATGACCCAGTAACATTTGAAAAGGCCTAGGCAACCTATAAAGGCAAATTCGAATTGGGCAAGCAGCCCTTAATCAATATTTCTGCATAATATTTTCCTCTTGTAAATCAGGTGATTTCAAGAGAGATTCGAGAAAGGGAGGTTAGTGGTGATTGTAAACTGAGTTTTGCATATTATTGAGGAGAAACTGAGTTGTAGGAGCAAGTCTTTTGGACTGCTACCTATTGAAGATTTAGAAGATTACTGCTACAGCAAGAATAAGTCCTAATTCCTGAAGTTTCTTCCTCCTGTTGGTTCAGTGAACAGGCTTGGGGGTCCTAAGATAGTATTTGACTGTTTTCAGGAGTTTGGTTGGGTGGAACAGTCTTCCTGGGTTGTTTGTTTCCCTACAGAGTTTCTCAGGTTCTTAAAGAATTCCTAACTTATTCTCAGTAAATAATTATGTTCTATTTATCTAGTATTTTTCTGTTCATTTGCTTTCGAAAAGAATCTAATTCTGGAAATGTTTAAGTCTAAATGTTTAGGTTTAATGTTAAATTGATAAATCAATATCCCCATTTTTTCACATGTTGTTTGGGAGCATCGTACTCTAGTAGAGATATGCAAATTAAGGTAGATTAGAAGATAGGCAAAATTTGCCATTGAATTCGATAGATATATAAGTAATCATATATGTATCAGTTTTCTGTTCCTAAGATTAATTAATTGTAGAAGGTCCTGTATCATAGTTAGTATATATAATGTTTCTTCAATTATATGATAAACAATCAATATATAATTTCTGTAAAATAATCCTGCATTATATATAAATTATGTCCATAGCAAGTAGATAGATTAATACTGCATATTGTTTTAAGACTGCTGAATTTGAATAAAAACATTCTTTATAATAAGCTGGAAACAATAGTTTTCACACAGGTTTCATATTCATACATTTCACTCACACACAGTTTCACTTAAATTACTTCATCAGCATTATATGCATAGAAATTAAATTATGGACAGATTTGTAATTTACACCGTCTTCACGATTTCTACACTAAACATTCACATTGCTTTCACTTTTTATAATAATGTTGTATTATCTATAAATTTAACAAATAATAAGAATTTACTAAACA
This sequence comes from Larix kaempferi, assembly GCA_027924585.1. Lineage (NCBI taxonomy): Eukaryota > Viridiplantae > Streptophyta > Pinopsida > Pinales > Pinaceae > Larix > Larix kaempferi. The sequence continues at coordinate 7,056,958 of BSBM01000738.1, forward strand.
CCACTACTATTACCATGTGTTTATTTTCTCTCTTTTAGATCTGCTAAACACTATTTGTGATTGTTGTAAATCTAAGTCTCGTATCAACAAGAAAACCCTAGCTAGATTCATATTTTCTCTTTTATTGTTTTATAACAAAACATTACACTTTTATCAAACCTGGAATCGAAACCGATCCAATATCTTGAGTATTGTTTAAGTTATCATCCTTAACAAAACACGAATTGGGGTTTGACCCTATTCGTTTCCTTTGCAACACGTTATCAAAATTTCAGTTCAACCTATTACTCTACTTAGATCTTAACATCGTTGAATAAGAAACACATTATCAACCTACAGTATGAAGACAAACCACACAGACTTGTACGAAAAGTTTAGCATACATTTCCATCTACAGGATGAAGTTTATTTTTTTACACAGAACCCTTTTCATCGACAAAATATTCAAACCCTAATCTAGCTCGAAAAACATTTTAGTAATCTCTAGCATAAAGCCGAATGTACACAAACATTTACACAATATTTTAGCATGCAAATTTATTTTACAAAGAGAGAAGTATCATTTACACAGTGAATGAGCTCATGGCTCTTCTCAAAACTTAACCATTGAAGTCGTGGTTTTTCAGAACTACGATTTACAACACTATTTGTAAACGAATTAAAAACAGGGTTTAACCCAAGTTACAACGATTTCAAAGAAACCCAATTCCTAGAACATCGCCGAGTCCCAGCTCCAGTCGGCCTCACAAATTTACAAACTATAGAAACCAAGAACCATTTAAACAAAACGATAGTCATGTCACTGAAACACAAGCATGTTTTGGAAGTTCTTCAACTATCAACATCGACAGAGAAAACGACGAAGTCTTAATAGAGCCTGTAACTCATTCTTAAGAACCACTTCAACCACTATCCAAGAGAAATATGAGGGTTATGGAAGACCCGAGGCTTACCGGTGTTGAGGCACGCTAACATCTTTGTTAAACATTACTCTTTTGTTTCCTTCAAAACCCTGCAACTGACAAGCGATAGTTTTAAAGTTAGATACCTGTTATCTTTTTAATCGAAAATGAAAGTGAAACAAAAGAAAAACCCTATACTCAGAAGGATGCTTACCTCCATAACTTGACGAGAACGTTGCCACGACGACACCAGGAAGTTGTATCATTTGATAGTTCTGTATTCCTTCCACTCTTCTCTCAAAACCTAAACCAGAACTACAATCCCTCGAACCAAAAGTTTAATCCCTTTAAAACTATGTTATCAACACAGTAAGAAATCCTGCAACTTCAACTCGTATAGAAGATCTCGAGGTCGAACCTCTCCCAAGGCATCTACCAAAAATTTGGCAGCCTGTCGACCATCCCCTACCGAAAAGATAGCACAATGAACTATGTTTCCAGGTACATAAACCAAAACAGCGACGACAGTAGGGTTACCAATCCAATGGTCCTAGTTCATCACCATCGACGGTCTCCACATTGCCATCTATGCTAACCTTGGAATTAACAACGGCGACATTTATTACCATCTTTTCATTGCAGGTTGACGTTGCCACTATGGCAAGTGTTTTAACCCAGCATCAACCCATACAAAGGTGTAACACCTTATGCATTAAACAGGCATAGAGATATTACTATATACATGGATCATTGGAATTGCAAAGTCAACATAGATGCAGTACCGAAACTTTAATGCAGGACCTTACGTGATCCTTACCGTGGCTCGAAGACCGACGCCAGCTTGTTAAACCAACAACCTGTCAAGATAGACATTAATTGCTTGTCAGCATTTCCATTGTAACTTTAACCATTGCTTATTTCATGTTATTACAATCGTCATAGCATTACTAATGTCTATATAAAGTTTCGTAATAGTATATTGCACTTTATTGCCATCAAATCCAACATATTACAATGTTGGTAACAGATTTCAACGTATGTTATAGTTTGGATATAATTCTATGGTTTGCATATTATTGTAATAATTACACCATATGTTTTAAAATTGATATCAAACCGAGGATTTATATAGTTGCACCACTATATTCATAAGACCTAGATTTTATCACAATATAGAATGAAAATTTAATAGTTCAAGTCTTGTTTGTACCTTAGTCAATCTATGGTTTACATTTGCTTATATATTTTTATTACCAATGTCTAGTCTTTGGGGAAGACTACAATTGCTTACATAGGACCTAAATAATTATAGTGATGAATAGGAATTGTAAACCGTAAGTCTTATATAGATAATCAATAGTGTCGTATAAAACTCACAAGTATATATATATGCTACCATATAAAGTTCGGAAATCTGAAACAACAAGTTCTCAAATCTCCTATCTACTTCATTCATGCGATACAATGGTACTGTACCATCTTGGTATCACCAGTTAAATGGAAACAACAAGACAGCTAGTATGATGATAATGACAGAATTCAGCTAGTACAAAGAGGACTACAGTGACAAGGCTGTTAACTAGATGTTTTTTCAACAATTAAATTGGGTTGATTTTAACTTAGATAGAAGACGCACTGTGGAAAGCAGAAATGTAACCATGTGAATCGTACCTGTATGTTCTTATAATTGCCACAGTCTCTAAATATTCTATTTTTATTTTTGACGAATTTGAACTCTTACGAACTGGAATTTATTGCAATCATGAAACTTCTTACCTGACGTCTGCACATAGAACAGGTCCAATGTTTTAGCGTATAGCTAAGTAAGCTTCAGGGTCCCTCATAGGACTCCCTTAGACAGCAAAGAAGCAAACTGTCAGTATCATCTCAAGAAAGAGCATCATATCACATTCTAACCTGGTATTCCATTATTACATCAATCATACTTATCATTGCATTAAAAAGTGTCGCATCAAAGTCTGATTTATTCGTGCAATTAACTATCATAATCATAGTTGTTATGAATGCAATTAAGTTGTCACTGTCGCATTAGTTATAACAGAACTTTATTTATGTTGAGTACAACAGTTGTTTAGTTAGCGTTGTTACATCTAGCAGATTGTTATTTTCCGCAATTATAAATTATCATAAATTTAGCTAATTATTGCTAATTACAAAATTTTTAAATTTTTACGAAAATATGGGATGTTACAATGGTTCACCTTTGTTGATATCAAATATCATGAGATGCGAGTTGGAAGGATCGACGGTGTCGAGTGCATTGAGTAGTTCCTTTCGGTGGGTTGGGCATGACTGTAGCACTTCTAACATGGACATGGCTATAGGTGATTGAGCCAAGTCATCCACAATATTGTAATCGTGGGTGGATTTCATGTGATGGTTATTAGGGGTGCGTTGAAGTGGAACCTTGGGAATCCGTGGGATTTGTTCAACACTTTGGTGTGGTATTTTTAGTGGCCCCTCCGAGGGGATAGGGATGTCTTTCGCTTGGGGAGCTACATGCCTATCATAACCATTAGATCGAGTCTGAATATTTATATCCAATTTATAGATATTTTGATAAGAGCCATTATCGAGGGGGCGAGGATCTTACTACTATGTAATGACCCCTTGGTTTGCAAAGGGTTGTTGTAACATGACTATTTGGGGTTGGGGAGGGTTCACAGCATGAGGGGGTTTGGTCATTGTCTTTTTCTTGGCTTCCACTAACTATTGGCAATCGGGGACAAGATGGAAATGATGAGTGTATGAACATAGTCGCCGCAAATGGAATTAGTAATTTGTCCTCAGGTTAGCATTCTTCCCTTGTTTGGGGGATTTTTATTCCCTGTGTTTTGATTACCCGTATTCTTTTTTTTCTAGGGAGGGCGGTTTCCCCCTTGTCCTGGATGTTGGTTTTGCTTGTTATTTCCTTTATTCTTCCCCCGAGTCTACAGATTCTGGGGGTTTGCGATCTTTAATTGCTCGAATTGTTGAGCTTCTTGGAGGTAAGAAGGTTGAACAAGGTTCACCTCCATTTGGGGTGCAGGTTGTTGACCAGGTGGGCATGGGAATTGGTAATAAGGGTTGTACCCAAGGGGTGGGACAAATGCAATTTGTGTCCCATAAGATGTGGACGTAGGAATGGTTTGTGCCATTGGCGATGTAGGAACCATTATTGTTTGGCTAACGTTTAGGTAAGTAGGACTATAGGGTCCATACTGTAACTAACCAACTAGTGGGGTTGGTACCAGTGTAGGGGGTACCAACGCAGGTGGCATGGATGGGTATTGAAAAGCCATGTTAAATGGTGCCGAAGTGGTAGGAGGAACCTTTCCTAAGTGGGAAATTGACAAAATAAGCCCATCTGTTGAATGTGACAAGCCTAAAGATGCAGGATCCAATGACCAATGCCGAGGGGAATCATGAAAGATAGTGTAAAGGTAGTCAAATTGTGCATATATGAGATCGAAATGCTAGATTTTCAAAATAGCCTCTTCCTCACTTTGCGACATGGAGGTGGAAACACATTTAGCTATGGTCGATTGGAGTGATTTGATAAACCAATCCAACAAAAAGGGTGGTTGTATTTCGATTCTACAAAATATGCGGCGCCTATGCCACTCATGGATGTGATCTGCGATGTGGATGGATGTGTTTTGTTGAAACTCTGTGAGAATTTAGAGACCAAGGTCATGTCAAATTGGAAGTTGGAAGTAAGTGACAACTGCGGTGGCCAATATCGTAATGGTGGCATGGGTCGCTCTTGAGGGTACGTTGGAAGGGGTGAAGCCTCACAGGGTCATTCACTATGTTTTTAGATGAACACCATAAGTGTAAAGGCATGACATGGTTGGAGGGGTCATTCACTTGCTTTCCTTCAAATTTGGGAATGTCGAAGGGAATTTTATATGGCATAGTGGGTAATGTTGGATCATGAGAAATGGGGTCATTGATCAGTTTGGCCAAATCAAGTAGATTCAAACTAGCCATCAATTGTAAGGTAGGGGTATTTTCTCTTGCCATTTTGTGTGGGGTGTGATTTCCACGAGGGAGATACCCAGGTGGTGTGGAAAAAAATGAGTGATCTCCTACGAGAGAGGAGGGATCAAATGGTTCCAAAGGATCTCCGCGAGGATAATCCATGGGGGTACCTCTTCCGGCGATGGAGGAGGTGAGGGGATTATCACTTTCTCCAAGAGGAGAGAATTTCCTAAGCAAATATCGGCCTCGCTTGGATGATCCTATAAAATCTTCTTGGGAGTGGCCTTGGCTAGAGTACCTCCCTCATGAACCACGAGGAGAAGGTGTAAAAAAAACCCTAGAGAGAGGGGAGAGGCCTTGCAATCTTCGAGACTTCCTTAGATGGTTATTTTGGTCCTCAATGGTGAAGGATTTGTGTCAAATGAGAGTGATGGTGGGATTAAACACAATTGAACCAATGCAAAAATATGCCAACCACAATAGATGCAAATATGGTGCAATAAGTGAGTGATATGTGAAAAAGTCGAATTAGTGCAAGAGTTCCCACATGTAGGTTCTTTTTAATTACGAGTTAGTGAACTTGTAGTTAAAATGAAATAAATGTAAATCACCTAAAAATGCCAAAAATACTTCCTCTGAAATGTTACTGGGAATCCCAAAAGTACAATTGATGGTGATAATGAGATCCACACACCAATTGGCTAGTGGAGGTAACAAAGAGCTAGTTCTATCAGCAATGGGGACAATGCTCCAATCAAGATGACTTGGGAACACCCCCCAATGGAAATAGATAACTTCAGGAGTCAATTTCACTCACAATTTCCCCTTGGTGATGTCCTAAGTTTGGCCACTAATATATTTTTCGTCAAGTGTGGATCAGTGGTTCATCCTACACGGTGTAGTGTCATCTCCCTATAGCAAGCTGAGTGGCTTGTAGGGGACATCAAGGTATCTATATATTGGCTTTCACCTCCTTGGTCATGGCGCACTTTTGATCAATGTTTTATTTGAACACTTGCTTATAGAAGGATTTTTTAAGTACCCTATAAGTCAACAATGCTATGTTTCAAAATATTTCTAATGAAACTAGATTGGTGGGAATTAATGGAGGCCTATCCCAATCAACCCTAGCTAACTAAAATGTTATTTTTTGATCTCTTGTGGAGGATTTTAGTTGGTTGGAAAATTACAAAGTTGATTTAAAGGGGGTTTGCTAGAGAATTCTTCCTACATATAGTTAAACCCTCTCATAAATCAAACTAGAATCCTAGGTGTTCAATTTATGACAGAAACAAAACAAATAGACACTAGATTCTTCCTAGATATGATTCATACATAAATTAATGAGTTGTGGAAAAGAGAAACATATAGGTGACATACCTTAAACTCAATGGTTGTCCTTGCTTCTCTCAGATTGCTCCAATTTTGACCTTTGATCGTAGACTCGAGAACCTGTTAAAGAATAGAAGACAATACCTTCTCCAAAGAAGCATATATATAAACCAAGATCTAATTATGAAACATAAACAATTTCATGCATTCACCATTAAAGACATGAAATGGGAAGAATAGGCTAGGTTATCTTATTAGAGAAACCAAAGAAGATAATTACAAGTGTTTTCACCTTGATGTACAAAGCAATTGCACTTCCTTCCAAGATTATCCTCTTGCTATCTATGCAAAACCCCTAATACCATAGGTTTGATGCCTCCAATTGTCCTCCCCTTAGCTCATGGATGGCCTCCTTCTTATAGGATTTGGGAGGCCAACCACTAAGAGAGGAAGGTGGATCTAGGTGAGTAAATGGTGGACCAAGGAGTTGAAACAGGATAAAAAGGGAGGATGAGATGATATTCAAAGGGAATCCCTATCCCAAGAATATCTCCCTAGAGCTAAGATCCACAATCCAAATTAAAGAGGTTTTTAGGGAATTTTTGCGCCCTCAACACTAAGCATAGTGCAAAAATGTTGTATTTTCGTGCCTTGCACCATTAGCAGGGCACAAAAATATTGGTAAAGTTGGCTCAATGAGGTGGCATTTGGATCAATGAGGTCGAATTCGGCTATCATCAGTTGGATTTTCCTCCAAGGAAGGCCAGGGAGTGGACCAACAAGGTGGAAATGAGTCTCAACACTTGCTAGGAGGTAGGACCATTAGGTTTTGCATGGTGATATGACATGAAGACTCAAAATGGCGCTTGAATCGACAATTTGAGGTATACCAGGGGTTTGAATTTCACTTATGGAGTGTAAGAGAAGTATTTCACAATTCCTACATTTCTGATTCACCAAGATCACAAGAAGTGCGAGGTGAAGAGCATACTAATATCGAAATATTCCTTAGGTCTCTTAGTGCGTGATAGTGGTGCAAACACATGTAATGAAAGCAAATCGATTGTTAGAAAAATAACTAGAAGAGTATATAAAGTAAATACAAAAATATATGTTTTTTTAATTCTAAAATATGCTCATGGTGCTTTACAAATCAAAATGCTAACTAATTGAAAAAAGTGTGCAATGGAGGTATTTCACACTTCTCACCCTTTTCTGATTCACCAAGCTCACAAGAAGTGCGAGGTGAAGAACATATTTCAAAGATAGGAGTCTTTAGGCCCTTTCTTGAGTGCAAAAAGTGGATTCTGCACTACCTCTAATACTAAAAACATGTCAATTGTGCATAAACAAGAATGGTCTTGAATACTAGTGACAACAATGAGGCTCATTGAAATCCTCAAGGTTGGTTACCTAGGTAATTTTTGAGAGATATGAACTCTTTACTTCCTAATATTGGTCTAGGTAAACTAATTACTAGAAAAACAAGTAATTATTACAAATTAACTTAATTTGAATTCATTAGTAAGCATCAGTTGGACTTCCAAATTGTACTATGCAGATAAAAATAAAATAAAAAGACTATAGCATGTACAAACTACCCTATGTCGCATGGGTAGCGCGGAAGATTACAAAATAGATGTGCTAGTAGCATAGGTATAACATAAACAAGGTGTGCAAGTAAACCTACGGGGGGTCGCATGGGTCGTGAAATTATTACCTACATTGGAAGCACGACCATCAAAGGTGTTTCCGCATGTGTGGCATAGTCGAGATGTCGAGATCCACACTACTATGTAAAAATTAATTGTCGACGAATGGGGCCCAAATTATGGAGCAAGAAGTGGTAGTCTCGATCTCCTACAAATGATAAATACCCAGAATTAATTACTTAGAAGAAAAAAACCTAGTTTAATAAGAAATGAACAAAAATGAGTGGAGTTTCCATGAGAACTGTTGTGGAAAAAATTGCACAGGTGTGCACTCTTCCACTTGGTAAGGGGATAGGCCTTGTAGGATGCAGCAAGGTCTCAGTCCTTGGTGCCCCTATGTGGGTGAGTTGGTTGTCCTCCAAGTGATCCTACAATATATTATTAGCAGAATTCACATAAAACAAAGAAATAAGGATAAAATGTAAAATAAAAAGAGATGGGGGGAGAACTCAAACTCCAACAACAATCCAAGGTATGCCAAACCACTTTTGTATTTCCCAATGGTCAAGTTGTACAACACCTAGGAGGTGTGGGATTCAAGGGAAGCCAACAATATCCCTTAGGAAGGCCTTTTTTTTCCAAACTATATGCTAAGTAAATGGTGAAACAATGGAGAGGAATTCTTTCCCCTTGAAGGAAGGTGGCAAGGGAGCTTGGGAATGATTATAATGATAGGAAGAGGTGGGATATGAGGAATCTCCAACACAAATCCATCAACATAACCTTTCTCTTGATTTATCTCTACAAAATGCATGCCAATAGCTTCCTTATATAAGCCAAGAGGGGGCCAACAAACAGCTAGATCCAAATGTGAACCCATATCGTCCATGACCTAGTTCCAAGGTACACCAAGGGGACTATTTAATGCCACCAAGTGTGTGAAGAGCCAAATTTGGATCCTTCAATGCATCGCGAGAAGTAGGTGGTCTCGTCATTTTGACAGTTGCACTACTATCGAAGGAATAGCCATGTACATGTCACACAGGTACTAAACTGACTGCAACCTGCTCTATAATGCAGTTGAACAATGGTTTAGCTGTGAAACCCCTTATTTTGATGGATCTTGGGAATTTTGGATTCATGCTCTATTTTGGATTTATTGGGGATGCATGTGGTGAGCTGCATTCTGTATGTTGATGACACCTTACTAGAAGAATCACCGAAATGTCACATGTGTTTGATATTTTGGAGTTAACAGCATTCCCAAGCATCGTTGTTAGGAACAACTCGACAAGGACACACCTTTCTTAACACTCCCAATTCTCCAACTCTTGGAGATGATACAACTCCATTTACCTCTCCACCTCATGGAAGAGGAAGTAATTCATCTCCACCTCACGAAGGAAATACTCCCCCGTCACTACTACATATGGTGTCAAATTACGATGATATTACAGTGATGTTTCGTCGCATTTTTTATGCATTTGCGATGTACGTATGAGGTAGTTTTCATCATAGATAGCTTTCCGTATGATTGAAATTGGTGATTTTTTGTCATTATATCGACAGTCCACAATTGTTTTGACCAATGTCTAGTTCACATCAAAGATAAAGAAAATATCCCACTATCCATTGCAAGATCAACACATGTACGTCGCAAGTGTGATAGGAATTTGTCGTAAAACCTACAAATTTCCTTCAAATAGTCATTGTGGTTCTGACAACACAGAGTCATTAATTCGACATTCATTTAAGGAGACAGGAAATGTGGTTAACCCTAGTCCATGGTAAGCTCAACCAATGTCTGTCTCACTACTGACCATTGTAATATCGCGCCATTTCCTTCATAAGAGGGACATATTGTTGTCTTAATATGGATAAATAGTTGTCACGGTTATGATGACGTGTTGTCATTAGTCCAGCGTTCCTTTAAGGAAATAGGAAATGTGGTTAACCCTAGTCCTTCATAAGCTCAACCAATGTTCATCACAATACCAACATTAGGACATCGTAATATCAAGACATTTCTAGTGTAAGAGGGACACATTTCTATTGTAAGATGAACATATAGGCATCCCAGTTACGATGATCTGACATCGTTACTCTGATGTTTGTTTAAGGAGACAGAAAAAGTGGTCAACCCTAGTCAATCGTAAGATCACCAAATTTCCACTGCTGATACGGATTTATGTGATAAAAAAATGAAAGAACATATATACAACCACATACATAGACATATTGCAAGGAACAAAGTGATACAGTAAACATAAATTCTATTAAATGGTAGAAATAGATCAGATTGTAAAATAAAGCAACTAGAATGGTGGTAGCTTATCTCTAAGAAGAGATGTGATGACTACGCTCATTCATGACAAGATGAATAAAAAAAGAGGTCAAAAGGGCCTATTTATCATAAGCATGAGGGAAAGAACACTAAAAATCCAAAAAACTAACCCTAGGAGATGAACTATCATACAGTTTGCGGCCCCAAGGTTGTTAGTTGAATAGTCAACTTCCCGGGGTCATAACTTTTGCATATGATCTCTATTTGGTGAGATCGGTAGACAATTGGAAATATCTATCTGAGGAGTACAATAGTGGATTGAGCCTATACAAGAGACTATGGCTATCATTTGGGCTGCTACAATCCCAAAAAAACATCATTTAGGGACTCATAATGGCCCCAAAAGTTCAGGACCCAAAAAACCGTAGAAAAACTACTAGAAAATTGCCAAAATGGAAAACTATTTTGAGCCAATGGAACAGGTGGGTGGCCACCGATATACATATGTATTATTCCTCCACCCGTAGGAAGAAATGATATCCATTGCATTGAGTTCCCTCATCAAATGGGGAAACTTCTTCTAAACTTGACTCCTAGTGAGCCACTTGCCTTGGTGGAGTAGTTTCCCTTCTTTGACAAACCAATATAGTTGGATCTTATGTTGGAGGGTTCCCTTAAAGTGTGTGTCCATGATCCTATTAGTGTTTTCCTGGTCCATGTAGTCAAGGTTAATATCTGTAGGTTTCAACTTCTCTACCACCTTCGATGTTTTAACAATGGTGTAAAATATGGGTGAAGGAGCTCGACATTAAATACTAGGTGCAAGCCAAGGAATGGAGGAATTCTTAATTCGAAGGAATTATCACCGACTACCTTGGTGATGGTATATGGTCCATATCGAAGTGGATGAAGCTTGTGATGGGGCCTGATGAACCTCTCTTTCTGCAAATGCAACCAAACCTTATCACCCACTTTGAACTTGTGTGGAACTCGATGTTGGTCATGTCGCTACTTGTACTTGGTATTGTATTTTTCCAAAATGTCATGGACATGTTGGAGGATGTGTTGCATTCATTAAACAAATATGGTGGCCTTATCAATCTCAGATTGAGCATGAGTAGATTCCTCCTGTGTGGATGCAATGGGAAAAGATACATCATTTGGGGCCAATGGTTGGAACCCCAGGCACAACTAAAAAGGGTTGTGGCTAGTAGAGTTATGAAGGGCTATCTATAGCTATGTTGAACATATGGAAGACTCTCATCCCATGTGATAGGATGTTTAGAATTTTACATTCTCAGAATATGCACAATCATCTAGTTGAATACCTCTATCTGTCCATCGTTCTAGGGGTGGAAGGAAGTCGATTTGGTGAGCTTGGTATACATCAATGAACATAGGATGGACCAGAAGGTGCTTAGAAACCTATTGTCTTGATCTAAAATGATAGTCTATGGAAGCCCGAAATGAACCCAAACATGCTCTAAGAAGAGCTTAGCAGTGGCTTCGGCAGATATGCTCTTCTTACAAGCTATCAGAAATGGTCATCTTAGAAAAGTGATCCACAACCACAGACATATAGTTGTTACCATGCTTGGTTGAATGTAGTACTGACATGTAATCCATGTATATGGATTCCCGTGGCCCATTGGGAGTAGGAAGAGGAGTGTATAACCCCTACTTCTTAAGGGCATGTTTCGCGATGGCACAAGAAGTGCATGATCTGATGTATCTGCTAACATATTGTTAGAGCTTGGGCCAATAAAAATACTTTTGCAACACCCCTACTGTATTTTTAGTGCCAAAGTGCCCTTTCGCCCGACTATAATGCAATTCCAAAATCATCTTTGCATGCTCACTTGAAGGAACACAGAGATGGCCCAGGTGGCATAGAAATCCTTCGTGTAGATGAAAGTATGCCACTAGTGTGCCTGCACATAGTGCTTGATAGGTGGGAGAAAATTCAAGATCGTTGTCATATAGTTGAGGCAACCTAGAGGTCTCGTGGCCACATTAAGATTTGAGCACCATGGTCAATGCTGCTACTGGAGGTCGACTAAGAAATCAATGACTCAATTGGTGCTTCCATTCTTATATTTAGTGTTGAGGTGGAATGTCTCCAAGTATGTGGACCAATTTTGTTGATAGTCATTCTGTAACTTTTCTTGTGTTTCAATGAACTGCAGGGGCTTGTGATTGGTGTGGATGGCTGTCTCTTTTCCTAGGATGTAATAATTCCATTAGTGGTAGGCTTGGACAATGGAATACATTTCCTTTTCATAGGTGGGGTACTTGCAAACTATATCTGAAAGTGTCTCACTATGATACACCACTGGATGGCCATGTTGATTAAGGACTTCACTAACAGCATAGTCCAAAGCATCTGTCTCAATTTCAAAGGGATGTTGCAGATATGGTAAGGTAAGGATAGGCACTAAACATAAGAGTTGTTTAGTTCCTCAATTGCTTTTTTTTTTGTGGATTGGACCAAAAAAAAAATCCTTAGACCCACCTTTGGTCACTTGACTAAGGGCCCAAGCAATATTAGAGAATACCAACACAAACCTACGATAGAAGTTGTCAAGGCCTTGGAAGCTACGGAGCTCTATGAGAGTTGTTAGGGTCGCTAATCGAAAATGGATTAGATCTTGGATGGATCCACATGCACACCATGTTCATCCACGATGTATCCCAGATATTGAATCCTCTCCATTATAAATGAGCACTTCTCTAGATTGGCATATAACTTATGTTGTCACGGGGTGGTGAGGACCCAATGGATATGATGCAAATGTTCTTCCCACATTCTTTTGTAGATGAGGATATCATATATATATATGAACACAAAAGAATTGGTTAATGGCCAGAGAATATCATCCATAATCCTCATGAATTTTTTTGGAGCATTAATCAAGCCGAAAGGCATGAAAAACCACCCAAAAAGGTCTTCCTAAGATTTGAAGGCAGTCTTCCAGACATCGGTTTGGTCAATTGGCACCTGGTCATATCTAGACTCCATATCAATCTTACTGAAATATTTGGCACCCTTGAGCTGATCAATAATTTCATCGATTCGGGGAATGGGATACTAATTCCAAACTGTGATTTTGTTTAGAGATTTGTGTTTAAATTTATAACATCATGAGTCATTCTCCAAGTCAATCTTGTGCGCTAATATTGGGCCTTGTGTGTCGAGGTAGTTCCTTATAGGATCCTGAGTTGGACTCAAGAAACTTGGAGTGGAATCTTGATTTGGACTCAATAATGACTAATCCTTATGTGTAAAGGTTAAAGCCTCATGTGTTGAGGTAAGTTCTTTGTATGTCAAAGTGATGGTGATGTACAATCTTGTTTTCCAAGACCAAGGTCTTGTGTCTCAAGACAGATACTCATGCATTGAGGTGGTGCCTCATGTGTTGAGGTAATGCTTTGCTTGTCGAAGCATGACTGATGTGTGACATACTACTAACCATGGTATTAGATATGGATAATCTATTAAGTCTCCTCTAGAAACTGGCCACCACTAGAGTGATTTACTTTAGAACACGACCACTTGGAATGAGAGTAGAACGAGATGATCACATCATTGGAAAAATATCCTTAGTATATTTGATATGATAAATAATTAGTTTGGATCAGGTGGACTATGCAGATAATACAAGATATAAAGATGAAATGAGTTAAGATTAGAGAGAACTTGAATTTGTTGACTTTAGTGATTAGTTTGCTAAAAGAGTTAGGTATGGGTTAACAAGAAAGAATTCAGTTATCAAGTGTGCTAAAAGATTTAACTAAAGTGTTAACAATAAAGACTTCAGTAAAAAGAGTTAACTAAAGTGTTAACAAAGAATATTTAGTTAACTAATTGTTATGCATGGTGACACTTGAGTTAAACTAAAAGATGACACTTGCATTATGAGACTTGCATGTGTTGAATATTGTAACTTCTAAGAATATTATATTTGTACATTATTATTCTGGAGATGTTTCATCCCTCCGAGGTAACCCTATTATGTATCCAGAGATGATTATTCTTCCGATGGGTTGTGGTAACTAGGGTTATTAGACCCACCATGTGGGGGTCGACCCTGATCTTATATTTTAGGGGTTATTAGACTTCTCCAGGAGAGGTCGGCCCCATTAGGGTTTTTAGTCAGTCGGGAACTTTTATAAATAGAGGAGGTGAGCTCCTCATTAGATACACTTGTACAACTCAGAAAAGTAGCGCACTTGTCTGGGAGGTCTGCTAAGGAGGTAGAGAAGGAGGGAGCACATCTTGTATTTTGGTTGATCATCTTATTGAGGAAAGCTTTGTTGGGTTTTCTACCCCATGAGGGTTTCCCAGGGTAAATTCAGTGTCTATCTTGTGATTATGTTTCTTTCAGTGATCTTGCTAGTCTATTTGGTTTAAACTTAACATGGTATCAGAGCTAGCCTGAATAGGACATCTTTCACAAGGTAAGAATATCTCTCTCTCTCTCTCTCTCCGGTGAAAATTAGGGTTTCAGCAAAAAGTTAGTATTGTTGAATTCTGATTACATGGCTGGATAGACCTTCTCAAAACCAATCTTTTGAGCCCTAGATCGAACTTTTTAGTTGCGTAGAACTCTAGGAAAGTCAACCCCTAGTTTTACCAAAAGTGCAATAAACCAAAAATTGGTTTCAGCAAAAAGTTGGTATTGTTGAATTCTGATTACATGGCTGGATAGCCCTTCTCAAAACCAATATTTTGAGCCCTAGATCGAACTTTTTGGTTGGGTAGAACTCCGGGAAAGTCAAACCCTAATTTTACCAAAAGTGCGATAAACCAGAAATTCTGTCCCAGGATCCGGAAAAGTAAAATGGTAATATTTCCGGGTAAGTACTACTCTGTCCCTTATCTCTTGGACTCCTCCAAGAGAAGATGGCTCCAAACACCAAGCTTGTAGACAAGCTAGAAGGTATAGAGAATTTCCGGGCATGGAAATACAGAATTGGTCTCATTCTTGAAGAGAATGATCTTGCTCATTATGTCAAGGATGAAGTTGCAGAACCGGAAGGAGATGAAGCCAAAGAGAAGCATAGGAAGGATTTGATTAGGGCAAAGAGAATCATAGTTGATTCTATTAAAGACCACTTGATTCCCCAAGTGGCCTCCAAGAAGACTCCAAAGGAAATGTATGATGCCCTAGGAAGAATGTATGAAGGAAAAAACATCAATAGGAAGATGAACCTAAGGACTCAGTTGAAAAGTACCAAGATGCACAAAGGAGAATCCATTCAAGACTACTTCTCAAGGGTCTCCCAAATCAAGGAGCAACTAGATTCCATTGGTGATACTCTTGATGAAGATGAACTTGTGATGACTGCCCTAAATGGTCTCACTAGACCTTGGGAATCATTCATACAAACTATGTGTGCCAGAAAAGAAAGCATGAAGTTTGATGTAGTATGGGAGGATTGTGTTCAAGAAGAGGCTAGAGTAGCCAACAGAGAATCTCTTCTCAAAGAGGATGACCAAGCTTTGACCACCCACACTAAAAGAGGAAAGAGAGGCCACTTCAAGAAAGTGAACTACAAAAGGTCTCAACCCTATCATAAATTCAAAAGGAAAGGAGGATCAAACTCAGAAAGAGACCTCTCCACAGTCCAATGTTATAATTGTCTTAAACTAGGACGCTATGCTAAAGACTATACTTTTTTCAGGAAATAAGAAGAAGAAGTTTGTTCACAAAAGACATCATGCACATATGGCCGAAGATGATAGTGAAGAATAAGTAGGGGAAGAAGAAGAAGAAGAAGAGGAGGAAAGGCCTCAAAGGAAAAGATCTAAAGTAAAGAAAGAAGATCCAGAAGAATATGTCCTATTTTCTGCACTCTTTGGATCTGTGTCTCCTGGAGAAGATACATGGCTCATTGATAGTGGTGCTTCAAAGCACATGACAGGTCAAAAGAAATCTCTCTCAAGACTTGAAGAAAAGACTTCACCTCAAAAGGTATCTCTAGGAGATGATTATCAATTTCCCATCAAGGGAATTGGTGAAGCAAGCTACAAGCTTGATTCTGGAACACCCTTGAAAATGAAAGAAGTTTTATATGTTCCAGGTTTAAAGAAGAACCTACTCTCTATCTCATCACTAGATAAGAAAGGTTTTAGAGTGGCTTTCATAGATGGACAAGTACTCATGTGGTCCAAAGGAAAATCAATTAAAGATGCAGTTATCATTGGTGAAGAAGAAGGAGGTCTCTATAAGCTCAAGGGTCATCCAGAAGTTGCCCTTGCTCATGAAACCTCTAGCCCCAGTGAGCTATGGCATAGAAGACTAGCTCACATTAACTACAAAGCCTTACCCTATGTAAGCAAGGTGGTCATAGGATTACCAGATCTGAAGGGTGATCATAATGGCTCATGTAAAGGTTATAAGAAAGGGAAGAATGTCAAGAACCCTTTTCCAAAGAGTGAAACAAAGACTAAGAACACTCTGGAACTAATACACTCAGATTATGTGGACCAATTCCCACTACTTCCCTAAGTGGATTTGAGTATTATCTCTCATTCATTGATGACTATTCAAGGAAGACTTGGATATACTTTCTAAAAGGTAAGAATGAAGTCTTTGGAAGATTCAAAGAATTCAAGACCCTAATAGAAAATCTCTCAGAAAAGAAAATCAAGATTCTCAGAACAGATAATGGTGGAGAATATACTTCAAAGGACTTTGAAGACTTTTGTAAAGAAGCCAGAATTAAGAGGGAACTAACCACTCCCTACAATCCCCAACAAAATGGGGTTGCTGAGAGGAAAAATAGAACCATCATGGAAGCTATAAAGACTATGATACATGATCAAGATCTACCCATGTATCTATGGGCTGAAGCAGCGAGGACAGCAGTCTATGTGCAAAATAGACTATCCCATAGTGCTCTTGAATTCAAAACTCCAGAAGAAGTGTTTACAGGAAAGAAGCCTGAGGTAAGTCATCTCAAAATATTTGGGTGTCCTGTGTACATCCACATTCCAAAAGAAAAAAGAACCAAGTTGGATCCTTCTGGTAAGAAGGGAATATTTGTCGGATATTGTGAATCATCCAAAGCCTTCAGAATCTACATACCAGGTTTTCATCATATAGAAATAAGTAGAGATGTAACATTTGATGAAGAAGCAGCTCTCAAGAAATCCAGGAAGTGTCAACTTGAAGAAATCTATGAAGAAGATACACCTACTAGAATCACAGAGGCTGTGCACATCCCTGAAGATGATTCACCAGAAGATGATGACATGTTGGAACCACAAGAACCTTCTATCACAGATTCATCTATGAAAAGAAGGCCAGCATGGGCTAGAGATATTATTCAAGGAGCTGAAAGATATGGAGCTCCTGAAGGCTGCACTAGAGAAAGAAAGAAACATAAGCTAGTGTCCAACTATATGGCCTTGATGTGTGATCGTGTAGATCAACAACCTACTAGCTATGAAGAAGCAGTCCAAAAGAAAGAATGGGTAGAAGAAATGACAGAAGAATATCAGTCAATAATGAAAAATGATGTTTGGGATGTAGTTCCAAAACCAAAAGATAAAAGTGTGGTTTCCTCCAAATGGATTTTCAAGATAAAACATGCTACAGATGGTAGCATTGAAAAATACAAGGCAAGATTTGTATCCAGAGGATTCTCTCAGAAGGAGGGAATTGACTATGAAGAAACATTTGCACCAGTTGCTAGGTATACTTCAATTAGAACTATCATGGCACTTGCATCTATGATGAAGTGGAAATTACACCAAATGGATGTTAAGACAACTTTTCTGAATGGTGTAATTGAAGAAGAAGTATACATAGAGAAACCACAAGGGTTTGAGGTTAAAGATGGGAGGACTCATGTATGCAAGCTGAAAAAGGAATTAGGGTTTGGTATGGAAGGATTGACAATTTATTAACAAACATGGGCTTTACCAAGAGTAAAGCAGATCCCAATCTTTATCTTAAAGTGATGGATGATGAACCAGTTATACTGTTGTTATATGTAGATGATCTATTTCTAACCGTAAATGAGAAACTGATTATTGAAAGCAAGAAGAAGCTTTCTTCAGAATTCGAGATGAAAGATCTCGGATTAATGCACTACTTCTTGGGTCTAGAAGTATGGCAAGAACCAAAAGGAATCTTTCTAAATCAAGGTAAGTATGCTATGGAGATTCTAAAAAGATTTGATATGTTGGACTGTAAAGCCATGGCCACTCCCATGGACTCCAACTTGAAGTTATTAGTTAATGACTCATCGGAATTAGTAGACCTAACTCTATATAGACAAATCATTGGGTCATTGATGTATTTAACAATTACTAGGCCAGATATATGCTTTGCTGTAAATACCCTGAGTCAGTATCTAGTAGAACCTAGAAAGGTTCACTTAATAGCTGCAAAGCATGTGATGAGGTACCTAAAAGGTACATTAGATTTTGGTCTATATTATCTTGGAGGTCATGAACTCCGACTACATGGTTACTCAGATTATGACTGGGCAGGAAGTGTCTCAGACAGAAAGAGTACTTCAGGTGGATGTTATGGTCTCGGATCTGCCATGATCTCATGGTTCAGCAAGAAACAATCTAGTGTAGCCCTCAGTACTGCTGAAGCAGAATATATAGCTGCCAGCTGTGAAGCAGTGTAGCTTTGGAAGTTATTATCTGGAGTGTTTGGCTTAGAAATGGATCCCACTGTGATTATGTGTGACAATCAAAGCTGCATTAAGATGACAGAAAATCCTGTATTCCACGATAAGTCAAAACACATAGAGATCCGATACTTTTATATACGAGATATGGTGCAGAGAGGAGCTATCAAGCTCGAGTATGTGAACACTGAGGATCAAATTGCTGATATCTTGACTAAACCTCTGTCTCGAGTGAAATTTGAATACTTCCAAGACAAGCTTGATGTAGTTCAAAAGGACACTCCTTGAAAGGGGGAGTAGTATAGTCACTGATGATGAGATTGTCTCATCGAACAACAAGGTCGATGATAAGGTTACCTGTTCACTACACCTAGATACTTAGAAATATTTAGATTTAGGACTCTTATGCTTAGAATACTTAGTTTTTACTTATACATACTTTTGATGTTAGATGTATTAGTGAGAATACATGCTTTTGATGTTAGATGTATTAGTGAGAATACATGCTTTTGATGTTAGATGTATTAGTGAGAATACATTATTTTGATGTATTAGTGAGAATACATGCTTTTGATGTTAGATGTATTAGTGAGAATACATTATTTTGATGTTACATGTATTGGTGAGAATACACGCTTTTGATGATAGATGTATTGGTGAGAATACATGCTTTTGATGATAGATGTATTGGTGAGAATACACGCTTTTGATGATAGATGTATTGGTGAGAATATATGCTTTTGATGATAGATGTATTGGTGAGAATACATACTTTTGATGACACATGTATTGATTAATGTACTTGTATGGTTGAGGATACTTGTACTTGTATTGATAAGAATACATGTGAGGATTGCATCATCCTTGAACTCAAGTTATAAAGTGAGCCATAGACAGGTGTCTCCGAGAAAGAAAGAGGATTGGATCATCCCTGGACTTCTGTCCTAAAGAGAGCCATAGACATGATGTCTCCGAGAATGAAGTCCTTGGTGGACATGAAAGGATTGCATCATCCTTGAACTCAAGTTCTAAAGTGAGCCATAGACAGGTGTCTCCGAGAAAGAAAGAGGATTGGATCATCCCTGGACTTCTGTCCTAAAGAGAGCCATAGACATGATGTCTCCGAGAATGAATTCCTTGGTGGACATGAAAGGATTGCATCATCCTTGAACTCAAGTTCTAAAGTGATCCATAGACAGGTGTCTCCGAGAAAGAAAGAGGATTGGATCATCCCTAGACTTCAGTCGTAAAAGTGAGCCGTAGACATGATGTCTCCGAGAATTGAAGATAGGACTGCATCGTCCCTAAACTAGGTTCAACATGTACGTGATGGGATTGCATCATCCCTAGACATGAGACTTGTCTTAAAGGTACGTGTGAGGACTGCATCGTCCATGAACTAGGTTCAAAATGTACGTGATGGGATTGCATCGTCCCTAGACATGAGACTTGTCTTAAAGTGATAAGGAATGATCATCCTAGAACTTGATCGGGATTGCATCATCCCTAGACATGAGACTTGTCTTAAAGTGATAAGGACTGATCATCCTGGAACTTGATCGGGATTACATCGTCCCTAGACATGAGACTTGTCTTAAAGTGATAAGGACTGATCATCCTGGAACTTGATCGGGATTGCATCATCCCTAGACATGAGACTTGTCTTAAAGTGATAAGGACTGATCATCCTGGAACTTGATCGGGATTGCATCATCCCTAGACATGAGACTTGTCTTAAAGTGATAAGGACTGATCATCCTGGAACTTGATCGGGATTGCATCATCCCTAGACATGAGACTTGTCTTAAAGGTACGTGTGAGGATTGCATCGTCCATGAACTGGGTTCAAAATGTACGTGATGGGATTGCATCATCCCTAGACATGAGACTTGTCTTAAAAGTGATAAGGACTGATCATCCTGGAACTTGATATGGATTGTATCATCCATGGACCTATGTCCTAAAGAGAGCAGGATTGATCATCCCATAAAATGATCGTGTGATGACGATGCTGATGATCTTGTGATGACGATGTTGATGATCGTGTGATGACAATGCTGATGATCGTGTCATGATGATGCTGATGATTGTGTGATGATGATGTTGATGATCGCATGACGATGATGCTGATGATCGTGTGACGACGATGCTGATGATCGTGTGATGATGATGCTGATGATTGTGTGATGACGATGCCGATGATCGTGTGATGATGATGCTGATGATCGTGTGATGACGATGCCGATGATTGTGTGATGACGATGCTGATGACATTGATGTTCCAGTAATTGGTTAAGTTACTGATGATGATGAGTTGAAGAAAGCTTCCAATGATTTATAGATGTATCATGTATGATGTAGTCGATGACTCCTTGCTCCTGCAGACGTTGTTATAATATCCTTCTCGTTAAGGGGGAGTGTTGAATATTGTAACTTCTAAGAATATTATATTTGTACATTATTATTCTGGAGATGTTTCATCCCTCCGAGGTAACCCTATTATGTATCCGGAGATGATTATTCTTCTGATGGGTTGTGGTAACTAGGGTTATTAGACCCACCATGTGGGGGTCGGCCCTGATCTTATATTTTAGGGGTTATTAGACTTCTCCAGGAGAGGTCGGCCCCATTAGGGTTTTTAGTCAGTTGGGAACTAATATAAATAGAGGAGGTGAGCTCCTCATTAGATACACTTGTACAACTCAGAAAAGTAGCGCACTTGTCTGGGAGGTCTGCTAAGGAGGTAGAGAAGGAGGGAGCACATCTTGTATTTTGGTTGATCATCTTATTGAGGAAAGCTTTGCTGGGTTTTCTACCCCATGAGGGTTTCCCAGGGTAAATTCTGTTTCTATCTTGTGATTATGTTTCTTTCAGTGATCTTGCTAGTCTATTTGGTTTAAACTTAACAGCATGTCGACACTTGAGTTAAACTGAAAAACAACACTTGAGTTATGACACTTGCATGCCAACACTTGAGTTAAACTAAAATATGAAACTTGTGTTAAACTAAAAGATGACACTTGAGTTACGAAACTTGAGTTGTGATACTTGAGTTACAACACTTGAGTTATGACACTTGATTTGTGAAACTTGAGTTGCAACATTTGAGTTATGACACTTGCATGACAACACTTGAGTTAGCCACCTAACTAAGTAATCTAACATCCAGTTGAAGGGTGAGTTCATCATGAAGTCACAAGAAAAAGATAAATACAAAGCATGAGAAGTATGGTACACTTGTTATGCAGGATTGATGAAACCAATGTCAGAGCAAATTCTCTCTTGAAGGCAATTCACAACTTTTGTGCATGTGACCAAATCAGTGAATTGGTTTAGTACAGAATAATATTATGAGTTCTCTTATTTCATCTATCTCTCTTTATATGTAATTGCACTAGGGGTTCTTGGTATTTCTCTCTGATATTGCACCATGGGTTCTTGATGCAATCTGCTCATTGTAAAGGAAACATTATTTTCTATCTATCAATATACTAAGGAATATTTTGTTGGGGTTTTCTCCCTCAAGTTATGGAGGGTTTCCTTGGGGTAAATTTCTGTGTTGACTACAGATGTTTATGTCTTTGATTATTCACTGTTTTCAAGTACTATTGTAATTTCACAATTAAGATTAAAATAAACATTGTGTAATCATTACAGAGTCGTCATGTCCCATATGTCTTCTGTACCAACATAATTAGACTCCCACAAGGTGAGGAGATGGGTCAAATATGTCATTTTTGGATTAATTCTTGAATATGACATTTTATTTCTTCATTTTCCATGAGGGAATGCCTATATAATATCTTGTTAGGTAAACGTGTTCTGGGCATCAAATCAATGGAATTCTTGACCTGGAAATGTACTGGCACCCCAGCAGGTGTGGTGAAGATTTCTCTATATGCTTCCACAATCTTGTCCACCTGTTTCTGTTGTGTATAGGGATCCCATGTAGAGGCAGTGAAATTTTTTGTGATCTTTTTCTCTCCCTTAGAACGAATCATGAATATGACAAATTTACTAGTTTAGGAGATTAACTTCCTGCACTACTCAGCTGTAATGAGAGAGACTATAGTGGTGGGTCTCTGGTATCCTGTAGAGTTTCTTTCCCAAACTAACAATGACACTACAAGGCCTAGATTCATACACAACATGATGTTTCCACGTATATGGTTGTCTTAAAAGATCATAAACTTCAAGTGGGGAAACATCACACATTACCTCATCTTTGAAGGACTTGATGTCATAGGGTAGGCGACATTGTTGACTAACATGGATGTCCCATCCCTAGCTAATCCGCCCAATGTTGTAGGGTTGCGAGTGTGGTGTCGTTGGAAACTTCAATAATTTGATGACCTCTATCAAAATCAGGTTCTTTTGGCTTCCACTATCAACAATGAAATGTAGTGAAGTTCCCTTGACCCACATCTGTAACTAGAAAAGGCATTCTCCTTCCTCCAGCTCCTTTGGATTGTCGGGATGGACCTTTGTAGTAGTGATGGTGACACTGGGTTTTGCATCGATGATCCACTTTCCCTTTTCTGTGACGAGAACATTGGGTTTGGAATCGGAGTTGGAACCGAGATTTGACTCTGAAGCCTTGATATCGACCACTAATGACTGCTTTGAGAAACATTCATCAGTGTTGTGCCATGGGCTCTTATGGAACAAACACCATTTCCTTGTGTCCTTCTTTGTCTGCCCATTTCCCTTCTTTATGTGTGATTTGGACTAATTTTCCTAGAGATGGTTGTCCTTAATTTGTCCTTTGTTCTATGGCTCAAGGTTTCCCTTTCCTTGCTTCTACGACAGATTCATAGACCCAAACTCCCAATTATTCTTATACTTAAATATTTGCTCAATTTTGATAGCATATTGATAAGCAACTCCTAATGACGATATGTCTAGGAAATCCATTTTAGTTTGGATGTGCCTATGTAGGACACTGCAATATTCAAAACTAGGTTCCACTTAGTCCCTAACACCTGGCTTTGCGTGCAAGGTATGGAAGCTGCTAGTGTACTCTGGCACCATTTGGTCCCTCTCCTACCGCAAAGTGATCCATTTTGTGTATTGTTCATCATAGATTCCAACCGGATAGTATTGCTTCTTAAGGGATTCCACAAAATATTCCCAGGTGGGCTCGCCCCCAAAAATATTAGTCTTGTCTCTAACATTTTTCTCACATTAAGTGTCCCACCAATATTTCATGTGGGACACTACCTTAAGGAGTGCAAAGATGATATTTTCTGTATTGGAGAAATTTTGGATAGAAAAATAGCCCTCTAGCAATATCAACCATTTATCTAGGGAATCAACATCTATCTAACCTTCAAATACAAGAATATCAAATTTAACTTGTACCTTGAAGACTATGGATCCTCTAAAGTTTTTGTTTATGCTTGATGATCCCTCTGATGTTGCTGGCATTTGTCAAAGGATTTGGGAAAAAGGATCCATCATCTTGTTCCTCTGTCGCGCAAGGGCTTCCTCAAGCAACATCTTGATAGGATCTCATGCTCCATCATCTCCTTTTTCCCCGGCCATGGGTGGTTGTTTGGGCTGCCGAGGGCCATCTTCCTCAAGCTGAACTAGTTCAAGACCCAACTATTTATATTCTAACCTCATCAGGAACATGCATGGAGAAATAATGAAATATTAGACCACTATGATACCAATGATCTAGATTTATGTGAGAAAAAAAATGAAATAATAGATATAGAACCACATACACAGATATATTGCAAGGAACAAAGTGATACAGTAAACACAAATTTTATTAAATGGTGGAAATAGAATAGACTGTAAAATAAAGCAGCTAGAATGGTGGTAGCTTATCTCTGAGAAGAGATGTGATGACAACGCTCATTCATAAAAATATGAATAAGAAAAGAGGCCAAAAGGGATTATTTATCATGAGCATGAGGGAAAGAACCCTAAACATCCAAAAACCTACCCCTCGGATATGAATCGTCATAAATTGTTTGGCCCCAAGGTGGTTAGTTGAACAGTCAACTTCCTGGGGTCATAACTTTTGCATACGATATTCATTTGGGGCACTCAGTAGACCATTGCAAATATCTAGCTGAGGAGTACAATAGTGGATCAAACCCGGATGAGAGCTTATGGCTATTGTCTAAGCCATTGTGAGCCCAAAAATACATCGTTTAGGGCCTCAAAATGGCCCCAAAAGTTCAGGACCCGAAAAGCCGTAGAAAAAATAATAGAAAATGGCCAAAATGGAAAACTATTTTGAGCCAGTGGAATAGGTGGGTGGCCATTGATATCCATCTGGATCATCCGCACTACCGACACTAGGCTATCATAATACCAGCACATTGTCATCGTAAGATGCGCACATTTCCATCATAATATTGATCCATGGACGATGCAATATGGACCCATTTTTCGATGTAAGAGGGACAAAAATTGACATGTTTCCACCATAAGATGAACAAATGTTGAAGGATTTCATCACATATCCAACGGCCTGACACTAAAAATTATAAAAAATGGCATTCAACCAATTGAGAAAAAAATGGTGTTCAAATCAAATTATGTCGTAGTACAACCACATTCATCTAAAAATAAGACATGATGCTCCAAAGTGCCCTATATGTGGCAAAACTGAACACATTATGCTTCTTTTAACATGGACCTAAAATCATTATGTTTTCTTAATGGGTCATACATGCCCCTTTGAAATATTTTCCAGCTAACCCATCTAGCTTATATTATAAGATATGACAATAAATAGGCCATAATCACTTCAACACATATAGTTCATATAACTTCAAAAACTATATGAAAGGTCTACAAGGTTCTTATACCAAATTGATATCAAGGAATCACAACTCAGATTTGTAGTGTTACAAGCAAGTGCCAACTTTTTTTCCACAAATATTGTCTCTACATTATATGAGAAGAAGAGAGAATTCAATTCTGAGTCTACTTTGCATAAAAATTTGGCTAATCTTTCCATTATCAAAGTAGAGACAAATATTATGAAAACTCGTAAGTTAGTACAAATTGAGAGGATGCATGCTACTAAATCAACCCTTATTCTATATTTATTCCAGTGGAGCGACGTCGTTTGGATTTCTGAACATTTTAGGATTGTTATTAGATAATGCTCAGACATATATATGGTAAATCATGTTGGAACGGACTTATCCTAGAGCAATTATAGTTTCCCAATACTTTTGTTTATTTGTAGAAACATACCATTGGAAGTTGATGGATTCACTAGTCACTCACTTATGTAATGATATGTATGAAACCACCAGGATAAAACATAGTTCACCTATCATCTATACAGAGATGTTTGTAACCATACAAAACCTTGCTAGAGGATATGCAAACAATGGCATGCAAAACCATCCTTGAATGGAAGCATATCCATAATAGATTATCTGTAGTGCAAATCGGCTTGAAATTTGAATTCTCACAATAATAAGTTCAGCACATAAAATATAGATGGAATACATATAAATATGTTGACACATTTCTTTAAGATTCCAAAGGAGAAAGGTGAAATAATTGTTAATATTTTCATAGCGAAAAATTGACTTTTTATGCACAAGAGGAAGTAACATAGAATTCATTATACAAAAAATTCTAGATTAAGCATGAATATAAAAACAATTTAAGATCCAAAAACAAAGGCTTTAATATTTCTAAAATTTATTGTTGAAGGAAACTATTTGTGTCCCGAGAATCCCTTGGAATATGATGTTGCAAAGCACAAAGGCATTTAATGATGACTTGACCCAAATACAGTCACCTTAAATTCCTTAACTTGCTTGATGTTGGAAACTATGGTTATCACTAGGTTTCTTGGAGGGTACCAGAGACAACAACTTTGTTTATTAGGTGAAATGAAAGAAAGATTTCAAGACACTTTGTAGTGAGCAAAGCAATTGATAATTTTCAAAACTATGTATTTGGAATTTTGCACATGATTATCTATGGTATGACCTAGACTTGAAAATAAATTTCTTGAAAAGACAAAACATTTGTGGATAACTATAGTAAAAAAGTTGATATCACCTCATTCAGTCCCTCTTGCTTTGGATTGGTGTTTTTCCAACTTGATAGGAGGAATGCCTATATGATTTAAGGTGTCAAAAATGGATCCTAGCGGGATAAGTATGACCTCAAAATGGTGAATAAATTCTCCCTTATGCACTTAAATAAACAATATCTACAAGTATAATGTTAGTCGTAAAGACAATAAATAGAAATGACTTGGAAATAAATAAATTTGAAAGTAGATGATAAATTAATGAAAGTATTCACAAATATGAAATAACAACCCCTTATTTTTATAATAAAAGTCACAGAACAACAAAGAAAAGTATGCCAAAACTTGAGGGAAGCACTGAAAATAATGAATTTCCGAATGTGTATTATGATGCAATCTTATAGTTTGAATTTTTTCTATGATATCCCTTTGTTTCTACAATAAAAAGTGCAAGTAAGCTACTTTTATGAACATCCTTGCGAATGCCAACTAGTCATTAATCGTTCCCCATTTTGGAGGAGGAGTCCATTAACTGATGCATTGTTACATGATGGAGCCACTATGTAATGGATTTTAGTTCTTTAATTGGTCAGTGTATGAATTAGATCATGTTTGATAATTTTTTGTTAACATTACATTGCAGTGTTTTGTTTATATACGTGTTTGTGTTCAAGGACCTCCAAAGATGTGCATTGCACTCTAGTTTGTGTTCAAGGACCACCAAAGAAGTGCATTGCACCCTTAATAGGGCACAAAAAAAGAGAGAGTCATTCTTCACATAATAAAATCATCTAATTTACTTGCCAAATATGATAAGAATAAGGAGATATCTATATTCCAAACATTTGATGATGTGCAAACATTATACCTTCTAATAAAAAACAACCATATCCAAATTTCATAGAGTGGATTCTCACAGTTTTTTGGGTTGATTTCATGCAATATTTATGTTCCAAACATGTTTCAATTGATCTCTTCAACCATCATCAAGGTATTAAATTGGTTGATAAGTCCCTATTGTATTTAAGTTCTATGGATATCTATATGGTAAGTTCACACCCCAACACAATATAGCTTGACTTATTAAACTATTTCTCTTCCAAATATCCACTGTGGAGGATGAATTAAAAATCCATGACTAAACTAATAGAAATACATTAATATGAGATAATAATGTATTAAAAACAAATAAAAAATATCAAAGATTCAATTCCTACAATCTTGATCCACTTACCTATGTGCCTAAAGTTGTTCACATCCAAACTACATGGAACTTTAGAAAACTAACCCTCCATAGTATGAAATCCCAATCGTACTCAATATTATGCATGCACACTACAGTTTTAAGAGGTCATATATCTACCCACACGGGTGTGGCTCATTGGCAGTTCACTTGATATGAAGTCACATGTTGTAAATTGGAGGTCATGAGTTCAATTCACACCCGTCTTTACCCGTGTCCCATGATTGTGGGGTGTGTGGGGCACCTAGGGGTATAGTGGTAGCGGGATTGGATCCCTGGACCCTGTGTCACGTGAGTACCAGCCCAGTCTCCAGTTGTCGATTCCCCTAGCACAAAAAAAAGAAGTGGTCAGATATCTAAATATTATCCATGGACTCTCTCAAAGATATCATATGGTGTATTTTTTAGTGATTGCTAATTGCTAAATCCCATATTGTGATCATAGTGACCATAATGTAACCATAGTGGTTGTAGTGACCATAGTTACCATAGTTACCATATTGTGACCATAGAGACTCTTGAAATTTGGTTGTCATTGATATCAAATGATGTTAAAGAGGATTCAGTATTCTTGTTCTAGTTCGAAGAAATATATGAAAGCCACTTTGAATAAGTCTATGCAATCAAGTTTGAATAAATACATGGAATCCAGTCTAAAAAAGTATATCTAGAGATACATCACGCATATCTAGTTTGAAAATTTACATAAGGAATACATCCAGTACATGCGCAGGTCCGAATTACACCCATTCATAGTCCTTCAAGGTAAAAACCAAAGAATTGGTTGGACAAGGTTTGGGAGTGCATAAGCAAGCCAAAGAGTTGATTGGACAAGGTTCAGGAGTGTGCAAGCAGCTTGGAACAAGAAATGGTCGATCGACACATCAAGGGAAAAATACCACATTGCAAGGGTGAAATTCCCACAAAGGAAATGACCATGTATGTGCAATACCCGTAAGAGATGACACCTCAGTGGTGTAGAAAATGACAAGTGGCAGAAGCATGGACCATGAAGCAAAGAAGAAGGAAATCCACAACCAACTTGTCGACATATAATCCGCACAAGACAAGTATAAATAAGAATCAACTTCGAGATTTGAAGTAAGCTTGAGAGAAAGGATGAAAGGAGCGTAAGTGGAAAGATGGAAGACACAGATTTATCAAGCTTCTTATACTCGGGGCATCAAGGGATCATGGAACTAGAGAATGATGATCTAGCAAAGAGTCGAGTGCGCACAAGAAGATAAATGGAATAGTTGATGGTGCACATAATGATGTTGTAAATATGTGATAGTTGCATGAAGACATAAAAGGGATAATTACAGAAGATGTGCAAGTGCGTGCAGACTGAATGACAATATCAAAAACAGTCACAGATGTTGTAAGACAGAAGCACTCTGATAGATCTGAAGTATATCTTGTGATGTGCGAAGAGAAGAATTTTATCAGATGCATGAATACTAAGTTTATGTGTGTGAAGTAAGGTAGTCCATCAGATGCACAAAGTCAGAGTTACAACACAGTCAAGGATGTGCATCATGATGAATATGATCTGAGACAAGTACGCTAAACATAAAGGAAATATCATAGATGATGCACAATTTTTCATAGATGATCTAAAGTCTGTTGTACCAAGACAAAATAGACACATTTCAAAAGGTTTGCAGTTTCATCTGATATTGGTGCGTGAATTCAGAACAACAATTTATCAGTAGATGTGCAGTATCGGTTGAAGTTGCAGATGTGCGGTAACATAATGGAATATTAAACCTTGGTGTAGATTGCAGAATTTGATGAAGTTGAACACAACATATGAAGTGCAACGTTAGTTGAAGTGAATTGATTGAAGTGTGAAGTCGAGTGAATTATGCAATACAGCGATAGCAATTTTACAACATACAAAAGGTTCACATAGCAGAACGAATAGCAGAATATCTAAAGAGTGTGTGGATTAGAAGTATAGCAGAGTAATATCTTATTCTTATATATCTAGGTAGCAAGATGGGGCAAGGAGTAGTGGGTCGTAGAATCCTTCCAGTTGGTGCTAGAAAATCAAGGAGTTGGTGCTTCCTTTAGGTTTGTGCATGTAAAACATGGGGTTTGGTTCCTCCATCTAGTTGGTGTTGGAGAACTTAGGAAGTTGGTGCTTCCTTGAATGTAATCTTTATTATAAGAGAGCATTCTGTGGTTTTATCCCATTTTGGTTTCCATGTAAAAATTCTATGTGTTATGTGTTTTGCGCATATGTGGATGAATGTTTTATTTATGGTGGATGCATAAATAAAGTTCATATTAATTTGTTAAGAAGTTAAAAACTATTCATAGCTGTGCTAATACTGATTCACCCCCCCTCTCAGTATTAAACAGATTCCAACAATTGGTTTCAAAGCGGGTGTCTTTAGTAACAACTTAACATTTGGAAGATAGATCCATGCGCAAATATGGACAAGTAGGAATCTCTCTCCACCAATAGAGCACCAAGTTTTGATGGTACCAACTATACTTTCTGTAAGGCTGGGATGGAAGTGTATTTGCAATATTTCAGAGCTAATGTATGGTAGTCCATCGTGGATGGTTACAATGTCCCAGTAATCACACCATTTGACCCAACTGAGAAGAGACTATATGAGTGCAATGCAAGAGTCAAAAATGCACTTATATGTAGGTTAATGGACAATTAATTTATTAAGGTAATGCATTTTTCCTCAGCCAAGGATGTATGGGACAAGCTCATAGGTTTCTATGAAGGTGATGAGAAAGTAAAGAAGGAAAAGCTGCAGAATTACTCTGGGTTGTATGAATCATTGAAAATGAAATATGAATAGAATATTTCTTCTTACTTCTTGTGAGTTGATGAGATTGTTAATGCTATCAAGAATATTGGAGTTACTATAGAAGAAGAATCAGTAGTAAAAAATATATTGAGAACTGTACCTTCAAGATTTGATGCAAAGGTATCTATGTTAAAATATAGAGCCAATCTTGCAGATCTCAAAAAGGATGAACTTCAAGGGATATTAAATGCATATGAGATGAGAACCGAGAAAGAAAATCCCATCAGAAAAAATCGACCTTTAAAGCCACTGGAAAGGTTAAGGAAGAGCATGACAAGGACTCTTGTAATGAATTAGATGAAGAGGAGTCAAAATTCATAAGGAAGTTGAAAAGAGGATGTGGTAAGTATAAAAACTAGTTTCCTTTCAAATGTTTCAAACGTGGAGGAATAGGCCACTTTGCTTCTAAGTGTCCATACAGGGAAGATGGAGATAGCGAGAGTGAGTAAGAATCCAGTTCCCGTGAATGAAGAATGGTGCACACTCAGGACAAACCAATGACTAGAAAGAAGTTTCAAAAAAAGAGGAAGAGTTTGTATAATAAGGAAGACAACAATGGATCTAAAGGAAGTGACTACAACGAGAAGCCACAAGAGGTACTATTTACAGCCTTTGTGGAAGAAGAAAGTAGCGATTTAAAGAAGAATATTTGTTTATCAATCAAGAAGAATACACCAATTGCATAAAGCAAAACTGGATCACTAGATAAGTACTTGTTTAGCGGATCCTTCAATACACCCTCAAAACTTGTCGCAGAAATTAAATCTGATAGTCAATGTGAAGAAGAAGAAGTTGCATATGTTGATTGGGAAGGTGAATTGGTCAGTGCCTTAGATGAATTGAAGAATTCAAGGAAGAAGAATAAACTCTTGCAGGATCAATTGTCAAAGTATGAAGAAAAGTTCAAGCAAGCTAAAGAGGTTCAAGAGTCTCTTGATACACAAGTCTGTGAAAAAGTGATGAACTATGAGAAGCAATTGAATTGTGTAGTCGACAAGGTCAAAGTTATTGAAGAAGAGAAATCCATATTGAAGGATTCTTTGGAATAGCTAGCGCAAAAAAGTAAGATGCTGGAAATTCATATTGAACTAAAGGATAGTGAAATCTCTTGCTTGGAGGACAAGTTGATCGAGATAAAGGGAAAGAAACAAGTTCGAGATCAAATCATAAGTAACACTCCAAATTGTGCACATGCAGGAAGTAACAAGATTGGTCTTGAAGATGAATTGAAGAACAATTCCAAAGGCAACACATCCATTCTAAATTATCAGAGATCACTAGAAGACAAGTCATGGCTTGGTTATGAAAGAACATCTAGGAAGGTCTATGATAGTGAACATCATCCAAATCAAGTGAAGTATTTCAAGTATGAAAATTCCTTCAATGATTACAAGTCTTTCCATCACACTAATCGAAGAAGGACTAACAGAATGAAGTGTGCAAGGTGTAACTTTATTGGTCATATTGCTAAGTAGTGTCAAACTATGAGATGTAATTTGCGATAGCAAGGCTATGTATTGTCGAAAAAAAATGAATTGTCCAGATGAATGTATTCTACCTAATAGCTATCGCAATACAAGGACCAAAATGGAAGACTGTCAAGTGGAGAATAAAAATTGAAGTGCACACATGAAAACTTGGGTAAGGAAATATCCTAAAAAATGCACAGAAGAAGCTGGCAATCCAAGTACATCCAAAGCAGTAAGTAATTGTTGCCCCTCTTGTTGATATCCAAGAGATTGAGTGAGACCCTTGAATTCAACACGGTGCATATTAAAAATTCAAGGATTATGTTAGTGAAGGTTACAATTTGAATATGTATGTTGTGTAAATGTTAGTATTGCAAAAATTTATATGTGTTGAGTTGGAGTTTCGCAGAAAAGATCTTCAGTAGTTGATAAGAAAAGATACGTGTAATCAATTAGTTGATGTGGTATGTTAATTTAGTTCGCACATACATATAACAAGATGAAGAAAAGTTCACATGAGCATTGTTGAAAGAACACACATGTACATTGTATATAAACATATTGTATTGCATTCAAAATTTGTGCATTTACAAAATGCATAAGTCTTATGTTCCTGAGAACAGAGCTAAATTACAAAGGAGACTTCATGCTGAGGAAAAAAGGAAGATTCAAGAAGACAATTGAAAGTTGTATTGGGAAAAATTGATAATCACAGGGTAATTCAAAGCCACAATTCAATTTCTAGATCCATGTCTGGTTGTTGTGCGAGACGAAGCTCCAAATCCATCAGAACCAACCTGTTACACTCATAAGTTGGTTGCAAGGAAAAAATTTGCAGAGTTGCAGTCAATGATTGTTCAGCAAAATGCTTAGCCCGAATCGAATTTAGTTCATCAAGAATTCATTGCTATTGCCACTCCAGGAAGTATACATGTTTGCTCAGATTGGACAATCCTTCCGCATTACTAAGATTCACTTGAGGCTAGGAATACCAATGGTTAAATTCAGACTCTTTCATTTGGCCCTTCCAAATGCCCATGTTGACTCTCAGATGAGTAAACTTCGATTGTTGTGATTGAACAACAAGACACACACTATCAAGAGAATCATTGAACTTCTTGAACAAGGAAGCCATGATTATAGAAGATGGAAGGAAAGGAAGAAATGTGATGCAAAGCAAGATGGCAGAAGAATAGGGGTGATGAACCAGGCATTGTGTAGCTCTCTTATAGAATTGAATGGTAGTTCTTTGTGTGTGCACGTGAAATTTAATAGAAGAGACGTGGAAGTAAATTGCATTCATGTCCACGCGATTCTAATTTGGTCATGGAGTTTCCAAAAGTAATTGCTCGAGGTAATGAATCTAGGAAAAAGGACGAAAAGCGGAAATCTAATTCATTGTTCTATGTGACGAGACTGATGTTTCCCTAAAATATCAAGTGTGATCATGACACATCAAAGGTGCCACATGAAATGTTTGTTATATCACTTTATGGACAAGTTGGCTGACAGATGGAAATGAGTGAAAAGTTGTGATTATCGTGGAAAGATATGTGACATCATAAAAGGAAATGAGGATTGGTGACATCGCAGTAAATGAGATGGAGGAAGAGTCAGATGCTAGAATAAATCGATGAAAACACAATGCAAAAAAATATGCAAATAGAATTCAGTATGGCGTAGTGAACATGGAAGGAAGATGGCATGAAATATTGTGCAATAATTAAAGAATGATTGATGGTTGATATGACAAGAACAAGAGATCAAGATGCATAAGGAAGATAACAACTGTACAGGGGGAGCATATTTGAGATGGCTATGAAAATAGTGTATAGATTGGAAAGCATTGGTGCAGAAAGCCTAGCAAAATAAGGAAGCATGAAGGAAAGGGGATTTATCAAAGCAATCATATCAATGAAGGCCAGTGCAAATTAGAAGAAAGGAGAACTAATAATTGCGTAAAAAGTGAACCTCTTTTCCATTGATGTCAAAAGGGGAGAAAGAGCATAAAGCTGATCATGAAGCATGCAACAGTGCAATAACAATAATCATAAAGCATGTGATACGCGCAGAAGTAACAGAAAGCAGAAAAATTATTGACAGTAGAATGTGTAGATGTCAAAGGCTCAAAATGGAAAAGAACATAGGGGGAGTACTGCGACAAGAACATATGAAGCATGCAATCTTCAATAGATAATTATGCACGGCTTCATAAGGTGTTTACATCAATACCAAAGTGGGATATTGTTGAACTTTGGTTTTCATTGATGTCAACTGATGTCAAAGAGGATTCATTATTCCTGTTCCATTTTGAATAAGTATATGAAAGCCACTTTGAAGAAGTATATGTGAGAAAGTTTGAATAAATACATGGAATGCAGTCTAAAGAAGTATATCCAAAGGTTCATCAAGCATATCAAGTTTAAAAAAGTACATAAGCAATACATCCAGTACATGTTGTATATGCACAAGTCTCAAATCCACCCAGTCACATTCCTTCAAGGTAAAACCAAAGAATTGGTTTGACAAGGTTTGGGAGCGCGCAAGAAATCCAAAGAGTTAATTGGACAAGGTTCGGGAGTGTTCAAGCAGCCTAGAACAAGAAATAGTTGATCATTTATGAAAACCCCAAAAGCACACAAGACTCGCCAATTGGAAGAAGCTTTCAGTTGTTGAAGCATGCACAAGTACCGAGAAGTATGTAGTATTGAAGATGTCAAGTGCACGAGTCCTACAAGGAATGGCACATCAAGGGCGCAAGACCACACTGCAAGGGTGAAAGTCCCACTAAGGCAAGGACCATGTAGTCACAAAACCCACAAGATATGACACCTCATTGGCACAAAACATGACAAGTGGTGGAAGCATGAACCATGAAGCAAAGAAGAAGGAAAGACAGAACCAACTTGTGGACATAAAATCCATGCAGGACAAGTAAAAATAAGAAGCAAGTTGTAGATTTGAAGTAATCTTGAGAGAAAGGATGAAAGGCTCGTAAGTGGAAAGTTGGAAAACACATATTTATCAATATTCTTATACTCGAGGCATCAAGGGCTCATGGAACCAGAATAGGATGATCTGGAAAATATTCAAGTGCGCACAAGTAGAAAAATGGAATAGCTGACGGTGTGCAGAATGATGCTATGAATATGTGATAGTTGTGCAAAGACAGAAAAAGTATAATTACAAAAGATGCGCAAGTACGTGAGGACTGAATGAAAGTATCGCAGACAACACACAAACAATCACATATGTTCTAAGATAGAATCACTTGGACAAATCTAAAGTATATCTTGTGATGTGTGAAGTGAATAATTTTATCAAATGCACGAAGAATAATTTTATGTGTGCGAAGTAAGGTAGTCCATCAGATGCTCAAAGACAGATTTACAAACATAGTAAATGATGCTCGTCATGATGAGGATGATTTGAGATAAGTGCATTAAACAAAAAGGGCATATCACAGATGATGCACAATTTGTCACAAATGATCTAAAGGATGTTACACAAAGACAAAACAAACACATTTCAAAAGGTGCACAATTTCATATGATACTGATGCACAAAGTCAACACAACAGTTTATCAGTAGATGCGTAGTATTAGTTGAAATTGAAAATGCGCAATAGCATAATGGAATATTAAACCTTGGCGCAGACTGCAGAATTTGGTGAAGTTGCACACAACATATGAAGTGTGACGTCAGTTGAAGTGAAGTGATTGAAGTGGGAAGTCAAGTGAAGTATGCAATATAGAAATAACAATTTTATAGCATACAGAAGGTGAGCATAGAAGAACTAATAACAAAAGATCTGTAGAGTTCGTGGATTAGAAATATAACAGAGTAATATCTTATTCTTATATATCTGGGCAGAAGGATGGGGAAAGGAGTAGGGGGTCGTAGCCTCCTTTCAGTTGGTGCTGGTAAATCAGGGAGTTGGTGATACCTTCAGTTCAATGCCTATAAAACCAAGAGGTTGATTACTCCTTCCAGTTGGTGCTACTGAACTTAGGAATTTGGTTCTTCTTTGAATGTAATATTTATTATAAGATATCATTCTGTGGTTTTCTCCCATTTGGGTTTCCATGTAAAAATTATGTGTGTTCTGTGTCTTGCGCATATGTGGATGAATGTTTTATTGCATAACTAAAGTTAATATTAATCTATTAAGAAGTTAAAAACTATTCATAACTATGCTAATACTGATTCACCCCCCCTCTCATTAGTAAATAGATTCCAATAGGGACAATATATATTGCATAACTCATGCATATGACATAGCATGACAATGAGGCCCCTGACCACTAAAACCCATTACCGGTAATCCCTTGACCCCTTAAACCTAAACCTCCTTATACCCATAAGTCCTAATCCCTCTAACCTATAACCCCCTTAAACCCTAATCCACTGGGTATTTTTTAAGGATTCTAATATTATACTTAAGTATAGTATTCTAGGCGATTATTTTGGATTGAAAAAAACATATATATAGATAAATAAGCCAATACTAAATATGAAACATACAATTTACTACTAAAACTTGTAAATTTTGGCGAATATTATGATAAAAAAAACATATTTTATGTAAATATAGGCGATTTTGGAGACTAAAAATGTAATGTCCCCCTCACCCAATCCGACCATCGAGAGGGGACGTTGGTGAATCTTGGGCTTTAAAAAATTTGCCCCAATGAATAATACGATTTTCAATAATAAACAGTGTGTGCAGAAACTTAATAAACTTGCACAGCGAAAATAAAAATCTAACAACACAAATCTAGCATGCAATTACCAGCATAAACATTACAGGAATCAAATAAAACAATTCAGATTTGAATGCATAAGATTACATATGTTTAAGAAACGCAGATCTAAGCAACTAGCTGTGTAAGAGCGCTTTTCCACCCAACCATAGGCACTCGGTCCAGCATATACTCTTTCTGCTACTGAGGCCACCCCCAAGCTGGGATATGAGGCTACCAAGGTGAAGGAAACACCTACCGGCTTCTAGCTCTCAACCCACAACCCATTCTACTCTTTGTTCCTAGTCAAATTCTCATACAGAGCTCTATAGGGGTCTCGCTCATCCCTCACAGCCTTGGCTTCCACAGTACCTGCCCCACACAACACCCTTCTAGCTCAGGCATGCCCTTCACTGATCCACGGTTCTCTTGGGTGATCCATCTTGCTGGGTTCTTATAGTGTGTTTATAGAAGAAGTCCAATCTAATATGGCTGCTATAAAACCACCTATATCCTTGATTTGTGACTTCACAAGCACCTACAAGAAGCAGAACTCCATGGGTAAGGTTCCTAGCTACCCAAGCTCTTTGCTCACCTACAACCAACTATTTTTCCCTTCCAAAAATGTAGCTCTGTCCTCTAATTCGAATTTTTTGTCTAAGCACACAGTCTAGTAATGGACATGAACAACCATGGTAACTCTACGTAGTGCAATAGCTTGCATGAGAGAATGAGAATGGAATAATAATCAAAAGAGTGTTGACTCCAAGGATATGAGATGAGGGTGAAAAGACAGTTGATATGGATTTTGACCATAGAAGAAATAGGACAGCTGACAGCTGACATAACTGTCACAATCCCCATGCTCAATAACTACATGAAGTGACTTTTCCCACCAACCTCACATGTACAATAAATGATTGGAAAATGGTCAAAAAAGGAGATAACTGGCTTATTCTCATCACATGACAAAATTTAGGGTGAGTTCTAAGGTCGACACATGGCAACATAGGATTGGGTTTCCCATAATCCCCCTTCCTCTTCCCCTCTGGTCGAATCATAGCCCCTTTGTTGCTCTTTACACAGCCATTGTTATACCATTCTATTAATTTTCAGCATAATATTTACATACATTTTGAATTAGGCATAATAACCCAATCATATGGTCCAAAATAGAAATACAACATCATACATGCTTAAACATTCACTAGTTGGGCCTTGGCCTTGAGCTCCGCACTAGGAATTCGCACTTGAATATTTACATCATTTACATAATATTGGATAAATACATTCCAATTCAAAACTAGGGGTATTACAAAAACTAACCAAATAGTGAATTTAGTTTTTCAAAAATAGCCAATTGGAGAAAAATTTCCTTTAAAATTTTCCCTGGAATTTCCACCTAACCCTTAAGCCCTTAACCCCCTAACCTATAATAACCCACCTAAACCTCCTTATACCTCTAACCCCTAAACACCATAACCCCCTAATCCCTTAAACCCTAACCCTAACTCCTAAACCCCCTAACCTCGAATCTCCTAACCCCCTAACCCCATCTAACCCCCATAACCCCTTAAACATAAAATTCCTTATACCCCTAACTACTAAACACCCTAAAACCCTATTCCTCTAATCCCTTAAACCCTAACCGTATCCTAACCCCTTTAAACCCTAACCTTAACTCCTAACCCCCCTAACCTTGAATCCCCTAACCCTAACCCCCTATACCCCCTTAAACCCTAACCCCTTTAAACCCTAATCCTAAATCCTAAACCCCCTAACATCAAATCTCCTAGCCACTTAACCCCTTAAACTTTCCTAACCCCCTATACAAAAGCTAAACCTAACCCCCTTAAACCTAGTCCTAACTCCTAAACCCCCTAACCTCGAATCCACTAACCCCTTAAAATCGAACCCCTTATACCCCTAAGCCCCTAATTCACCTAACCCTTGTTCCCTTAACCCCCTAACCTCGATTAAGCCCCCTAACCCTCTAAAACCTAAACCTCGTTATACCCCTAACCCCTAAACACCCTAATCCCTTATTCCCCAAACCCCCTAATCCCTTAAACCCTAACCCTAAATCCTAACCCCCTTAAACTTGTAGTCAACATAAAAAGGAAAATGAATGGGAAAATAACAATGACAATTTCATTCCAACAACACAACCAATTTTTCTTTGGGAAGAATGAATGGCATCTCCTCTCATAGAATTTCCCCCTCTATTATAATACATGGTTTTCTTTTTATAAACTTATGCTTCGATTAGTTTCAATAGAGGGAAAACCTTTATAGTTGCATGTCAGGCTTAGAGATAGATTCCATGGACTTAGAACCTAGGTTTTTGCACCAAACTATGCCCTTATCCCCAAGAAACATATCAAGTCTTTCAAACCTTAAAATCACCACCATATAAAACTTGGAGGCCAAATATTATTTATTATAGGCATGTGTGATGCCCCAAGCGATTAAACATGGCATGTGAGCCCCATATAAATATATGTTATGGCCTAGTGCCTTTCCTTTTATCCCTATACCATGGCATGGGAATCGAGAACTATCCTTGGTATGTTAATTCTCAAAATTATGGACATATCTCACTCATATGCTAAATATTTCCTATGTAGGGCATATATGGTTGTTTGAGGCACTACACATAACCCATGAGACTTATAGAAAACTATGTGAACTTAGGCCCTAGATGTTAATAACAAACCATGGCCTAGTTATAAAAAATTATTCATGGTGTTATACCTCCCAAAATTGCCACCATATCCCACTCACAAGCCAATAATTTCCTCTATAAGGCCTATGTGATGGAATGAGGCCCCATGCAGAGTTAGGGGTCATTTATGGGAAGTTATGGGGAAATGAGGGGTAATTAGGGGTTAATTAGTGATAATTTAGGAGTGATTTGTGGTTAATTATGGGTAATTAAGGGTCATTTAGGGGTAATTATTGGGTAATCAGATGTGGTTATTTAGGGTTAATAAGGGGCCAACTATGGGGTAATTAGGCGTTAATTAATGGTAATTACGGTTCAATTATGGGTTAATTAGGGGTAATTAATGGTAACTATGGGTAAGTAGGGGCCATTTAATCCCAAGGGCTTATCTAAACCAGTGGTTTCCCATGATGTTGGGCATTTAGTTAGGTTCATGGCAGCATGTGCCCATTTCGAATCCTTGTGTGGCAGGCACACTAGTCTACATCGATGGGTTTACTAGGGAATATGCCATCTATGAATGTTTGGAAGCATCCTTGGATTTCTCCACGAGGTTTCCCTTG
Organism: Larix kaempferi; assembly: GCA_027924585.1. Taxonomy (NCBI): domain Eukaryota; kingdom Viridiplantae; phylum Streptophyta; class Pinopsida; order Pinales; family Pinaceae; genus Larix; species Larix kaempferi. The sequence continues at coordinate 7,097,360 of BSBM01000738.1, forward strand.
GAAAAAGTAGGGTTTATTTAGAGGTTATCAAGGGTTAATTAGTGGTAAGCATGGATTATTAGGGGTAATTAGTGGTCAAGTAGGGGTCATTTAGGTGCAATTAGTGGTTAATTAGGGGGTCAATTATGAAGTTAATTAAGGATCAATTATAGGGTAATTAGTGGTAAATTTCAATAGTATTTGAGAGGATGGATATTGAGAACATACTTGAAAAATATATTTAGGGGTGATCCTTCCAACCCCCCCAAAAAAAAAAATTCATGAGAATGAACTCTTGGCAATGGTCTTAATTAAAACTATTCCTCCAAAAGTAAAATTCGGGTTTCATAAAACCGTCTTGAAACATATATTTAGGGGCGACCTTTCTAAAATCCCCCCTAAATGTCATGAGAATTTAACAATTGGAGGTGTTTTTTTACAATCCCCTGCCAAAAGTTCAATTCTTAAGACCTTTGGAGGGGGGTTTTTTAAAAACCACCTTGAAAATATCTTTAGGGGGGTCTTTAAAAAAAACCCTATGAAAGTCTTAAGAATTGAACTTTGGGGGCTTTTTAAAACAACCGCCACCAAAAGTCTAATTCTCATGACTTTTTTTTTGTGGGGGGGGGGGGGGGGGATTCTACAAACCGCCTTCAAAAACAACTTTAGGGGGGATCTTTTTTTTTTGTTTGGGGGGGGGGGGGGGGTTAAAAACCGCCCCCAAAGGCCTAAAAAACTTTTGGAGGTGGTTTTAGCAAGGCCACTGCAAGCCAAAACCACCCCTAAAAAGGGTGATTTGTTGTAGTGAGAGAAGTAAAAATGAGAACATATAGGTTTAATTCTGGTTGCGGTGGCCATATTTAACTATTTCTCAAAATTCTCTTCCAAATTAACAATATTTTCAGTTAAAGATGTTATGATCCCATTATTTATAGCTACCAAAACATAGACAATAAGGGATTTTATAAGGTTTTGTTGTTCTTTTGGGGCTTTAAGTAAATCCAGAAAACTAATATTTTCTTTGAGAACCATTAGGTCATTAGCCATATTATAAGGTAATTATCCATGTGGTAAAATAAATGTTTTGCAATGAAACAATGGGATTTGGGTTCTAGACAACATGTATTGGTTATTATTAGTAGCTTGAAACATGCCTAATTATTTTATTTGTTATTCTTATTTCTGGCATTTCCTAGACTAGAATTTTGCACGTATTTAGGTCTAAACCAATTCTAGGATTCTTGGTTTTTGTTCATTGTAGAATATAGTTCATCAAATTGTTCTTCTTCTTCGATGTCAATTAAAGTATGGATAACCTTTTTGCATTTTTTCCTTACTGCCTCTCTTTAAAACCATGAAAGGATCACGAGTCATTGGTTCATGAGTTTCAAAGCAAAAATTACACAAGTGGTGAGGAAAAAAACTCTTTAGTATGAGTAGGATTTGGTCATGTCAAAATCCGGAAGGTAGAATTTGAAGCAAGCTTGGGATCTCCTCTTAGTATGTGCTCAAAAGTTATCATCTAATTATGAATATCATGCACCATTTCCATCATGATAGACATATGATCTTTGGGGATAGAATTATAAAAGGGTAAACATGTTCTAAGGTTTTTCTCTTCAAACTCCAAACAAGTTTGCATAGAAAAGAAAAGGCAATTTACACCCTCTCCACCAACCAATGATGATAAGCAGGGGCTAAGTTGTCAAAATAATGCACGAGAGCATCTTGCCAAGTGGGTCCAAAATCTTTGAGAATATTATTAAAAATATTTAGCAACCTAAGGTTAAAGAATTTGTTGGTCTCACCTTCTTTAAATGATAGTCCGTTAAAATTTCTCATATGATGGACAAGGCTTTCCATGTTTCAAAAATTAGACTTAAAGAAGTAGATTAATTCAAACTAGGTTGAAAACATCTTCTTGAGAATGTAAAAAAAAACGATAGTAGCACTAGTAGAAAAAGGGGTGATAAATGACTACATGACTAAAAATGTTAGTCACAACAGTGTTTTTAAGCTAAATATGACTAAATTTGAGCAACACAACTAAAAATGACTAAATTAAACTAATTACTCCTATAGACTAGCATTTCAATATCAATCACTTATATTTTTTCATCTTGCTCATTCACTAGTAATTGATTATTATTATCTTCATAAACATAGGATGATCTCCATTTCTAACACTCTCATATTCAATTATAAGAATTGGAGGTATAAGTTAATCCCTATTAGTATAAGTTCAACCATATTCAGTAATACTGGTCAAAAACATTGATCTTATGAATGATATATGAAGCTTTGTGTAATTTTGGTAAGTTTGGCTTGTGCACCAGCCTCCCTTGTAGCATGCATACCCTCCCTTGTGCCATGTACGCTTTCCCTTGGCTTGTGTGCTCTCCCTTGGGCATGCTTTCTCTTCCTTTGGCATGCCCGCTATCACTTTGGCATGGACATGCTCCTTGGGCATGGGCACTCTCCTATTGCATGTGCATTGTACCTTGGCATGTGTACTCTCTTTTGTGGCTTGTCATGCACTCTCCCTTTTGCATGTGTGCACTCACTTCTCCCTTGGGCATGGGCGCTCTCCCTTTGGCATGTGCTCACAATATACATAACATTAGTACAATAGGATCATGATTTGTTTTATATGCATTTAGGTTGAATATATTATAATATTAGTTTACAAATTCCTAAAAACAATAATTTTTATACAAATATTTTTAAAATGATATAATATTAATTTGATTATATTAATACAATATAATCATAATTTATTACACATATATTAATACTATAATATTATTGAGATAGGTTGAATATATTATTTAATTTTGAAAATAAAACTTACTGCAATAATTTTTATAATTTTTTTGTTGTTATTTTTTATATTTTTTTTAATATATATATATATACTCAATAAAGAATAAAATTTTGGAACAATAGAAAGTACAAAAGTATTTTCTAATAAAAGTTCAAAATATGATTAAATGTTCTAATTTAATATTTAGAATAAATCCGGAAATAGTTTTGTGTCAAAACTCTGGCCTTAAATTGGAACAAACCCTCTCCTGCCTATTTTTTTCCTCTTTGCTTTCACTCTTATTCTTATTGTTCACGAGGCCTCTAGAGGAACAGGAAGAGGAGGGTCGAGGGTTCAATGTGATGTGAGCAGTAGCAACAACAATGGTTAGCACCTCAAGCTCATTAAAAACCCTTTTTTAGGGTTTACTGTAAATCAAAATCTTATTTTCCCTCAAATTTTCATTGGGTTTGTGTAATATTGTGTACTTGTATTCCTTTTGGGTCAGGAAATTCAATTTTGTTATGGTTTAATGGTATTTTTGGGTTTACTTCAAATTTAATATTGAGTTTATTTTTCTTATAAAATCTATTTTGGGATTTTATTTCTAAAGAGCATCATCTGAAAATCAAATCTGTAGATTATATCATCTTAAAGCTTTGATGTTATAGCCATCTGAATGTCAAAAGCTTTGATGTTAAAGTTACAGCATCATGAACCATTCTCCAAGTCAATCTTGTGTGTCAAGATTGAGCCTTGTGTGTCGATTTAGTGCCTTATGGGATCCTGAGTTGGACTCGGGAAACTTGGAGAAGAATCTTGATTTGCACTCAAGAATGGTTAAGATTCATGTGTTGAGGCAAGTGCTTTGTATGTAAAAGTGATGATGTTGTATAGTCTTGCTAGTCAAGGCTAAGGTCTTGTGTGTCAAGATAGATCCTCATGTGTTGAGGTGATGCTTTGCATGTCGAAGCATGTATGGTGTGTAATGTACTACTAACCATGGTTGAGCTATTAAGTCTCCTCTAGATACTAGTCACCTCTAGAGTGAATTACTTTAGCATATAATCACTTGGAATGATAGTAGAACATTATGATCACATCATTGGGAAAATATCCTTAGTATATTTGATATGATAATTAAGCTGGCACATGTGGACCATGCAGATAATACAAGAGATAAAGATAAGACATGACAAGATATGAGAGAATTCGAATTGCACATAAAGAATTAATTAATAGACAATTTGAATTGATAAAACTTCAGTAATATTAACAAAGAAGACTTCAGTTAATCAAAGGAAAAATTGAATTGATCACTATAGTAATGTTAACAAGAAATATTATGGTTAAGAGAGTAAACTAAGTGATATCAAATAAGATCTAGTTAACTAAGTGTTATTGCATGACAACACTTATGTTAAACTAAAATATTACACTTATGTTAAACTAAAAGACAACACTTGATTTGTGACACTTGCATGAAAACACTTAAGTTAGCCACCTAACTAAGTGGGCAAGCTTTTAGTTAAGGGGCGAGTTCATCCTAAAAGTCATTTTAGTGAGTTAATGCATTGCATGAGAAGTGGGGTGCACTTATTCATGCAATATTGATGTATTCAATATTGGAGTGAATTCTATTAAAGACTATCTTGTGCATATGACCAAGACAAGGAGAATTGGTTGTGTGGAGAATAATTATTCTGAGTCTTTCTCTTGCTTTATAATTGCACCATGGGTGCTTGATGTAAAAGACATTCTTTGCTATCTATCAATATACTAAGGAAATTTTTGTTGGGGTTTTATCCCTCAAGTCATAGAGGGTTTCCCAGGGTAAATTCATGTGTCGAATGAGATTGAATGTGATTGCTTATGTTCATGAACATTACTTGATTTCTAGTACTATTTTATTTTCGAATTAAAGATAAAAAATTAACATGGTATCAAAGCTTAGGGTGTGAAATATATAAGTTCAGCAATCAAGCTTGAGCCTATATAGATCATGAGTGTGCACAACACTTGAAGAATTATGGCTTCAATCTCAGTAAGACCGGAATATTGTCTTGAAGGAACTTCGAACTTCAATACTTGGAAGGTCGGGATTCTGAATATACTGGAAGAACATGATTTGGATGGATATGTATCCATTGTTATTGAAGAGCCTACTACTAATGCAGGGCACACCAACTTCAAGAAGAATCACTCCAAGGCAAAGAGGATTATTTATGATTCGGTGAAAGACAATTTGATGCCTGTGATTACTCCATTGAAGACAACAAAGGAATGCTTCCACACTTTGAAAAATATTTATGAGAAGAAGGCACCTAGTCAAAAGAGTGCATTGAATAACAAGCTTCAAAATATGAATATGGAAAAGGACGAAGTTGTGGCTTCCTTCTTCACAAATATATCTCAAGTAAGATATCAACTCATGAGCATTGGTGTGACGGTCGATGATGATGATCTCATTCAGACTGGTGTCTTGTATCAACCCTTTCTGGATCCATTAATACCACTAGTGTTGAGAAATGGATGGTGGATGATGGCACATCCAATCCCATGACTGGATATAGGAGCACTATCAAATATATGAAGGAAAATAAGTTTTCATGTAAGGTGGAGCTTGGAGATAATACCACCTATTCGATCCAAGGAGTTGGATCCACTTAATTTCAATTGGATTTAGGAGATGTACCGCATTTCTATGAAATTTTGTTTTTCCCTCGATTGAAGAAGAAACTCCTTTCTATATCCATTGTAGAATATAAAGGATTCGAATTTATATTTATGGACAACAAACTGCTCCTATGGCCTAAGCATTTAGAGTTGAACTTTGCATCAGTAATTGGAGTTAGAGAGGGGGGTCTCTACAAAGTTCCTAGAAGGCTCATGCAAGCGATGATCCATAACATAGTCAGTCATTGTGAGCTATGGAATGGGAGGCTTGGTCATCTCCATTTCAAAGCGCTACCCAGATTGCAAAAGATGGTGAAAGATATGCCCATGTTTAAATCTAATTTTGATAGTGTTTGTAGAGTTTGCGCTCTTGGCAAGAACATTAAAAAGAGTTTTCTAAGTAGTACCAAAATATCCAATCGGATCCTTCACTTGATTCATTCTGATCTATGTGGTCCTATGTCTACACCCTCCTTGAGTAGTTACTTGTATTATGTGCTTTTCATAAATGACTTCTCTTGGCAAAAGTCATGGGTTTATTTTCTGAAAGCAAAGACTGAAAATTTCAACAAGTTTCAAGAGTTTAAAGCACTGGTTAAGAATCCGACTGGAAATCACATTCGTGCTTTGAGATATGATAATGGAGGAGAGTTTGAGTCCCATGAATTCAATGAATTCTGTGCAGGAATTAAAAAAAGTTGATTGTACTCTACAACCCCCAACAAAATGGGGTTGTTGAAAGAAAGAACAAAACAATATGTGAGGTTGCAAAATCCATGATGTGTGATCAGTATCTGCCCACATCCTTATGTGTAGAAGCCTGCAACACCATTATTTATATTCAGAACAGAAGCCCTCATGCTATCTTGGGAGAAAATATTCTTGAAGAGGTTTTCACTGGTGAAAAAACAGGTACTGGACACTTGAATATTTTTTGTTGTCTTGTTTACATTCACATACCAAAAGAGAAGAGGACAAATATGGATCCATCTGGAAAGAAAGGAACATTTGTTGGATATAGTGAATGTTGGCTTCCTATTTTGACTATTTAGCATCATATTTCTAGTTTCAAGTCACATGAGATTAAGTGCTAGTCAGCCTTATTTAGTGTTGTTTTGTACATGATTATGCCTTTTTGAAGATCAACATTGCTAGGTTTTGGTAAGTGACTTTTTAATTGCTTATTCATTACTTTGCTTTGTTTTTATGTGTGTAATGCAACCTTTAAGTTTCCATTTAAATATTTGGTCAACTAATGAGTCTTTGTTTCTTCCATGTAGTGGTATCGGCGCTCAGAGGATATGTTGAACCAGCGATTTGGGGGATTTGGTCCACAATGGAGATGTTTCTCTTGGATTCACATCACCTTCCAGATACTTATGAAGATTATCCAGTGCTGTTCTGAGGATGTCATTTGCTCAAAATGGCATTTCCGTCCTTGATCAGGAACCTGATTTCGGGCTCAATTTCTGAACAATCGGCTGGGAATTGTTCAAAACGGTTCGAAACCCACTTCACAAATGGCCCCATTTACCCCTAATTGTGGGCCGTTTTCAGAATTTCTGAACGAATGTGGAGAAATCCCTTCCGGAACAGACATGGTTTTGCCAGATTTGGTGTTGGCCGTTTTCTGGGTAGTTGCTCGAATTTCTGAATTTTGGGATGGATCTTGTCCATCTGTTCATGTATAAATAAAGCTTGAGAAGGAGATACACAGGAGAGAAGACTGTAAAACTTTTTTTTTATCAATAGATCCAGCGTTTATCTTCTTTAAAGCTTCAATTTAAGACTGGCAGGCGTTGAAGGGCAGGGCCCACCTTCAACACCGATCCTTCATACTTAAGTGTTGTGTGTTTTGCAGTAAGTAGAGTGAATTTTTTATCCTTTGACACTGTTTTTATGGAATGATTAATGGTTTTGTTCATTTGTGAATTGAAATGGAATGTATGTCTGCAGAATATTAATTAATATCATTTGCATTCGATCTAGCCTGTAGAATAGATTCAGGAGTGGCTTGTATTTAAAACCCTCTTTGGTTTTCAGCGTGGATTGATTATTGATGGTTATGATCATTGTTCAGAGTTCTGGCATTGATAAACTATGTGATGAACTTGATTTGGTTTGTTGTAGAATTGATTTAATGAAGAGAATAGATTGAAATTTCATATTTCTTTTATTGGCAGCATGACATTGAATAGTGAATAACTCCAATACTTTTCAAGTTTATCAGACTGTAGGGTATTTTTGAATCATAGTATGTGGATTTTAACCAGAGTTGCAGTAGATTATTGTTAAGTTCTTTTTAATAAGTTGTTTCCTATACAAGATAGCTGTAGACTAGTATTGTTTTGGAAGATTACTGTAGTTTCATATTGCTTTGAAAGATTTCCGTAGGTTGCTGTAGGTTATATTGAGTTTGACAGTAAGATAAGGGTCAGCAAATTGATTTTCTTTTCTTTAGGACAGACCTAGTAACCTTAGCATTGATTACTTAATAAAGCTATAGCTTCATCAATTACATTTTGTTTTTGGTTTGTGAGTAGACTAGGATTTCTTTAAGTTACTATCAGCATGAGCATTGAAACTACCTTGCCCGCACATATAGTGTAGTAGCTCGAAGTTTACGCACCCTGGTTGACAATTAATTGAAGGTAAATTAACTAGTGATAATTTTACCCAACATTTTGGCGCCGTTGCCGGGGAGTTGCTCCAAGGTAAGCTGGTATTTTGATCATTTTCTACGAATTTGTTGACTATGAAGTTCAGGTACATAGGGATAGATAGGTTTCCTTTACATTACACAACAAGGTGGAGGGGAAACGATAAGACGCAAAGACGAATTCACTACGGGATTCCCATGGTGTAATAGCCTGACGCATCCACTTTAGTGGGTTGCCCCAAATCCCTGTTGTTTCTTTCTCGTAAGTGTGTTTGCTTTTTCACATGTTTGATTTATTTTGCTGCAAAAGTGTGTTTACCTTTCCTGTAAGGCGTGTTTACTTTCTTGCAATTTAATTTCATGCAAGTGTGTTTTTCTTTTTGCAAGTTTGGGTGTGTTTACTTTCTGCAATTTAATTTCAAGAGTGTTTTATTTTATGCAAGAGTAGCATGTGTTTGATTGGCGTAAATATGTTTCTAGTGGTAGTTAGTCTTGATTAGAATTATTTAAAACACATAAAAATAAAAACTTGGGTGCTGTAAGAGCGCCAGACATTGATCCTTGTGCGAGACATGAACAAAACAACAGACAGAAATGGACGCAGAAGTAACCATCAATTTGGGAAAACTTTCTCAAAACCTAGCTGCAGTTGGGAGTTCTTCTTATCAAGTAGAACACATACGGACAGCAGTTAAGATTTTATCTACCTCTCCTAACATAACAAATGAACCAAAGTCCCAAGAGCCACAAAAAGACATTCCTTGCCAAATTGCAGAGGAAATTGACAACTTGGGTATTACATCCGATGGAAAGCAGCTGAAAATTGAGAAGGTATTAGCAGATCCTCTATGTACTTCCGAAATCAATCAATCAGAAGAAGGGGATCTACATGATATGATGAAGGAAGGTGAGTACCAGGACTACTTCAAAAGTTGGTTCCAAGAGGCAACCAGACTACAACACCATTTCCTCCTTCAACACCTTTTGTTGCAGAAGCAAGTAAGTCAGTTAGTTCTCCTTATCCAGGTAATCATTACAACAGCTTTTTCATATGTGGATAAAGGTATATTTTTAATTTTACTTCGCACTTGGTTACATTGGAAGAATTCCTATACTTGAATAGAAATGTTTTCTTTCTTCTTAGGTAGAATAGGAAAATATGCATATAAATAAAAAAGTTGCATGTTTAGTTTAGAAATTAATGCAACTTCGTTGTTTTTCTTTCTTTTCAATAAAATGATAAGATCTTTAACCATAATTTATACCTTCTCTCCAGTCCATATTTTCAGAAAATTTATTATAACAGCAGCTCATAGCCTATAAAAAGGAAAAGTGCCAGAAGGTAATATGAAATTGTGACTGTTTTTTTATAATGGTTCTGTCAAGATAAGGACAATAGATGAAGAACAAGCTACATTTGTGGTGAATGGACACCGGTTAAAGGTACATCACAAACCTCTTTCTAAGCAAGAGTTCCTTCATAACATGAGTCAGCAATCGGAACTAGAGCTGGTAGGGGAAGAAAGGATTTCTTCATCTCCTACTCTCTCCCAGTAACATTCAATGAAATTGTTTTTTGTATATATGTACAGGAGTGTTTTTTTTTACCAATAGGTTTCTTTTTGAAGGATGCAGATATTTTCTGCAGTGAGGCTCAGGATGTTTTGAAGGCATAAGGGAAGTCTTTCTGTTACTACCCCCCATTTCAGCCTTTGATTATTTTTACAAAGCATTTTTAAGGACTGTTAATCTGGATTAAATTTCTGAGTTTCACTGGCTAATTGGAATGCCTGTATCAAGTAAATAAATGTGTGCTGTTAGGTTTTTCAGACTTGTCCTCTTTATTCATATGAGTACTTCTTCACCTGGCATTGCCTCCATCAGTGATTTAAGCTTCCAAAGTGGTTTTTACTTATGAACTTATGGGTTGCTAGGACCATTTGACTTGGTTTCACACTAGATGGAGCGAGGGAATTGTTTTTAGGAACAGCTATGGGCATTAAGTTATCTTTAAGTCAGGCACCATTGTGGAAAAAGGTCTCCAGGACTGAGCAATCTGTTGGTTATTATCTATTGGCTTCTATAATATCAAATACATATATATATATATATATATATGTGCAGCCATTTTATGACTTTCACTTTATACAATTGCAAAGGTTAGTTGTTCATTTGGGCAAATTTTTACAAGCATGTACAAAGAATACTCTTCCAATTCTAATACCATCCCACTCCTAGATGGTTCTCAGAGCTGCTCCCCCACTCATCTATGCTTGAGCAAATCATAAACTTTATCTTTAAGATGAACTTGGGACAAGGGCCTCTGATAGAAAACGGGTGTAAGAGGTTAACCCGCCGGGATACTGAGGTTAACAGGCCTGTTGGCAATGGGGCATCTGCCTAGGGAATAAGCTTCTTAGATGTTACAGTTACCCCACCGGAGTACTGAACAGGCTCGCTGGCAGTGGGTTCTGACTCTAATATCTCTTTTAAAAGCCTCATCTATGCTTGTCTGTATGAACAATGAACCTATGTAAGGGTAAAAGAGAGGTCATATGTGTGGGTTAAATAAAATTTAAAGAGACTATTTGTAAAAGTCAGCTGATAGCCAGTTGGTAATAATCTTCAGCTGCTCTGAATTTTGGTCACCTGATCCTTGCTAGAAAAAAGGTTTATGCCTGATATTTTCTAAACCCATGAACATAGCTGTGAATTTCAGTACTGGTTTTTCTTTTCACTACTCAACCTGTCCTGTGTGAAGCTGAGTAAGGTGGGCCAGTACCCCATTGGCTTCTTGTAGTACTCCTTTTGTCTTGTGTTGTAAGGCACATGTTCGGGTGGAAAAATTTCTATATGAATGACGAGAATGAAGTTTGTGTTCATGATTGAGGTGTGGAATATAGGAGTAAGGTTGATTGTTTGTGAATTGTAGTTACTTTTGTTTTTTTGTATTGTTAATCAAAATTGGTTTCATAACTCAGCTCAGTTTCCTGTGTGATCAGGTGAAGTAGCAACCTTGAACTGAGGTAATTGTGCCACAAGCTTGTTGGGGTAAAACAAATTTTCAACCATTTTTACTTGCTTTTGCAACTCACACAAGTGGTATATTTTCAAAGACATTTATTTGCTTTAATATCACTATCATGCTGGCAATGAATTGCTCCCTATAGAATTTCAGGTGAAGACCTTTCGTACTGCTACACAATTGAGCCTGAATTTAGATGAAGCTCAGGAGCAGAGGTTGATGCAATTAAATGGGCTTGATGAAATTAAAAAAGATGCTATCCATGAACTGATTTAATACAGAATCAAAGGACTAAATGCCATGACAAATTGTTGAAGAAGAAAACTTTTGAATAAGGTGATAGGCTCTGTTGTTTGACTCACGATTCAAACACTTTAAAGCTAAGGACGCAACCACTGAATAATGGTAACTGTGCAAGGAGCCTGCTGATGAAACAAAATTTTCAGGCTGTTATTTAATTTTCCAGGTAGTTATTTGATTTTTTTTAGGTAGTTTTAATTGTCTTTTCAACTCACAAAAGTTGGAAAGACAGTTATTTGCCCTTACTGATAATATTACTGCTATGCTGGTGATTATCACTCCTTCAACATATGCTGGTAATTATTGTTTGTCCTTATCAGCCTGGAAGTACCTCTATATTTTAAAATTGCTGAAGTGCTGGATTGAGTGTCGGATCGGGTGTTGGAATAAAAATTAAAAAATTGGCATGTTCAATGGTAAGGGTAATGAACGTAATGAACGTTGCATGATTGGGTAAGTCCTAATTGTTATATATTAAGGATTATTATTATTACCAATTGCTTTTGCCTTTAATACAAGGATCGATAAGCTATGGGTTGCCATATAACCTTGGCGTTTATTTAGTTGAGATTCCACCATTTCTTCATAAATTATTTTATGGCATTTGGTAATATTTTATTTCCTTATTATTAATTTGACATTTTTAATAAAACTTATGCCATTGATATATTTCAATTTGGGTTCGTAAATCGCCATGAGGTGAAGGTGAATTAAACATGTGATAAAATGGGCATAATTCATTGCAACGTGGGCAGCATGTGCCAGCGAGAGAAAGATTGATACAGTTCTCCATTGTCTTCGAATTGACTGTCTGATCTCTGTTAGTTTGTTGTCATTTCTTTTCCTGTTTTTTGCGATGCTTATTCTAGCTGAGTTAAAGAAAAAGGATTGGGTATGGGAGAAATTTGTATATGAGTTGTCCAATTCTCATCTTAAATCATCCCTAGGGAATGAACCATGTGAGCCTTGTATTCCTGATTTAGTGGATAAAGCCTCCTTTGTAAATATTTCTGAACATCAAGTCAGTCATCCTCAGGAACCAGCTGTTAAGAGTTGTAAGAAGGTTGGCCCATCCCATACTAAGAAGTCTCCAGTATCTAAGGGGCAGCGTGTCACATCTCAGTCTGGGGGAGAAAAGGGTCATGAAAATTTGTTTGCTTCACCCAATCGAATATTTGCCCACAGCATGACTGTTAAAGAGAAAAAAAAAAGGAATCCAAAGGTAAGAGCCTGTCCATGTTGAATTGTCCTCATCCACTTCTTCTTCTACCCATGATAACTCTGATTCTTATGGCTCTCATCATCATTCTTCAATGCCTAGTCCTGTCAATGAACCTTTGCTGGCAGCATCACCTTCAAAATCTAGTTTAAAATCTGCTAAAGCATCACCTTCCAAGTCAGGTCCAAAGTCTGCTAAATCTCATAGATCTGATACTTCAGCTCAAGGAATTGATTATTTTAGGCAGAAGAATTTTAAGCTGACAAAGAAATTGCAAGAGTATGTGAGATTGGACCACTATATTAAGCAGGAAAATGCCATTTTGAATGCTAAGGTAGCCTCTTTACAGACTTTAGTTGATGATATCACAGGGTCTAATTGCAGTCTTAGAAAACAGTTGAAGAAAAAGGATAAATAGTTTGAGAAGTTAATTAGTGTACAACAACACACTGCTCCATCTCCTCCTCAGGTTCAAGTTCTGTTTAATACTTCGGCCTCAGTTTCTGGGGTTTGATCCAAGGCTTGATCATCTATTATGAGTTTCAAATTTTTTTTGTTTGAAACTTTCTTGCATAGGGTCATGCAAGATCTTCAGTCTGGGGGAGATGTTGGCTTCCTATTTTGACTATTCAGCATCATATTTCTAGTTTCAAGTCACATGAGATTAAGTGCTAGTCAGCCTTATTTAGTGTTGTTTTGTACATGATTATGCCTTTTTGAAGATCAACATTGCCAGGTTTTGGTAAGTGACTTTTTAATTGCTTATTCATTACTTTGCTTTCTTTTTATGTGTGTAATGCAACCTTTAAGTTTCCATTTAAATATTTGGTCAACTAATGAGTCTTTGTTTCTTCCATGTAGTGGTATCGGTGCTCAGAAGATATGTTGAACCAGTGATTTGGGGGATTCGGTCCACAGTGGAGATGTTTCTCTTGGATTCTCATCACCTTCCAGATACTTATGAAGATTATCCAGTGCTGTTCTAAGGATGTCATTTGCTCAAAATGGCATTTCCGTCCTTGATCAGGAACCTGATTTCGGGCTCAATTTCTGAACAATCGGTTGGGAATTGTTCAAAACGGTTTGAAACCCACTTCACAAATGGCCCCATATACCCCTAACCACGGGAAGTTTTCAGAATTTCTGAATGAATGTGGAGAAATCCCTTCCGGAACAGATGTGGTTTTTCCAGATTTGGTGTTGGCCGTTTTCTGGGTAGTTGCTCGAATTTCTGAATTTTGGGATGGATCTTGTCCATCTGTTCATGTATAAATAAAGCTTGAGAAGGAGATACACAGGAGAGAAGACTGTAAAACTTTATTTTTATCAATAGATCCAGCGTTTATCTTCTTTAAAGCTTCGATTTAAGACTGGCAGGCATTGAAGGGCAAGGCCCACCTTCAACACCGATCCTTCATACTTAAGTGTTGTGTGTTTTGCAGTAAGTAGAGTGAAGTTTTTATCCTTTGACACTGCTTTTATGGAATGATTAATGGTTTTGTTCATTTGTGAATTGAAATGGAATGTATGTCTGCAGAATATTAATTAATATCATTTGCATTCGATCTAGCCTGTAGAATAGATTCAGGAGTGACTTGTATTTAAAACCCTCTTTGGTTTTCAGCGTGGATTGCTTATTGATGGTTATGATCATTGTTCAGAGTTCTGGCATTGATAAACTGTGTGATGAACTTGATTTGGTTTGTTGTAGAATTGATTTAATGAAGAGAATAGATTGAAATTTCATATTTCTTTTATTGGCAGCATGACATTGAATAGTGAATAGCTCCAATACTTGTCAAGTTTATCAGACTGTAGGGTATTTTTGAATCATAGTGTGTGGATTTTAACCAGAGTTGCAGTAGATTGTTGAATGAGCAGAGGGTTTTCATTTGTTAAGTTCTTTTTAATAAGTTGTTTCCTATACAAGATAGCTGTAGCCTAGTATTGTTTTGGAAGATTACTGTAGTTTCATATTGCTTTGAAAGATTGCCGTAGGTTGCTGTAGGTTATATTGAGTTTGACAGTAAGATAGGGGTCAGCAAATTGATTTTCTTTTCTTCAGGACAAACCTAATAACCTTAGCATTGATTACTTAATAAATTAATAGCTTCATCAATTACATTTTGTTTTTGGTTTGTGAGTAGACTATGATTTCTTTAAGTTACTATCAGCATGAGCATTGAAACTACCTTTCCCGCACATATAGTGTAGCAGCTCGAAGTTTACGCACCCTGGTTGACAATTAATTGAAGGTAAATTAACTAGTGATAATTTTACCCAACAGTGAATCCTCCAAAGCCTATAGAATATATGTTCCAGGATAAAGAAACATTGAATTCAACAAAGATGTAACATTTCGTGAAGAGGATTCCTTCAAGTGCTCCAAAGAACTTTAGTGTGATTCGGATATGGAGGAGCATGATACTACTATGATGAAGGATCCAGTTTATGATTCTCTCCTTTCAGATGTTGAGAGGGAGAAGCTAGAAGAGTTCATAGATCCACTTGATCATGAAGAGCCTAAATATATGATAGAAATATCTCTTGATGAACCTCCTATTAAGAGGAGATCTGCATGGTGTCGATACATTCTGCAAGAGGCGGAAAATCATGGAGCACCTCCAAGCTCATTCAGAGAGTGAAAGAGACCTGAAATATTTCAGGATATGTAGCACAGATGAGTCACATCAGTGATTCAGAACCCTCTACCTATGATGAATCCTCTAAGCAGCAAGTATGGAAAGATGACATGGTAGAAGAATACAAATCTATCATGAATAATAATGTGTGGGAAGTGGTTCCTAAACCTAACAGGAAGTCAATAGTAACTTCCAAGTGGCTTTACAAAATCAAGCATGCAGGTGATGGAGGTATTGAAAAGTATAAAGCAATATTTGTGGCCTGTCACTTCTCACAGAAAGAAAGGATAGACTATGATGAGACATTCTCTCATGTGGCTAGGTACTCTACTATCCAGACCATAATTTCCCTTCCTTTAGTTTTGGGTTGGAAACTTCACCAAATGGATGTGAATACTACCTTCCTCAATAGCGAGGTTGAGGAAGAGGTTTACTTACAACAACTTGAGGGTTTTGTAATCCATAAGAAGGAATCCCATGTATGCAAACTTAAGAAATTATTGTATGGGCTTAAGTAGGCCCAGAGGGCTTGGCCTTCAAATATTGATAGCTATATTTTGAGCTTGGGCTTCTCCAAAAGCGAAGCTAACCACAACCTGTACTTCAGGGTTGTGAAGAACCAACCATTGATCTTGGTTCTCTATGTTGATGAATTTTTCCTTACTAGAGAGGAGCAACAGATAGCTCGGTGAAAGAGGGAGCTCACATTTGAGTTCAAAATCAAATACTTAGGACTTATACACTATTTTCTTTATCTAAAATTTTGGCAAAGGAAAGATCATATCTTTCTTTCACAAGGAAAGTACACCATTGATGTATTGCGGAGATTTGGTATGATGGATTGTAAGTCCATGTCTACTCCAATGGTTTCTAATCTAAAGAAGCTACATGATTCAGATTTTGGATTGGATCTAGTGGATCCTACCATGTATAGACATTTAATTGGTTCCTTAATGTATTTGATACATAATATACCATCCATATGTTGTGCAGTGAGTATCTTGAGTTAGTTCATGTTTGAACCAAGACATAGACATTGGGATGCTTCCAAGCATGTGCTTAGATACCTTCAACATACTATTGCTTATGGACTCATTTATGCTTCCAATGGTGGCGTGATGTGACTTGGATATGACAACTCTAACTGGGGTGGTAGTATTGTGGACCAAAAGAGTACTACATCCAGATTTTGCTTTAGATTGGGATCAACTATGATCTCTTGGTCTAGCAGGAAGCAAGGATTCGTATCCTAGAGTACTACAAAAACAGAGTATATTGCAGCTAGTACCACCTGCTAAGAAGTTGTGTGGCTTAGGAAACTACTTGTTGGGTTGTTCGATGAGAATATTGAGACTACTATCATTTGCTCTGACAATCAGAGCTGCATTAAGCTCTCTGAAAACCTTGTGTTTCATGAAATATCAAAACACATTGAGATAAATTATCACTACATCAAAGACATGGTCCAAAGAGATTCCATAAGACTTCAGTACTATTAGAAAAACAGGATCACAGAACAATAACAATAAACAAGATGCAAATAAAAATTACACAAACATATTACAAGAGAGACACCAATATATCGTGGTTCACCCAAGATGGGTTACGTCCACACTAGAATTTCCGGTCCTTATTATTATACCATCCAACAAATGAAGGGATACAACCTGCAGCACATCCACTGCACTTCCTCTTCATTGTCTCACAGTCTCTCTTCACGATCTCAGAGATATTTACAATGCATAATACCTAATACATCAACCATAGACGTCTTACAATGTATTTCTTAGAAAGGGAATACCATGGGAAAATACCATGTGAAAATACCACGGGTTACCCCACACCGCCTCGTTGGGGTGAGTGTACAGTCCACCTACATATCATATAAAACTGGGGTACAAACACGGCTGAATAATAATATCTTTGAATTTGGGAAATCAGGCTCCACAACCAACAAGTATATTTCTACTAGAGATTAGATTGAAGATATGTTGACTAAGCGTCTATCTTTGATGGAGTATAGGTACTTCCGAGACAAGCTTGGCATGGCAGAGAATCCCTCAATCGCTAAGAGGCAGTGTTAAAGTTACAACATCATGAGTCATTCTCCAGGTCAATCTTGTGTGTTAGGATTGAGCCTCGTGTGTCAAGGTAGTTCCTTATAGGCGCCTAAGTTGGACATAGGAAATTTGGAGAAGAATCTTGAGTTGGACTCAAGAATGGTTAAGCTTCATGTGTTGAGGCAAGTGCTATGTATGTCAAAGTGATGATGTTGTACAGTCTTGCTAGTCAAGGATAAGGTCTTTTGTGTCAAGATAGATCCTCATGTGTTGAGGTGATGCTTTGCATGTCAAATCATGTATGGTGTGTGATGTACTACTAACCATGGCTGAGCTATTAAGTCTCCTCTAAAGACTGGCCACCTCTAGAGTGAATTACTTTAGCATATAACCACTTGGAACGATAGTAGAACAATATGATCACATCATTGGGAAAATATCCATTAGTATATTTGATATGATAATTAATTTGGCACATGTGGACCATGCATATAATACAAGAGATAAATATAAGATGTGACAAGGTATGATAAAATTTGAATTGCACATAAATAATTAATTAAGAGAGAATTTGAATTGATAAAACTTCAGTGATATTAACAAAGAATACTTCAATCGATCAAAGGAGAACTCAAATTGATCACTACAGTAATGTAAACAAGAAATATTTCAATTAAGAGAGTTAACTAAGTGATATCAAAGAAGATTTAGTTAACGAAGTGTTCTTACATGACAACACTTATGTTAAACTAAAAGATGACACTTCAGTTGTGACACTTGCATGTTGACAATTAAGTTAGCCACCTAAATAAGTTAATCCTAAGAATCAATTTAGTGAGTTCATGTTAAACTAAAAGATGACACTTCAGGGCGAGTTCATCCTAAGAATCAATTTAGTGAGTTAATGCATTGCATGAGAAGTGGGGCTCACTTCTTCATGCAAGATTGATGCCTTCAATATTTGAGCGAATTCTATTAAATGCTATCTTGTACATATGACCAAGACAAGGCGGATTGCTTGTGTGGAGAATAATTATTCTGTGAGGAACCTGCAACAATTAATTAATGAAAATGCATGAGATAGCATAAATAACAGAACTCAAAATAGATTTATTGATCGTGGGCCACTTTGAGGGGGAAACCTCCTTTGAGCAAGTTTAATACAAATAACTTCACGGTGCCTTGATTGGACTCAACATGCACTTATATACTAATTCTATGCGCCAATACTATGGATCAATACCATGGAACATATAATACTACAGGATGACTTACAAAGCATATGCGTCTAATACTATGGATCAATACCACGGAACAAATAATACTATGGGCTAATACAAACTAAGGATCAATACCATGGAACATATAATACTATGGGACGACTTACAAAGCATATGCGTCCAACAACAATATACTAACAAAGTAAAGAGAAGGGTTGACACAGGTTCCTAACATCTCCTCCCCCTTAGAAAAAGCTTTGTCCTCAAAGCTTTAGATGTGGAAATTGATGTTGAATATGAAGGAGTGGTTCCCATGTAGCATTCCATGCCACCAAATTAATACCCCTGTGATAGCTCGAGAGTGAAGCAGGAAAGAGCGCCTATTGAGGATGGCCTCCGCCTCCAAAAGGATGGATCCTTCATTATCCAATTCTAGTAAAATAGTTTGTCCTTTGATGTTGGTGCCAAGAACTTTCGGCAGACAAGAGACATGAAATACTGGATGAATGTAGGAAGAAGGAGGAATTTCCAATTTATAAGCAATGGGCCCATAGAACTTTGGAGCGAGCTTGTGACGCACTTTGAGTTTCAGGGAGGATTGCTTGGAAAGATGCAGACAGAGAAAAACCATATCACTTGCTTGAAAAGTGTGCTCAGAACGGTGCTGATCGGTTTGTTATTGCAGTCGAATTCTTGCCATGTGAGGATTGTCCTGCAAAATGCGAAGAATCTGATCACGGTTTCAAAGAACTGAGTCAATTTCTTGAACTGGTGAACTGCTGAAGGTGTATGGAAGAAGAATTGGAGGTGCCTGACCATAGATTGCTTCATGTGGAATCATTTTAGATGCAGTATTGTACCACCGTATCCCTTCAATGAAATCCATAGAAATATATTTCCAAAGTTGTGTAGGGATGGGCAATGATTTGAGCAATCCCAGAAGGAGTGTCGTTTCACCCTTGTTGACCTAGAAAGTCTCACATTCAGCCACCATTTGTTTAATTGTCCTTTTCATTCCCTGCCAAAAGAAGTTACATTGTGCCCGCTCATACATTTTGAGTAACCTAGAGTGCCCTACTAATGGATAAGCATGGAGTTCATAGAAGACATATCCCTGTTGAACAGATTGCAACCAATTTTGAACAGGCATAGAAATAGCTGAAAGAGAAACTTGGTCATCAAATGTGCAAGAAAGAGCATCCGCCACCAAATTTTCCTTACCATTCTTGTAAGTGATCTCATAGGAATAACCCATGAGTTTGCTAACCCATTTCATTTGTGCTGGGGAGGAGACCCATTTTTCCAAGAAATTTTTCAGACTCTGGTGATCAGTCTTGATGCAAAAATAATTCCCTAATAGGTATGGTTTCCACTTCTGTACTGCATGCAAAATAGCCATCATTTCCTTCTCAAATGTAGAGGCTTCTAAATTCCTATCGAAAAGGTCTCTTAAAGGCAGCAATCCCACTTGTTCGGCAAAGACACTTGCATATCTATCCAAAATGTGTTGTATATCCAAGGGAGTAGTGGAGATCGTTGATGGGTGCATCTGAATGGAATGGAGCTGAGCGATGACACCATGTGAATTCTTCTTAAGGATATTTTCTAGGCGATGGGAACTGATGATGCAGAGAGAACCTAGTTGGAAGCCCGTAAATGTGTGTTTTTTTCCCATTGACTAGAAACTACATCCAAAGTTCAGCAAAATCCCATAATATGGGGCTAAGTGTGCGTACCCATTGAGTGCCCAAAACTACATCACACTCGCCTAAGGACAAGGAAAACATGTCAGAGCCTAGGTTATAATATTTCGTAGAGATACACACTTTGCGACACTTCCCCTTGCAAGGTAAGGTTCCCCCATTGGCAATCATGACTTCAAAGTTGGAGAAAGGATGGACAAAACAATCATCCTATTTGGCAATCCGAGGGTCAATGAAGTTATGAGTGATACTATAATCAATGAGTATTGTAAGAGGGAGCTTCTTGAAGTAGCCCCTGGCCCGCATTGTTTTTGGGGTGGTGACTCCGGCTAAAGCATGGAGAGATATCTCTGGGTGGTCGTCCAGAGATGGAGGGTCAACAAGCGGCTGTTGAATGTTGACCTGAGCATCTATTGTATCTGGAGCTTCTTCTCCAAGTTTAGAGGTAGGCGAAGAATCCACATCCAAGAGATAGAGCTGATTCTCAACACATCTATGTGCCCTAGTGAATTTCTCATCCCAATTATAACAAATCCCTTTCTCTATATGTGCCCGCATCTCTGCTTCAGACAAATGCTTGATAAGAGTTGGGAAAGGAGCTGACGGGATGGGAGGTCGTTGGGAAACCATATTTCTGAATGGAACAAAAGTGGATTTGGAGCATTTTTGGGATGTGATCTTTTCCTCTCCAGCTTAGCCAACCCTAGGATTTCCATCATTGTGTTGGGACAGAAAATTTTAACCTATGAGCAGATTTCATCCTTAAGACCACTGATAAAACAACTCCTGTAGAATTCATCAGACAATCCTTCTTGTGATTGGCAAATTTCTCAAATTATGTCTGATACTCTCTCATAGTGCCAATTTGGTGAAGTTTAGTGAGTGCTCCTGTGAAGTCATCAAAAGCACTAGGACCAAATCGTTGAAAAAGGAGTTGGAAAAAATGTGTCCATTTTGGCTCCTATGAGCCTTGATGTACCAACGGTACCATTGAAGGGCTTCTTGTTCCAAATGAAAGGATGCAAGTGGGAATTTGTGGAAATCAAAAGTATTATGCAGACTGAAATATTGTTCTTCCCAGTATATCCATCCAATCAGATCACTACCATTGAAGTGAAGAAAATCAAGCTTCAGCCCATGAAAATTGCTGGAAGAAGAGAACCCAGTGCCTACAGAAGATTATGGTTGTCGTTTATTGTTCATGGAGTGAATGTTGAAGATGGAGGTTGAGAAATTTTTCATCCAAGTCTTGGAGTTTGGTTTTGAGGGTTGCAAGTTCTTCCTTGATCCAGGAGGATCCAAGAAGGCAAAAAATTTTAAGTCCTCCAATCTCCACAAAACTAGCACCAAATCGAAGGGCTCGTCAAGACGAATCCAACAGCATTCGTTTCACCTCAAACGGACTTCGTATGAGAAAGTTATCACGTTCTGTTCTATAAGGTCAACAAGCAAAATTGGCAAAAAGAGGTGCCACGTGGCACCACTGACAGAGTGACATGTGGCATCCATACTGTAAAAACATGATGACATGGCACCACTAACAGGGTGACACGTGGCATACATACGGTATGGACAAGATGACGTGGCAGGTGTATGGACAAACCAAAAGACGACACGTGGCACCACTCAAAGGATGACACGTGGCATCCGTATAGTACGGACGAGGTGACATGGCATGTACGTACGAACCAATGGAGATTGAACACGTGGCAGTACGGGCAGTGACTTGGTGGTTGACTGGACGTCGATGGGCATGAGGTGGACCAATCCTAGGCCACCACGTGGCAACACAGGATTGGCCAATATGTCTAATACAAAAAATTATGGCCTCCACGGGGTTCGACCCTGTGACCTCTCTTGAATAAGCGCTCCGCCTTACTGTTAGCCCACAAGGTGTTCCTTGTATGAGGCATGGAATTAAATTTATTTAAAGTAAGCTTAGGCATTTCGGGCCCCAAAGGGGCCGGGGCTTAGCCCCGACCGTGGTTTTTCCTCCCGCGTGACCAGGAGCTCCAACCAGCACTTCAAGCCTAGCGCATTCAGCACATGTCTATTAAAAACTATATGGCAAGTGGGTTATCGTTCCAACAAATTCTATTTTTATAACATGACAATTAAATTTGGCACTTCTCCATAGTTTCGATTGGGTAAGTTAGAACAAGGGCTAATGTAATATGCTATAGTTGGTAAATTTCCAACTAGAAGCTTTTAATAAAAAGCCCAACCACATGATAACCAAACATGGAGTTGTAACCATATGCCTATTTAGGCAAAATTGTTGTAACTTGAGAAACCATGAGGATCATGTGAGAGGAGTCCATACAAGCCTATATAAACTCTCTCATTTGCCATTATCAAGCATGCTTTGGAGTAGAGACTTTGTAGCTAAAGGAGAGAAGGGAGATTGCGTAGCTCTGCAGGAGGAAGGTACGAGTGTTTATACTCGTTTTACACCGTCTTTAGGCTTCGGAGTTGCTGGAAGCAGTCTTGTTGTGTTTTGGGCAACGGTTCTCTTCCTGGACATTGTCGCCAAGCTATCATTGTATCATTACTATGTATTTTGCTTTTATGCTAAGATTATAGATCGGCCCTCCTATTGAGAAGTAGGCCCAAAGACGTAGTCCATCCTAGACGAACTCTGTTATCAACTTGTTGTATTTATGTGCGTATTGTCTATGCTGTTTGGTTCTCTTCTTATGGATTTGTGAGCTTCATTCATGCTCTTTATGCAATTCATGTTAACGTCATAGAGTAGCAAAGATCTTGTTTTCGGATCATGTGGTGTCAGAGCAGGTCTATTTGATGTTGGATTGTGAGTGTGGATGCTCACGAGGGATAAACTACAAGCTGGTGAGGGTACATTAGATCCTTACAATTCCGAGATCGAACGTGCACCCTGAAGGAGGAAGATGGATGCTAATGATGCCCGCATCGAGATGGAGGAAAACTTTCACAAGGTCTTCTACATGATGGCCGACAAGTTAGACAAGTTGTTTGCAAACTATGAAGAACGCATGGCAAAAGAAAGAAAAGGCAGTGAAGTGAAGAAGGAAGACAAAGAAGTGAAGGACGAAGGCAATGCTTCAGTTAACCAAGGAGGAGGTGGCGAAGAGCCTCCTGAACCTCCCTCTTCACCTTCAGCTTCAAGCACAAGTTCAAGTGCTTCTTCCTCATCTCATTCTCAGCATTCCAAGGTTCCTCACAAAGAGCCTCAAAAGAAGCCCTTATTGAAGCTCGATGTGAAGTTTGATTTGCCCATGTTCAATGGGGAAGCGAATGCAGAGAAGTTAAACAATTGGATAAGGAAAATTGAGGTCTATTGCCGAGTCCAGTAGATCAAAGAAGAAGATGTGAAGATTCAGTTGGCTTCACTTCGGCTGACAGGCACCGCACTTGTATGGTGGGAAAGAAAGTTTCAGCAAGGTAGCAAACAAATGGGTAATCTTCTCTCATCGTGGTCTACTTTCATTTCTTCTTTACGTAAGCAATTTTATCCATTGGGTTATGTTCAGAAGGCAATGATGGATTGGAAAAGTTTTAGAGAAGGCAAGGGTCAGAGTGTTCAGAGTTTTACTGAAGAATTTAGAAAGAAAGCTTTAGAATTGAATATTGCTTTAGATTCTCCTGACACTCTTTTGAAGTACATTGGTGCTCTTCATCATTATCTACGCCATACTTTGTTGTTGTTGAATCCTACTAGTGTGGATGAAGCAAGCGCTCAGGCTACTCATCTTGAGAACAGGGGGAAGCATTTGCAAGAAGACCATCAGAAGAAGCCTTTCAAGCCCAACAACAACCACAAGTTCAAGAAAAAATACAAGAGAAAGAAGACAGCTACTGCCAAGAAGGAAGGAGGAAAGCTCCATTGCAAACATTGTGATACTGATGGGAATGATGAAGAAAGTTGCTGGAAGTTGCATCCTGAATAGAGGCCAAAGCATTATGGAGGCAAAAAGAAGAAAAAGACCGTTGCAACAATGCAACGAGATTTGGGTTCCAACTCAGGTGACGAAACCATGATTACAACCGTGGGAATACAAGGTAACAAAACTCCTCATACTGTTTCAAGTTCTACTCATGTTTCTAAAGAAAATGATAAAAGAAGAAGTGAGTTGTTTCACATCAGAGTGTCTAAGCATACAAAGATTGAAACATTATTTGATCCGAGTTCTCAAGTAAATTTGATCTCAGAATCAGTTGTTAAGAAGTTGGGCATACAGACTAAACCTCACCCCAAGCCTTATCCTCTTGGATGGGTATGTGATAATGCTAAGCTACAAGTGACTAAGCAATGCAGGTTAAGGTTTTCTATTGCTTCAAAGTTGATCGATGAGGTGGACTTGATGTTGTTCCTCTTGACATCTGCGATATCGTATTGGGAAGCCCATACTTGTATGATCGAAAAGCAGTATTCTTCCATCACGAGAACAAGTACCATCTCACCAAAAATGGGGTGGAGTACATTGTGAGAGCTCACAGTATGAAGGCTAACACCACTCTTGTTAGTGCAGGACAGATGAAGAGACTCATCAACACTAACAAGAGATACATGCTCATGGTTGTGAGAGCAAAAGATGATGAAGCATCCGATGCTTTCAAAGGTTGTGATCCTTCTCATAAAAAGGCTATGATTGATATTGTGGCTAACTATGATGAAATATTTCAGGAACCTACAGGTTTGCCTCCCAAAAGGGAGATTCAACATGAGATCCATCTCCAGCATGATGCCCCTCTTTCTAATGTGGGCATGTATAGGTTGTCCGCAGTTGAGATGGCAAAGATTAAGCAGCAGAAAGCCTTCGACACATTGAAGGGAAAGATCAGCACCGCCCCAGTCCTATCCTTGCCTGATTTGCAGCAGCCATTTGAGATAGAGACAGATGCCAGTGGATATGCCATGGGGGCAGTATTGATGCAGCACCGCAAGCCTATTTGCTACCATTTAGAGACTTTTACTCAAGCAGTGATCAACTACCCCACCTATGACCAAAGAGTTGTATGCTTTGGTTCAGAGTGTCAAGAAGTGGAAACACTACTTGATGGGTAAGGAGACAATCATCCATACCGATCATCAGCCCTTGCAGTCTCTCCAGTCCCAGACTAAGCTCCAGCAAGCTCATCATTTCAGGTGGATGGGATTTCTTCAACAATTCCATCTAGTGACCAAGTACAAGAAGGGTACTAGTAACAAAGTGGTAGATATGCTCTCTAGACCTCCTATTGTTGCATCTATTGTTTTGAAAAATGCTTCTTTGTCCCATGAAAGTTATATTGAGCAGTATGCTACTGATGATGATTTCAAGGAGATTTATGAGAAGCTAACCAATGGCACATAGGTGGAAGACTACTACTTGCAGGGAAAGTTGCTCCATCATTTGGGCAAGTTATGTGTTCCTATCAGTGAAAGAGTCCATGTAATACGAGAAGCTCATACTTCTCTTGTATCAAGGCATTTTGGGGTAGGTAAGACTTTGGCTCATTTGCAAAGACTTGTGTATTGGCCTCGCATGAAAGACATTGTAACAAAATATGTAAAGGGGTGTGTGATGTGCTCTACTTGTAAGCCCACTAATAGAAAATTGGGGATATACTCACCACTTCCTATTCCTTCCCATCCTTGGGAAAGCATTTCCATGGATTTTGTGGGGAGTTTTCCTATGTCTAGGAGGGGTCATGACTACTTGTATGTGGTCGTGGATAGGTTTAGCAAGATGTGTATTCTTATGCCATGTAAAAAGCAGGTCACTGCAGAGCAGGCTGCTTCTCTTTTCTTTCAGCATGTATGGGTTCACTTTGGACTCCCTACGTCCATTATCTCGGATCGGGACTCTCGATTCCTTGGAGAGTTTTGGACAAACTTATGGTGTATGATGGACACCAAGCTAAAGAGGAGCACTGCTTTCTATCCACAGACCGACGGAAAGAGAGAGGTAGTCAACAGGACAGTTGTTCATTTGCAACAAGCATCCTAAGTTACGGGATGAACAGATCCAGTATGTGCAGCATGCCTACAACAAGGCTATGCATTCTTCCACTCAGAGCTCGCCATTTGAGACATGCTTTGGGTACTTGCAAAAGACTCCATTGGACTTGACTTATGGGAGAGAGGTTGGTTCAAGCACTTCCAAGGATGAAGACAAAGCCCGCAGGTTCATTCAGAGAGTTCAACAGGTACATCAAGCAGTGCAAGAGCAGTTGGAGAAGAGTCAAGCCCAGTACAAGGCTCGCCATGACAAGCATAGAGTTGATCATCAGTTTCAGGTAGGAGATCAAGTGTGGCTTCACATCAGCAAGGACAGGATGAAAGGAGAAGGCAAGAATCTCAAGCCCATCAGATATGGTCCCTTCACCATCTTGGAGAAGATTGGGACGAATGCCTTTCACTTAGAGCTACCGCCATACATGCAGATCTACTCAATGGTGAATGTGGAGAACTTGAAACTCTATGAGCCTCCCATGATCATGGATGAAAGGGAGAATGTCTCATTGCCATCAGTTGATGAATTTGCTCCTGAGTACATGGATGAGCTACAGGAAGATGTCATCCTGGATAGAAGGACAAGGACTTCTCGCAGAGGTAATATTGATTATCTTCGAGTGGGCATCGGAGGCACTCATCCAAGCAAAGCCAAGTGGATCGAGAAGGAGAAAGTGAGGGAGCAATTCCCTCACCTATCGGTTGATTAGTAAAGGATTTTGGAGGCCAAAAGCTTCTCAGTGGGGAGGAATGACCCAGGAGGATCCAAGAAGGAAAAAATTTTGAAGTCCTCCAATCTCAGCAAAACAAGCACCAGATTGAAGGGCTCGTCGAGACGATTCCAATGGCATTCGTTTCACCTCAAACGGACTTCATATGAGAAAGTTATCGCGTTCTGTTCTATAAGGTCAACAGGCAAAATTGGCAAAAAGAGGTGCCACGTGGCACCACTGACAGGGTGACATGTGGCATCCGTACTGTACAAACATGATGACATGGCACCACTAATAGGGTGACACATGGCATCCGTACAGTACGGACAAGATGACATGGCAGGTGTACAGACCAACCAAAAGATGAAACGTGGCACCACTCAGAAGATGACACGTGGCATCCGTACAGTACGGACGAGGTGACATGGCATGTACGTACGGACCAATGGATATTGAACACGTGGCAGTACGAGCAGTGACTTGGCAGTTGACTGGATGCCGATTGGGCATGACGTGGACCAATCCCAGGCCACGACATGGCAGCATGGGATTGGCCAATATGTCTAATACAAAAAATTATGGCCTCCACGGGGTTCTACCCTGTGACCTCTCCTGCATAAGCGCTCCGCCTTACCGTTAGCCCACAAGGTGTTCCTTATATAAGGCATGGAATTAAATTTATTTAAAGTAGGCTTGGGAATTTCGTGCCCCAAAGGGGCCGGGGCTTAGCCTTGACCGTGGTTTTTCCTCCCGCGTGACCAGGAGCTCCAACCAGCACTTCAAGCCCAGCGCATTCAGCACATGTCTATTAAAAACTATATGGCAAGTGGGTTATCGTTCCAACAAATTCTATTTTTATAACATGACAATTAAATTTGGCACTTCTCCATAGTTTCGGTTGGGTAAGTTAGAACAAGGGCTAATGTAATATGCTATAGTTGGTAAATTTCCAACTAGAAGCTTTTAATAAAAAGCCCAACCACATGATAACCAAACATGGAGTTGTAACCATATGCCTATTTAGGCAAAATTGTTGTAACTTGAGAAACCATGAGGATCATGTGAGAGGAGTCCATACAAGCCTATATAAACTCTCTCATTTTCCATTATCAAGCATGCTTTGGAGTAGAGACTTTGTAGCTAAAGGAGAGAAGGGAGATTGCGTAGCTCTGCAGGAGGAAGGTACAAGTGTTTATACTCGTTTTACACTGTCTTCAGGCTTCAGAGTTGCTGGAAGCAGTCTTGTTGTGTTTTGGGCAGCGGTTCTCTTCCTGGCCATTGTCGCCAAGGTATCATTGTATCATTACTATGTATTTTTCCTTTATGCTAAGATTATAGATCGGCCCTCCTATTGAGAAGCAGGCCTGGAGACGTAGTCCATCCTGGACGAACTCCATTATCAACTTGTTGTCTTTATGTGCGTATTGTCTATGCTGTTTGGTTCTTTTCTTATGGATTTGTGAGCTTCATTCATGCTCTTTATGCAATTCATGTTAACGCCATAGAGTAGCAAAGATCTTGTTTTCGGATCATTCCTCCATGATTTGTGCTCATGTGCAGGTGACAACCATAACCATGAGATTTTTTTTTTGTGAATGGGTAGAAAAACACAAACATAAGCTTCTTGAGTAAAGGGAAATTTGGATTTGAGAAAAAATATGATAGGTAATTGAGGTTTGACTAGGTTTTGGACACTTTCTGATGGACATGGAAGCAGAAAATGGGGATTTCAGAAATGGGTGAAAGAATGAGAAAAATTTTCAAAGAGGGACAAAGAAGCAGAAATAGGGAATGAACACTGTGACAGACGTTGAAGGCGATTGGGTGAAAATCGAAGAAGTTATGGAAAACCCTAAAAATAAACAAATGGGGGATTTATGGCTTCAGGAAGTGGAATTTGAAATAGGGTCCTCAGGAATGAAATATGCAGAATGGGAGTGTAGGGGTGTCACTGAATTTTCAAGGGAAACAGAGTGAAAACAAAGAAGATATGGCCAAAAAATAGAATTTTATACTTTTTTTTTAGAATGGATCTGCAACGGTGCGGAAGAGATCGGCAACAGTTCTGGATAGATGTAATCTGCGATTTATCAGCTGGCAATAGATATGCACCCCTGGTATTCGCGGCTTCCTAAATATTCAATGGATTCACTCGACCACCAATGTTGTATGACGGCTTGCGTATTGGGGCAGTACCCCTCACTCCACAACTCAAGTAAAACTGATAATCGCTTTGCCACAAACGACAACTCTTGGTTTACCTCACGGGTGGGAACTAGTCAATCAGGTAGGGGTCATTAACATTTTCACTGGTAGGTCCTCTCAATGGGCCAGCTACTTCGGCGTTTCTATGGTACTCCTCACAATGAGTTTTAGGGCTTATGCCCAAGTACTTCCCACAGTTAAGCGGATAGGGATTATCCCTAGATCAGAACATGCAATTGAGATGAACAAATACAGATGCGAAAAAAAATTTGGTAGAAATCCCACCCAATGAGCCCAAGAAATTGCTATGATACCAGATGTGAGGATCCTGCAACAATTAATTAATGAAAATGAAAAAGATAGCAGAAATAACAAAAATCAGAATAGATTTATTGATCGCGGGCCTGTAATATCCTGATTTTGACCCCATTACATTAAATTGTAAAAGATGTAATATTGTTATAAAATCACGGTGAGGAGATCAAGGCCAAGGCCCCGCCATCGATTTAGTGATGCATACGGTTTGCGTGCTAGCCAGGCACAATGGAATTGCAAATATCATGTAAATATGCATTTTAATAAAATACCCACAACTAGCTATGCAATGCAACAAGAGATGGGGGCATGATTTTTACAAGGAATTGGGAGGAAAATATTCAAACCATTAGATCCAATCAAGTCAATCCAAGTGTCAATGAGAGAACCCATAAACACTCAACTACCCATGTTGAATTTTGTACCTATTATCACCAATCTTGTAGTTGCCCCTACAGGTGGATCCAAGGTGGATGGTAGAAGGGATAGGCAACTAAAGTGGTGAACCAAGAGGGCCTTGATTCCCAAAAGGATGGTTGTCATGCCAACCAAGGCACTCTTTGCTTTATCTATCAAAGCCAAGATAGCAAGGGGAAGACCTGGACCTACTCCCGATAGGAGAGATCAACCCAATCACCAGATCAAATCAATCTAATGAGGTACATAAGGTGACAGGTATGGAACCCTAGAAATAAGGAATTAAGACCACTGTGGAGGCTTGGGAAAGGTGTAATATGACAATGAAAGATAACACATAGTGATTTAATGATTAGGTATGATTCCGGGATTCAAAGCTAGTTTCAAATGGTCAAAATCAACTGCCTTGGGAAACGTGACCCTTAAAACAGGGAAAGTGTCCCAAATCAGAGATCTGACAGTTAGGGATTTCTAGCTATGCTTAATGAAAGGATATGACAGTTTCAAGGTGTTTCAAGCAACAAGACAAAGATCAAGCCATGAGATAACTCAACAATATAGGAAAGTCGAATTGACTCGGGGAAGATTAGTGCCTTGGGAATTGGGCCAAATGGAGTCGAATGCCCACCAAATTGTAGATCTTGAATGTTGAGGTGTTGAAGTAGGTGAATCTTGAAAATTAAGGTCATCCAATGGCTAGATCTCAGTAGATCGAAGATTGAAATGTGCCACAAAGTGACCCAAGTGGGGCTCAACCCTCAAAATGAGGAATGGGGCCCACAAGGTGAAAATCACTGAAATGACACACTAAGGGTAGGTTATCAATTATGGAGATGATGGATCAAGTGGGATATCACCTACCCAGCTACTAGATCCTTGCAAACTCACCCCTCCTAGGAAGCGCAACCTCCCTTGGAGAAACTTCTTTGCCTTGGGAAATGGGTTCAATGAAGGCCAAATCACAACAAACTACAGATATGAATTGTTGTGGATATTGTAGAGGTTGGTTTTAAATTTTGTACCCAAACACCTAGTGGATATTACTTGATCTGAGAAAATTTAAAATGAGGGTTTGAAATATGAGGGTTTTATCAATGAAGTAGTTGTGCCAATGGATTGGAACCAAGACAAGAAGAACAAACCTGTGGATCTTACCTGGATAACCTTGTAGATGCCTTGATGATGGCGATCTATGCAAACCCGATCGATTTGAAGCGATTTGAGGTAGTTTTCTATGAAGTCGATTTTCCCAAGGAAGCCAATGCGCCCTCTCTCCTGCACAATAAACGTCACCAATATCAGATTTACTGCGAACAAGATATAAGACTAATGCCACAAGAGAAATAACAGAAAGATAGCATAGATCACAATGATACTAATGATAACCCCCTGATACAAGTGAATGCCAAGTGGAGCAAGTTGAAGAAGCCTTGCAAAAACGCCCAAGTGAAGTCGCCCTCCTGTAGACAAGACAAAATTTCCAGAAAAAATAGATCTTACCACAAATACCCAAATGCTAGGATGCAATAGACTTTCCAATCACCATCTAAGAACACCAGATGCAAAGGATACCACAAGAATTTCCACCAGAAAGTTTTTCTTTATCGAGATTCCAAGAGCCAAAGACCCCTTTACAATGAGAGGCTCTCTCCTTTAATAGGAAGGAGAGGCACCAAAATCCTAACCAATTTTTGAATGAGTGGCTAAGATTAAAAGATCAAAAGGTCTAATCAATGGTTGAGATGAGCTCAACAATACAATACATGGATCACTAATAAAATATAACAATAAGTGGACAAAATCGCCCTAGGAGAGGGGATCCCACCAAATCATGATGATAAAACATATAATATAGCTCATGGTGGGTCCAAGGGGTAATTTCTAACACCCTTGTTCAATCCCCATGGCACAATATCCAAGAACAAAAGATCTAGACACCAAATCGTGCCTCTCTGGGAAAGTCATGAGCCTTCGAGGGCTCCAGAAATCATCAAAAAGTGCCATAAGTGATGGATGTGGGTCCCGATGAAGCTGAAACTACTGGAGAAGGTGTGGAAGACATCCCACTCATCATCATTGATCCACCCATGCCATAAATTTGCTCAGTATCCCAAATCGAATTCCTCTATAGCCATTTTTACCATTTCTGGACAACCTCGGGAAATGTGAAATTGCCCAAACTGCCTCATGAAGTGCCAGCGTTGTCAAGGTGAGCTCACCAATGAGTCTGGGAGGGGGGTAATATGGTAATAACAAGTGGCTGGAACAACACCCTAGGTGAACCAAATAAATCTCATCATTGCTCTGACAGGGCCTCTCATAGGCCAAAACTGCACTAGGATAGCCAACTGAGGCTCAAACATCACTGTAACTGCTCGAAACTGAAAATAGACAGTCTCATTGGACTTAGAAGCTCCAAATCCATCTAAGGAATGTACTCATACACCATATAAACTTCTATATGGTCCAAAATAAATACTCATCATATCCGACAGACCAAATAATAATAATCTGTAAAAGTGCTGAAAAACACAAATCATCATCATAAGCCTGAAACCACTGCATAAGCACAACATGGTGACCTGTACCAGACCATATATCATCTATCTATAACATCTGAGGTCTTCCACCTCATGTCCTATGGTTGACTTTTGGTCAAACTGGGTTTGACCAAGTCAACATGACCAAAATATGACTCAAACTGTCATCAAGCTGCTGCAAGGTGTCAAAGGTTAAAACATGCTTTACAATCCATTCACATAGCAATTATAACAAATTGCAATCATTACTGGTGATCTAAATCCAAATATAATATGTAATTAATTATTATTTATTACTCAGACAAGACTTTCAAGGTCACACTTACTTCATAGTTGTGATCAATTTGCTAGTGAAGGGTGAAGGCTAAGAAATAAGTGGCTAGGTCAAAGGATGACTTACTGACTTAACACTGTGACACTTTGGAAATGGAAAAGGGAATACACACCATAACATATAGTAGACAAGCAACAACACAGGGAATGGCAAAGTCTCACAAATGGATAAGTTGTTCAAAGAGAGTTTATGCACCTTACACAGATGCGCACAATCCATAATACAAATAAGGCCAGCAATCTTTTTGATATAGAGTTTAAGTTCTATTTCTTTTTTGGGCCTAGAGTTTCCATAGCCTTTGATCTATGTGTGTTTATAAACACATTGCATAGATTTACATTTAATTTAGGCTTCTTGATGTAGGTGTGTTTTTAAGGCACTTGTTTACCTGAGCACTTCTAGGTGTGTCATAGACAACTTGTTTACCTAGGTATTTACATTTCACAATAGATATAACATTGATATTTCATAGCCATTTTCATTTGGCTTTATTTCATTCATACAATATACAACATTTGATTTCCATACTTTGTATTCATGGCAGCACTAAAAGTTTCAGGTTTAGCCAACAACATCTTTAGTGACTAGGGGGAATTCAAAAGGAAAACCAACTCACCATAGGCAAGTTTTGTCACCAACTCAGAGCCGAGACCCAATAAACATGGAAGCTTATCCAATAAAGAGGCTATAGTGGGGAAAGGTCCTCCATGCCACTAGTCAAGTAGTAAGTCAGGGTAATGAACAAATTGGGTAAGTCATGGATGGATGAAGACAATGAATAATGAAACCAACACTAGAAAGCCAAAGTATGGTGGGAATTATCACCTCTATTCTCCCTAGGGATGGTAAAACCAATGAGTATAGGCCAAGAAATTCTAAGTCTGAGTAGGGACACATATGATATATATATAACTACAACCAGGTCCACATATCTATATGATCACCAGATCATGATACCAAATGCTAAGACATGCTAAGAAAATGGAAATAAAAGCAATATAACCACGACACCATAATATACCTGCTGAGTCATATACCTGAAAGATCATCATCTGAACCAACATCTGTCCTCTGAAACTGATGCTGTAACTCTGGGCACTACTGACTGCTCTGATCAAATGGCTAAATAGATACATCGGTCATCTCTCTAAGTGTCCTGAGACTCAGTCATAGCATGGGGAACTAAACTGTTGTCCAAATAGGATAGTGATCCATAATAGTTGCTCATCTCAGCCTCTCAATGCAAGGGAACTGGCTGAATAGTGTAATGGCATCAGAAAAATAATGTATGGTAGCCCAGCTACTATATATGTGATAACATCTGGTTCCGGCTGGGACAAGTGCTCTGCTGAAAAGAGCACTTGAGAACCTCAGAATCTCTGGTCCTCGAACTCTGCTACTCGAATCCTCGATCCAACACTCTACCTTTTTGCTTTTTGCTTTTTATTTTATTTTGCACCTATATCTGCGTTCACAAACATCAAAATACCTCATGCAACATGTATGAGAAAAATATAAAATCAAACTGAAATAAAATCTATTCTATAACAGAAATTTAAAATGCGTAAAAGAAAACCAATCTACTAACATAACTTGTAAAGTTTGAAATTTTATTGTGCAGGAAAAGAAAAATGATAGGTACTCAGTTAAACTAAGAGCTTCAAAAGGAGCTTAGGAAAAGACAAACAAAAGGCGCCAGACTCAATGGCTGAAAAGACTAACTACTGCCCAAGTAGGCTTATTCAGTTCCTACCTACCCTAATCTACCAGGAAAGCAAAGTACTAAGTAAAAGCATAAATATCATGCAACCATTCATCAATTTGACTAATGATTATTCCTTGATGTTTTTTAACAGAATAAATCACAATTAGATTAAAGCTTAACGAATTTAAAATCAACACTTTCCTGAATTGTTCAAAATTTGCGAAAGCATTGGAATGGTGCAAAGTGAAAACATGCAAAGGGGGAGCTTGATTAATGTAAACATCCTCCATCAGAATATTAATCGGATCATAAAAATTATGCAAGCTTTTATTCAACACGTATGGAGGGAAAAGATGTGATAACAAATTCAACTCCCCTTGTTTCAAATTACTTTTCTCATCTACCTGACTAGGACACTCCATTCTGACTACTCCAGGAATGATGCACAATCCAAGTAGGGATAAATTGTGAAATAAAATTAAGATTGAGATTAGCCCCACTTGTTGTTTAAGGATGGAGAAACGATGAAATTGATCTTTATATACCCCTTCCAGCCACCAAGAATATTTAAGAATGTTATTTATCAAAGATGACTGAGAGGGAAAATGAAACACTTTATCTCCATTCATGCGACAATATTTAGACTCTCGATTGAAAATCTCAAAAGTAAAAGATTGACCAGACCACAATGTTAGGAACCCATGTCTTTACTTTGTTAGTATGTTGTGGTTGGACGCATATGCTTTGTAAGTCATCCCGTAGTAATTGTTGATCAATAGTTTGTGTTATTATTTGTTAAGATTCAATATGCTAAGACAGAAAATAGCAGCATTACATTCCATTTCACAATAATAGCATATACAGGATCACTGAAGAAACAACAAGCATAGCATAAACACAAGAGACACAGATTTATCCTAGGAAACCCTCATGGGGTAGAAAACCCAGCAAAGCTTCCTCAATATAGATGACCAGCAATATACAAAGATGCAAACCAAAGACATGATCTCCTCCTCCACCATAGCAGACCTCTCCTCCACAAGTGTGCCTCTCTCAAGTGAGTGTGTGTGTCAAATGAGAAACACACCTCCTCTATTTATACACTACTCTGACATATATTTTACACAAGTACATGTAGGCTCATATTTAACCATTAGGTTAAATACCCTATTATAACTGACTGGGCCGACCCCCACATGGTGGGTCTAATAACCCTAGTTACCACAACTTCTCGGAGGAATAAACATCTCCGGATACATAATAAAATCACCTCGGAGGGATGGAACATCTCCGGAATAAATAATGTATAAATATAATATTCTTAGAAGTTACAATATTCACATTATTGTTGGCGCATATGCTTTGTAAGTCGCCCATAGTATTGTTGATCCATAGTTTGTAGCGGCCCATGGTTTTGACCCATAGTATTGGCGCCTAGACTTAATATATAGGTGTGTGTTGAGACCTATGAAGGCACCGTGAAGTTATTTGTATTAAGCTTTCTCATAGGAGGTTGCCCCCTCGAAGTGGCCTGTGATCAATATAAAAGTGATTCTGAGTTATGTCATTTCTTCTATTTCGCATATTCATCTTAATTAATTGTTGCAGGTGCATCACATCTGGTATCAGAGCACTTTCTTGGGCTCGCTGGGTGAAATTTCTGCCAATTTTTTTTCGCATCTGTTGCAGGTTCGGATTTGGGAATAATCCCTATCCGCTTAACTGTGGGAAGTACTTGGGCATAAGCCCTAAAACTCATTGTGAGGAGTACCACAGGAACCCCGAAGTAGCTAGCCCATTGAGAGGAACTGCCAGCAAAAAGGGCAACGACCCCTACCTGATTGACTAGTTCCCACCCGTGAGGTAAACCAAGAGCTGTCATTTGTGGCAAAGCGGTTATCAGTTTTACCTGAGCCATGGAGTGAGGGGTACTGCCCCAATATGCAAGCTGTCAGACAGCATTGGTGGCCGAGTGAAACCCCTGAACTGTTAGGAAGCCGCACATACCTGGGTTCCATATCTACTTTCAGCTAAACTATTGTCGATCACTACTGCACCGTTTCAGCTCCATTTTGCAAGCCGTTCCAGATCCAGCCGTTTTCAATACATTCGGCGTTGTTCCAAATTCCTTCCGAGCCGTAGCCGCTCCAGTTTTTTGTCCATATCTCCCTTTTTTTTACTCTGTTTCCCCTGAAATTTTTGGGGAACCCCTGTCATCCCATTCTGCATATTTCATTCCTAAGGACCCTATCCCCAATTCCCCTTCCCAAAGCCCGAAAGCCCACATTTGTCTATTTTTAGGGTTTGCCATAACTTCCTCAGATTTCACCCAATCGCCTTCAAATTTTACCACAGAGTTCCTTTTTGAACTCTGCTTCTTTGTCCCTCTCTGCCAAATTTTCTCATTCTATCACCCTGCTTCTGAAATTCCCCTTTTTGCCTTCTTATCCTTTCGAGAGTGTCCAAAATCTAGTCAAACCCCAATTACCCATCAGATTTTTTTCCCAAGTCCAGATTTTCCCTTACTGAAGCAGTTTCTGTTTTTGTTTTCCTACCCAATCAAAAAAAAAACTCCTAGTTATGGTTGTCACCCGTGCAAGAACAAAAACCATGGAAGAAGCACTTGCAGCCATCCAAGCCAAACTCCAGGATCTGGATGAAAAATTTCTCTGCCTCCATCTTGAACATTCAGCTATGAACAACAAACGGCAGTCCGAGTCTTCATCGGACAATGGGTTCTCTTCTTCCAGCAATTTTTGTGGTTCGAAGCTTGATTTTCCGCGCTTCAATGGTACTGATCCAACTGGATGGATATATCGTGCAGAACAGTATTTCAGTCTGCATAATACTTTTGATGTCAACAAAGTTCCGCTGGCATCCTTTCACTTGGAACAGGAAGCTCTTCAATGGTACCGTTGGTACATCAAGGCTCATCCAGAGCCCAAATGGTCAGACTTTTGCCAGCTCCTTTTGCAACGATTTGGTCTGAGTGCTTTTGATGACTTCACCGGAGCCCTCACTAAACTTCGCCAAATTGGCACTGTGAGAGAATATCAAACTGAATTTGAGAACTTAGCCAACCACACCGAAGGATTGTCTGATGACTTTTACCGGAGTTGTTTTATCAGTGCTCTAAAGGATGCCATCCACTCGGAGGTCAAAATGTTCTGTCCCACCACAATAATGGAAGCCATAGGGTTGGCTAAGTTGGCAGAAGACAAGATTGCAGCCCAGCAACACTCCAAGCCCACTTTTGTTCCCTTCCGAATTATGGGTTCTCAGCGACCACCTATCCCGCAGGCTCCTTGACCGACTCCTATCAAGCGTTTGTCTGAAACAGAAATGCAAGCACGCGGAGAAAAGGGGCTTTGCTATAATTGTGATGAGAAATTCACTCGGGGACATAGATGTGTTCAGCAAAAGCTCTATCTCTTGGATGTGGAGTCTCTGCCTGCCTCTGAAATTGGTGACGAAGATCCAGAAACACTGGATGCTCTGGTCGACATTCAGGAACCGCCTATTGACCCTCCGTCTCAGGATGACCAGCCAGAGATATCTCTCCATGCTTTAGCTGAAATCACCACCCCCCAAACAATGCGGGTCAGGGGTTACTTCAAGAAGCTTCCTCTTACAATACTCATTGATTCTAGTAGCACTCATAATTTCATTGACCCTCGGATCGCCAAACAAGCTGATTGTTTTATCCATCCTTGATCCAAATTTGAAGTCATGGTTGCCAATGGGGGCACCTTACCTTTCAAAGGGAAGTGTCAAAATGTGCGTATCTCTATGGGAGATTATACCTTGCGCTCTAATATGTTTTCCTTGCCCTTAGGCGGATGTGATGTGGTTTTGGGCACTCAATGGCTATGCACACTTGGCCCTATCTTATGGGATTTTGCTGAACTTTGGATGCAGTTTTCCCTCAATGGACAAAAACACACATTGACAAGATTACAACCAGGTTCTCTCAGCATCATCAGTTCACATCGCATGGAAAAAATCCTCAAGAAGAATTCACATGGTGTCATCGCTCAAATCCATTCCATTCAGATGCAGCCACCAACGATCTCCACTACTCCCTTGGATCTACAACAAATTCTGGATCGATATACAAGTGTCTTTACTGAACCAGTGGGATTGCCACCTTCCAGGCCAGAAGACCATCGTATTCAGCTCATTCCTGGCAGCGTTCCTCCCAACATCAGGCCCAATCGCTACCCATTTCACCAAAAAACAGAGATCGAAATGCTCGTTCGGGACTTATTGAAGCAAGGTATTATTCGCCCAAGCACTAGTTCCTTTTCTTCTCCAGTTATTCTTGTCCGCAAAAAATATGGGTCATGGCACCTCTGCATTGACTTCCGAGCACTTAATCACCTCACCATCAAGGATAAGTTTCCAATTCCTGTTGTTGATGAGCTTCTTGATGAGCTTCACGGGGCTCACTTTTTCTCCAAGTTGGATCTTCGTTCTGGGTATCATCAAATTCGGGTTCATGAGGATGATATCCCTAAAACAGCTTTCCACACACATGATGGCCATTATGAGTTTTTGGTCATGCCCTTTGGCCTCACTAATGCTCCTTCCACATTCCAGGCCTTAATGAATAAAATATTTCGACCCTACTTGCGGAAATTCATTCTGGTATTCTTTGATGATATACTCATCTACAGTAAAACATGGGATGAACATCTCCAGCATATGGATCTTGTCATCCAACTTTTCTCTGACCATCATCTCCATGCCAAGCAGTCTAAATGTGTTTTTGGACAGAAGGAAGTTGAGTATCTTGGGCACATTATCTCATCACAAGGGGTTCGCGTGGATCCTGCCAAAATCGATGCCATGAACAATTGGCCGCATCCTTAGACACTCAAGAACCTTCGTGGTTTTTTGGGGTTGACTGGCTACTACCGCAAGATTGTCAAGGATTATGGGAAGATTGCAGCTCCATTAACTGCTCTATTGAAAAAGGATGCTTTTACATGGACACCTACTGCTCAGTGTGCATTTGACAAACTAAAACAAGCTATGTGTACTACACCTGTGCTAGCTATGCCCGATTTTTCCAAGCCCTTCACTATTGAGAGTGATGCTTGCGGCAATGGACTTGGTGTTGTTCTCCTTCAAGATGAACACCCCATTGCGTTCACCAACAAAGCCCTTTCAGGTAAGAATTTAGTTGCCTCTACCTATGAGAAGGAAATGATGGCTATTTTGCATGCAGTACAGAAGTGGCGCCCATACCTATTAGGGAATCATTTCTGCATCAAGACTGATCACCAGAGTCTGAAATATTTCTTGGACCAGCGTGTCTCCTCCCCGGCACAACAGAAATGGGTTAGCAAACTCATGGGTTATGACTATGAGATCACTTGCAAGAAGGGTAAAGACAATATTGTGGCAGATGCTCTTTCTCGCACATTTGATGCCCAAGGTTCTCTTTCATCTATTTCTATGCCTGTTCCAAATTGGTTGCAATTTGTTCAACAGGGTTATGTCAATGACTCTTCCTTATCTCAAATCAGCCAACGCTTGACCAACAACCCTTCTGCTATACCACATTACTCTTGGGATGGTGCTTCTCTGCGATACAAGGGTCGTCTCGTGCTTCCCCAGAGCACAGATCTTCAACAAGCTATCTTCTATGAACTCCATGCTTCTCCATCGGCAGGGCACTCTGGGTTCTTCAAAATGTATGAAAGAGCACGGCGTAACTTCTTTTGGTAGGGCATGAAAAGGACAATTCAACAGATGGTGGCCGAATGTGATACCTGCCAGTGCAATAAGGGTGAAACAACACTCCTTCCAGGATTGCTTGAACCCTTGCCCATACCTACACGGATTTGGACAGATATTTCTATGGATTTCATTGAAGGGCTCCCTAAATCTGGCGGGAATACATTGATTCTCGTTGTGGTTGATCGCCTCTCCAAATATAGTCATTTTTATGCTCTCAGCCATCCCTATACAGCCTCCTCCGTCGCTCAAATTTTCCTGGACCAGATCTTTCGTCTTCATGGCATCCCTTCTTCCATTGTCTCGGATCGTGATGCGACTTTCACCAGTCATTTTTGGATAGAACTATTTCGCCACACTGGCACCAAACTAAAGATGAGTTCAGGGTATCACCCACAAACAGATGGTCAGACTGAAATTATCAATAAATGCTTGGAAACTTATCTTCGTTGCTTCACCTCGGAACAACAACATCAATGGGCAAAGTGGCTTCCTCTCGCTGAATGGTGGTACAATACCTCTTACCACACCGCCTCTAAAATGACCCCATATGAAGCAGTCTATGGCCAGGCACCTCCAGCTCTTCTTCCATACACCCCCACCAGTTCACCAGTTCAGGAAGTTGACACGGTCCTTCAAAACCGCGATCAGATTCTTCGCATTTTGCGGGACAATCTTCACATGGCACGAAATCGCATGAAGCAACAAGCTGATCAGCACCGTTCTGAGCACACTTTCCAAGTCGGCGATATGGTTTTTCTTCATCTCCAGCCGTACAAACAATCCTCCTTGAAACTCAAAGGGCGTCATAAGCTCGCTCCAAAGTTCTATGGGCCATATCGGATTCTTCAGAAGATTGGGTCCGTTGCTTATAAATTGGAACTTCCTCCTTCTTCCCGCATTCATCCAGTCTTTCATGTCTCTTGTTTGAAGAAAGTTCTTGGCACCAACATCAGTGGACAAACGATTTTACCCGAACTGGATAATGAAGGATCCATCCTTTTGGAGCCAGAGGCCATCCTCAATCGGCGCACGTGTCAGCTTCACTCTCGCTCTATCACAGAGGTCTTAATTCAGTGGCACGGCATGCAACTGGAGGATGCCACATGGGAACCACTCCTTCAGATTCAACAACAATTTCCACATCTAAAGCTTTGAGGACAAAGCTTTTTTTAAGGGGGAGGGGATGTTAGGAACCCATGTCTTTACTTTGTTAGTGTGTTGTGGTTGGAAGCATATGCTTTGTAAGTCGTCCCGTAGTAATTGTTGATCAATAGTTTGTGTTATTGTTGTTGGTGCATATGCTTTGTAAGTCACCCGTAGTACTATTGATCCATAGTTTGTAGCGGCCCATGGTTTTGAACCATAGTATTGGCGCCTAGACTTAGTATATAAGTGTGTGTTGAGACCTATGAAGGCACCGTGAAGTTATTTGTATTGAGCTTGCTCATAGGAGGTTGCCCCCTCGAAGTGGCATGTGATCAATATAAAAGTGATTCTGAGTTCTGTCATTTCTGCAATTTCGCATATTCGTCTTAATTAATTGTTGCAGGTGTATCACACACAAACTCAAAGAAGATTCGAAAAGCTAGGATGGGAGGGTGGATTGAAAATTGATTGACCTTGAATTTTTCCAAAAAGGAAAGAACTTATTCCGAGCACCCAACCCTAAAAATTGAAAAAGGTAATCCTGATCAAAAATGGAATTGAGAAGAATAGAAACATTGGATGAGATAAGTGAAAGATTATTTCCGAGCTTCCCATAAATGTTCAGATATTGGTTTGAGGATTCTATTAAGGAAACCTCTTGATTAGTTTGATTCACTAACCCATCCTCATCATTAGATTTCTCTTCCATTGGTTTATCATTAATTTCATTTGATGAAAATTTATCAGGGATTGCATTGACAAACTGATTAACAACCACTTGAACATTTTCATTATATTGATCTCTAAAAACAAAATGATCATTGGTTTCTAAAGAAACTTGGTTGTTGTCCCTATTTTCTTCTTCTTCAAGGTTATGATCAGAAATATCATTAATTACACAAGGATTGAAAAAAGGGATCCCAAAAATATTTTTAAAAGATTCACTAATGGAAGACTCAACCATGGATGCTTCTTGATGGAAATCATTTGTATCATCATCTTTATGTGAGACTTCTTCAGGTAATGATGACATGACTCTCATAAATTCCCCTCGTATATCAATATTAAGGCAATAATCCTAATGGATTGAAATTTGCTCACTGTCATTCATTACCTTTTCATGATACTCAATTGGCTCAGGAAAAGAGGAATCAATTTGATAAAGACAATCATTAGTTAATTCATTATCAGTATTTTTATCATCTTCATCAAGTTGATTTTCATCAAGACACTCATTTTCTGATTGTTTTTCCATAGCTTCATTAATGTTTTCTCCCCACTCATTTATTAATAAATCCATGAACATATCATACCTAGTGATAGATCCTGGGGGTAAATGATCAAGCCATAGACGGGCATCCCCTTCTAGGGACGCACCAAGGGCTCGCATATAGACATCCTCATCTTCAACACCCAGAAACTCCATATGGTCCCAAAGGGCATCCAAATGACTTTCAATATATGTTCTGTTACTTCCATCAAAATGAGGCAACACCCAGATCTATCCATTCGGCATAAGATGAGGTGCCCCATATATTTCTAAAAAATCAAAAGGGGACGGCTTGAGTTCCCTAAAGGTTCTAGTTGCTTGAGTTGGGCGAGGATCATTTAAAATCCTTGGCCTGGTTTGATAGTTTCTAATTGGTTCATACAGGATATTTTGGGAAAAATTATTAAATGGATGAGGTGAATGATGGGTATCATAAGAATCTTGATATGCAGGTTCATACCCATAATTATTTTGATAATTATCCTCATACCTGAATCTCAAATTTCTTTCATTAATCTGTGTTAATTCTTTTAAATCCCGCTTAAGACTTCGAAGAAAATATGCCTCCATTAAAAAACTAAGATTTTTACTGGAATATATATATGGGTTCGCTTCCCAGCAGAGTCACGATTTAAGATTTTATGTTGGGTTCGTTCCTCAGTAGAGCCGCGGGGTGGAGTCACCAGGTGAAACACACAGGTATTTCACCGAAATGAAAAATGTCGTAGGGGTGGTGAGATGAGTGAATTAAAATGGTGATTGAAATAATTATGGAATTTAGAAATGCAATCACCAAGGCAAAATACCGGATGCAATAAGATATGGATTAACGCATGAAAACTCGTAGACACCGAAGGTAAGCCTCTACCTACCCGGCAACGGCGCCAAAATGTTTTCACCAATCTTGTAGTTGACCCTACAGGTGGATCCAAGGTGGATGGTAGAGGGGATAGGCAACCAAAGTGGTGAACCAAGAGGGCCTTGGTTCCCAAAAGAATGGTTGTCACGCCAACTAAGGCACTCTTCACTTTAGCTATCAAAGCCAAGATAGCAAGGGGGAGACCCAGACCTACTCTCGATAGGAGAGATGAACCCAATCACCATATCAAATCAATCTAATGAGGTATGTAAGGTGACAGGTATGGAACCCTAGAAATAAGGACTTAAGACCACTGTGGAGGCTTGGGAAAGGTGTAATATGACAATGAAAGATAACACAAAGTGATTTAATGATTAGGTGTGATTCCAAGATTTAAAGCTAGTTTCAAATGGTCAAAATCAATT
Organism: Larix kaempferi; assembly: GCA_027924585.1. Taxonomy (NCBI): domain Eukaryota; kingdom Viridiplantae; phylum Streptophyta; class Pinopsida; order Pinales; family Pinaceae; genus Larix; species Larix kaempferi. The sequence continues at coordinate 7,141,297 of BSBM01000738.1, forward strand.
GTCTTGGGAAGCATGACCCTTAAAACAAGGAAAGTGTCCCAAATCAGAGATCTGACAGTTAGGGATTTCTAGATATGCTTGATGAAAGGATATGACAGTTTCAAGGTGTTTCAAGCAACAAGACAAAGATCAAGCCACAAGATAACTCAACAATCTAGGAAAGTCAAATTGACATGGGGAAGACTAGTGCCTTGGGAATTGGGCCAAATGGAGTCGGATGCCCACCAAATTGTAGATCTGGAATGTTGAGGTGTTGAGGTAGGTGGATCTAGAAAATTAAGGTCATCCAATGGTTAGATCTCAGTAGATTTGAGATTGAAATGTGCCACAAAGTGACCCAAGTGGGGCTCAACCCTTAAAATGAGGAATGGGGCCCATAAGGTGAAAATAACTGAAGTGACACACTAGCGATAGGTTATCAATTATGGAGATGATGGATCAAGTGGGATCTCACCTACCCAGGTGCTAGATCCTTGCAAACTCACCCCTCCTAAGAAGTGCAACCTCCCTTGGAGAAGCTTCTTTGCCTTGGGAAATGGGTCCAATGAAGGCCAAATCACACCAAACTACAGATCCAAATCGATGTGGATACTCTAGAGGTGGGTTGTAAATTTTATACCCAAACATCGAGTGGATCTTACTAGATCTGAGAAAATGTAAAATGGGGGTTTGAAATATGAGGGTTTTATCAATGAAGTAGTTGTGCCAATGGATTGGAACCAAGACAAGAAGAAAAAACCTGTGGATCTTACCTGGATAACCTTGTAGATGCCTTGATGTTGATGATCTATGCAAACCTGATCTATTTGAAGCGATTTGAGGTAGTTTTCTATGAAGTCAATTTGCCCAAGGAAGCCAATGCGCCCTCTCTCATGCACATTAAACGTCGACAATATCAAATTTATTGCGAACAAGAGATAAGACTAATGCCACAAGAGAAATAACAAAAAGATAGCATAGATCACAATGATACTAATGATAACCCCCTGATACAAGCAAATGCCAAGTGAAGCAAGTTGAAGAAGCCTTGCAAAAACGCCCAAGTGAAGTCGTCGTCCTGTAGATAAGACAAAAGTTTCCAAAAAAATAGATCTTACCACAAATACCCAAATGCTAGGATGCAATAGACTTTCCAATCACCATCTAAGAACACCAGATGCAAAGGAGACCATAAGAATTTCCACCAGAAAGTTTTTCTATATCAAGATTCCAACAGCCAAAGACCCCTTTACAATGAGAGGCTCTCTCCTTTAAATAGGAAGGGGAGGCACCAAAATCCTAACCACTTTTTGAATGAGTGGCTAAGATTAAAATATCAAAATATCTAATCAATGGTTGAGATGAGCTCAACAATACAATACATGGATCACTAATAAAATATAACAATAAGTGGACAAAATTGCCCTAAGAGAGGGGATCCCCCCAAATCATGATGATAAAACATAAAATATAGCTCATGGTGGATCCAAGGGGTAATTTCTAACACCCTTGTTCAATACCCATGGCACAATATCCAAGAACAAAAGATCTATACACCAAATCGTGCCTCTCTGGGAAAGTCGTGAGCCTTGGGAGGCTCCAAAAATCATCAAAAAGTGCCATAAATGATGGATGTGGGTCCCGATGAAGCTGAACCTGTTGGAGAAGGTGTGGAAGACATCCCACTCATCATCACTGATCATTCCATGCCATAACCTTGCATCAATATCCCAAATCGAATTCCTCTATAGCCATTTTTCCATTTTTGGACTGCCTCGGGAAATGTGAAACTACCAAAACTGCCTCCTAGAGTGCCTGCACTGTCAAGGTGAGCTCACCAATGAGTTTGGGAGGGGGGTAATATGGTAATAAAAAGTGGCTGGACCACCCCCTCCAGGCACAGCGCCCTAGGTGAACCAGATAAATCTCATCACTGCTCTGACAGGGCCTCTCATAGGCCAAAACTGCACTAGGATAGCCAACTGAGGCTCAAACATCACTGTAACTACCCGGAACTGAAAACAGACTGTCTTATTGGACTCAGAAGGTCCAATTCCATCTAAGGTGTGTACTCATACACCATATAAACCTCTGCATGGTCCAAAATAAATACTCATCATATCTGGCAGACCAAATAATAATAATCTGTAAAAGTGCTTAAAAACACAAATCATCATCATAAGCCTGAAACCACTGCATAATCCCACCATGGTGACCTATACCAGACCATATATCATCTATCTGTAACATCTGAGGTTTTCCACCTCATGTCCTGTGGTTGAATTTTGGTCAAACTGGATTTGACCAAGTCAACATGACCAAAATATGACTCAAACTGTCATCAAGCTGCTACAAGGTGTCAAAGGTTAAAACATGCTTTACAATCCATTCACATAGCAGTTATAACAAATAACAATCATTACTGGTGATCTAAATCCAAATATAATATGTCATTAATTATTATTTATTACTCAGACAAGACTTTCAAGGTCACACTCACTTCATAGTTGTGATCAATTTGCTAGTGAAGGGTGAAGGCTAAGAAATAAGTGGCTAGGTCAAAGGATGACTTACTGACTTAACACTGTGACACTTTGGAAATGGAAAAGGAAATACACACCATAGCATATAGTGGACAAGCAACAACACAGGGAATGGCGGTCTCTCACAAATGGATAAGTTGTTCAAAGAGTGTTTATTCACCTTAGACAGATGTGCACAATCCATAATACAAATAAGGCCAGCAATATTTTTGATATAGAGTTTAAGTTCCATTTCTTTTTTGGGCCTAGAGTTTCCATAGCCTTTGATCCATGTGTGTTTATAAACACATTGCATAGATTTACATTTAATTTAGGCTTCTTGCTGCAGGTGTGTTTTTAAGGCACTTGTTTACCTAAGCACTTTTAGGTGTGTCATAGACAACTTGTTTACCTACGTATTTACATTTCACAATATATATAACATTGATATTTCATAGCCATTTTCATTTGGCTTTATTTCATTCATACAAGATACAACATTTGATTTCCGTACTTTGTATTCATGGCAACACTAAAAGTTTCAAGTTTAGCCAACAACATCTTTAGTGACTAGGGGGAATTCACAGGGAAAACCAACACACCATAGGAAAGTTTTGTCACCAACTCAGAGCCGAGACACAATAAACATGGGATCTTATCCAATATAGAGGCTACAGTGGGGGAAGGTCCTCCATGCCACTAGTCAAGTAGTAAGTCAAGGTAATGAAGAAATTGGGTAAGTCATGGATGGATGAAGACAGTGAATAATGAAACCAACACTAGAAAGCCAAAGTATGGCGGGAATTATCACCTCTATTCTCCCTAGGGAGGGTAAAAACAATGAGTATAGGCCAAGAAATTCTAAGTTTGAGTAGGGACACATATGATATATATATAAGTACAACCAGGTCCGCATATCTATATGATCGCCAGATCGTGATACTAAATGTTAAGACATGCTAAGAAAATGGAAATAAAATCAATATAACCACGACACCATAATATACCTGCTGAGTCATATACCTGAAAGATCACCATCTAAACCAACATCTGTCCTTTGAAATTGTTGTTGTAACTCTGGGCACTACTGACTGCTCTGATCAAATGGCTAAATAGCTACATCGATCATATCTCTGAGTGTCCTGAGACTCAATCATAGGATGGGGAATAAAACTATTGTCCAAATATGATAGTGATCCATAATAGCTTCTCATATCAGCATCTCAATGCATGGGAACTGACTGAATAGTGTATTGGAATCAAAAAAATAATATATGGTAGCCCAGCTACTATATATGTGATAACAGTACCCAACCATTCATTTCTCTCAAGAGTTGGTTGAAGTAGTTAATGCCTTGGGGAATGGAGAGGTATGGCTGCCAAATTCGAGTATGGGCAAGACACCCTTCATGGAAATTCGTGTTTGACTTCTTGGGCAAGAAAAGAGCCATGAAATTGCTCCCCCAGCCATTATCCACCCTTGCCTTTGCTCTCTCGCGCAGTCTGACCATCCTAGGAATTTTTCCTCTACGTTTTTCCTGTGTTTCCTTGTTTTCTAGCTAGGAAGAGGGTGTTTTTGGTGTTGCAGAGCTGCTGGGAGGAAGGGAGCTCGATTTGGGGTTTCTTTCAGGTTGTTTTGTCCATTTGAATTGCTCATAACCTGTGGGAGAAATCGGTTTTTCTCCCTGTGGTCGAATTCCCCTTTCCACCGTTCGTTTTGGCCATACATATGTTTTTATCTGTATGGATCTAATGAATGGGTGTTACACCCAAAATCTACTCATCATTAGATTCAGTGTATACATCCCCAAAGTCACCTGGACTAAGTACTTTCATTTGTGAGGATTTGCACTCAATCCTGCAAACTTTATAGAGGTCGTCGCAGGTTGCACACTAGCAACATGCGACGTCGTGTCTTGCTCCACTGCAGGGTGCGATGAGGTCTATTAATGGGCAAAAATAGCCTATTCGAGATCCTTCTCGAAACTTACCCATTTAGGGGCTTATCCCTGACCTCTAGGGGAGCTGGTACTCGACCCCTAATTCTTTGGGAGGATCCCCTATCTCTCTCCTACCATCTCTCAATCTATCCTATCCATACCCTATCCACTTAGTCGTATATAAGTGAAGCTCACTCCCATTCCAAAGGGAGGAAGGCTATGGTATCTACATGCTGGTGCAATCTCTCTTAAGACACCTCCATTCACCTATTGGAGAGCTCATACTTCCTTGGAAGGACATGGCAATTGGCTTGGTCGGAGAAGGGCTACTGCGTTAAGTCTTTGGTTGTAGTTCTATATCTCTATCATGTACTCCTCTATTTACAGTAATGCAAATGCTTTCCACCAATATTGTTCTCATGTGTAATGATATTGTGTAGTTTACCTGCTTGACTGTTTACTTAGATCGCTTATTGTATAGATGCTCTTTACTCGTTTCTCTTGTTTCTGTGTCTTGACAGGTATTGCAGCTTGGATCTGACGATCGTGAGACGTGGAGCAACATTCAAGAGAAAGGATTGCGTAATAGACAGGTAAGACATCCAGTACTTGGTCCTTAAGCAGATCTAGGAAATGCACTTGTAGTCTGTTTTATTTTTTCTAGACTCACATTGAGCTAGGGAGATCCTGCTCGCATCCGCTCGAGTGGATTGTCCAGTAACAAATCTGGTGACTCCGCTGGGGAGTAGTGTTTGTTTTATTCAGTAGTCATTAATCTGAGACTCATTTTCAGTTGATTACTTGACACAAGCCTCTTTTATCATCTTTTGACATTCACTTCTTAGGATTGATTTCACTATCAGATATTCACGTTGAAGACTCTGATTTGCTTCCTCTGAGTTTATACAACTCATTTTCAAGCCCGTTTTTGGTTCATTGTTGAGAGATCTGGTTCATTTTTTAATCCAGAACTCACCTATCGCACCTGGGCAGTGGAAACAGAGAGACACTATGTCATTCTAAGCTTCTGTTCTTCACCTATTGGTCACCCGTCGCACCCTTTGCATTGGTATACTGCGACATCGTCGCACCTCCCGTGAAGGAAAACTGCGACGTCGCACTGTGTGTGAAGACAGAGTGCACCGATCTATCAAAAGTTGGCATACTAGCATCCCTTCCCTCATCTAGCAGTTTGGACCTTGGTCTGATGTATGAACTCCCTCTGTGCTGCAAGATCCAGCCAAAGACCCCATTTATGATTTGTGTGCTGAGAGTTTGGTTTCATTTGGATTGATTTCGGGTTCTGTCTTGGACAAGTTTGAAATCGGTAGTGGTGGATACTCTTGTCTCCTCCACCTTCATCCCTTCACTCTTGCATTCTCTTCCTTCCATCCCTGATCTGATCATTGCATTGGATCAACCTCCAGACCTTAGTTACATTTGTTTTGAGCTTTGCTTGCTTAGTTTGCTTACTATTGCTTGATTTTGAGTTAAGTGTGTTTTTCAGCTTGGTTGAGTGCTTGTCTTTTCTTGAGCTTTCTGGATGTATGAGTGCTGCAAGTAGTGTTTTCTTTTCAGTCATTTAGATCTGAGAACAAATTTGTTATCAAGTTTATTCTTTAATGCATCCATCGAAAAGATTAAAAGTGCTTCTTTTCCATTGTTTCTCAAAAAAATTATTGAAGAAAGATTGTTGTGCATTGGAAAATTCTTGTTTATGTTTTGGAAAAATTGAACGAATGTATGATCTATTGTGTTTTTCTTGAATTATGAATCATTAATTTTCTTGAAAGGCTCAAAGCACACTTCGATTTTTTCAAAATCAATTCCATGCTAAGGAAAGATAGATGCATTTTTAATTCTTGTTGCTCTTAGATCATTGAAATTGAAATTGAAAAGCCTGCATATTTCATTTAAGAATCCTCTCTTTTCATCACATAGTGTCATTTTACTTTGAAAAGAAGAAGAAAAGAAAAAAGTTGTTTTGATTTGGTTTAGTTGTGTTGTGTGCTTTTGTGTTTTGTTGAAAAGGAAAAGAATACTTTCATTGTCAAATTTGTTTGCATTGGGAATTGTGTTGCGCTGAGTTTGTTTTGGCAATACCATTGGAAAAAAAGATTTCTCCTTTCCATAGCTAGAATTCATCAAAAGAAAAGAATATTTCGTGCATGCAGTCAGGGCTTGCATTATGCTTCCGATTATGTACTCACCTCATGCATTCATCTAACCATCCAAGATAAAATTAACGGTAGAACTAGGTAAAAATTTTAGCAACTTGTGTGTAAGTTAGAGATGTGTTCCAGCGTCGTTAAGCGTGGCAGCTGTCGTTGTTTGCCAACACTGTAGTCTGGGGGTATTGTAGTCTTCCACGTACATCGGTATATCGAGCTCCTTCACGTACCCACCAAGTACCATAATCTGTACTTGGCATATATCAAAGGGTGTATCACGTACTCAACACGTATATCGGAATGTCTTGTGCCAACGGCTATGCATTAGACAGCACCACTACGGATTTGAGCTCCCACGTAACTTGCATATATCGGGAGACACCATTAGGATTCCTGAAACCAACCGAGTTAACCATTTGGCCATCTTGGAAAAGCAATACACCGAGAACAACACTCGAGGAGATTAGCACGCACGTACTATCAAGGTAATCGGGTATGCAAGCAAGGGTACGGTCCCAATCCTCCTTGTCGCGTCATATTGTTGGACCCTGCAGTATATTGCGGTTTGCGATACCTTGATAATCTCGTGAGGTTCCAGAATTTTGAATCCACTCTGTCACATAAGTTTGCTTGTTTCCTTAGTTTGAGTAGGTTTTTTCTGAACTACTTTTCTTTTAGCATACCTTTAGGAGAAATGTTGTTTCGGCCTTTTTGGCTAATTCTCCTGATACTCTAGCATATTTTCCCTGGAGAAGATCCCGTAGGATCTTGAACTTATCACCCGAATATCCCCTTAATCCGGAGGTTATTACAAGGGTAAGAATGGATCAGCGTGATGTGGTCGTAGTTACTAAAGTAGGGAACCCCACTTTGAATGTTGGCGGACTTTTGTTTCCACCAGATTCACCTGCCTCTCATCCCCCACAGGATGAAGAAGCACAAACCCCTGCTTCGCAAAGCCTTTCTCCCGTCATTTCGGGAGAACTTGGATCGTTGGAATGGATTAACCAACCACAGGGCGACCCTACTGCATCTGTTGGTCCTTCAGCAACTTATTGGACATCTTCTACAGACCACCCAGTGGCTCATTTTTCCATCTCATCCCCACCTAACTGGACTACTCCAGAGTTCTCTAGGCCTTACTATAGGCCTGACCCTGCCGAGATTTTCGGCTCCATCCATGAACGCTTGGAACAGTTACTTGTTAAAGGTGATGAGCTTCGAAGACAAAGTCTCGAATGACACTCTAAAGAGTTCCATAGTTGCCATTTCCAAATAAGATTTGACGACGGAAACATCCCAATTCGTCCGATATCTTTCGGATCCCCTGAACCACCCCACCATGTGACCACTAATGAGACTGGTCAACCCTCGCAAGAGTGCAGTCCTGCACCTCAAGTGAACCGACCGATGGAAAGAAAACAATCCCACACACCCGTCACTACCACAATTACTTTACCAGTTCCTCCCCCACCTCAAAATTCGAGGGGAGGGTATTCCGTTCCCCCGGGTTACCTTATTGGTAATGTTATTACTACAGTAGCTAATCAAAAACCTACGTTGGTTCACACTTTGAACAGTGGTCATCCTACTGTGGCTGGGGGGCAACCCCCGTTTCCTAACCAAAGCATGGGTGGAGGAAACCCCAACGGGCCTTCCCTTGGACCGTCCCAACCCACTAGACCATCCACCACAGGATTATCTCATGTTGGAGGGTCGTCAAATGTAACTCAACCCTCATGGAGTCAAGCGTATCAAGGTTTTGTTAAACCTGTGTCGGGATAACCTAATCCCGGAAACGCGCCATACGAGATACCTTATCCCGGGAATCCATACACTCTATGGGGGAAACAACCTGCGTTGCAACACGGACCCCAACTGATTGTCCCTCAAGTATCACCACCCCTGATCGGCCCTCCCCCACCTCCTGCTAGAGGCGGCAGGCCCCCACCTAACACTGGTGGAGGACCACGTCATTTTACCTACAACATCCCTCACCCCTCAGGCAGTGGCGGGAATTGTCCACGTCCCCCTTCCGGCGGAGGCAGTGGGGGACCACCTTATCATGGTGGAGGAGGACATTTCCCTTCGGGCGGCAGAGGTGGTCCACCACCCCCTCTAGGCGAAGGCGGAGGTGGCCCTCATTACTATGGTGGTGGCGGTGGTGGTGGAGACCCCCATCCTTCCGGCAGTGGAGGCGGTGGGGGCCCCCATCCTTCTGGCGGTGGAAGTGGTCCACCACCTCCTCCAGGCGGAGGCGGTGGTGGGCCACCTTATTACGGTTATGGACCCCCACCTCCTCCCGGTGGTGGCAGCAAACCTCTGCCCCCTCTCGGTGGTGGAGGTGGACCCCCACCTTATTGGAATGGACCACCTTATGGTGGCGGACCTCCTTATGGTCCGGGCAGCACACCCCCCTACGGTCAGTTTCATCCTAGTACACCTTGCAGTTAGTTTATTCCTTACATGCCTTATCCGTATTATCAATACACATAGCCTAATCCACAGCTGCCTTTTCTGGCTACTTTGGACTTACCCGACCTATCCCGGTTAACCAACGATCCTATTCATCATGGATCTAACTGGCTGCCAATTCCGATGAAACTTCCGTCTGATATCCCCAAGTTTGACGACAAGCCGGGTGAAGACCCCAAGAACCATGTGATGACATACCACTTATGGTGTTCATCTAATTCCTTAATGGACGATTCAATTCGTCTTAGATTGTTTCAAAGGACCCTCACCGGTTCAACTGCTAAGTGGTACATCAAGTTGCCACCCCACTCTTTTCCTGATTTTGGCTCTCTTGCTATGAATTTTTTGACACACTTCCATCTACCTATATGGTATGAGAATGGTATTGAGCTTTTAACCTCGCTCCGTCAGAATACCGCCACTCACATTTCAAATCATATCCACGAGTGGCGAAGGAGATGACGTCTCATTAAAGCTCCTATTCCAGATCAGCTCCTAGCAGACTGGTTTACAAAATCGCTCATTCCCACCATAGCAAAAGATGTTGCCATGAGAGGTGCTATCACCGAAGAACAATCCATTGCGAGTGCCCATCTGCTAGACCTGGTCTACACTCAATCTGGCACTTTGATTAATATTCTGCCTGATGCACCCTGTGACGTTAACGATCCTGCGAAACCACATAAGGGACTCCAAGCTGGTGGAATCATCGGATCCCTTAACACCTAGCCTGCTGCTAGCACTATTGGATCATCCAACCCAACTCAAGCTGGACACAGCACCACCACGTCAACCACTCCTGTTGTAATTGAAGAGGTGAATTCTGTTCAATTAGCTTCATCTCAGAAGTTTAATGACAAAAAGAAGAACAAGGGGAAACCCAAAAATTCTTCTTCCCAGCAGGAACCAAATAGCACTCCTGACGATACCAAGTAGAAAAGGAAACTGAAGTATCCTTGCTTACTGTGTGGAGAAGACCATTTCTCCAAAGACTGTCCCCATAGAGACAAAGTGCAAAAGTTTCTTAGGGGTAAACCGACACCCATAGTCCTCAACGATCCGTTTCCTACTCAAAACCAGCAGATGATTGCTCAACCCCCCCCAGCCCAGGGGGAACCATCCAATACCGCACATGTTCTCATGTTGTGTAACGAGACGATCAATTTGAATACTCGCTCGCGATCTTACGAACTGGTCCCTTCGAAGGAACCCACTGGAAGTAATACTGAAAAAGCTTCCAACTCTTTGACTGATGTCACTGTACCATCGACTTCTCTCACTATTGAGAAGCCCTCTTTAGATTTGATATTACGTCTGCCCAAGGGTACGATTTGAAAATTTGTTTTCAATCCTAATGCTCGAGCGGCACAAAATTACAATATCATAGAGGACTTGGCCCAAGCTCTTTGCGCCATGTCCACCCTGGAAGTTTTGCAGAATTGTCCTAATCAACGCAAAACTCTCCTTGCGGCCATTGGTGCAGTCGACCCGGATTTCTCGAATACCATCATGTTCTAACTTGACAACCTTAAGTCGAGGCTCTCACACCAGCTCGCATTCCAGTTTTCTGCGAACATTGTTGGGAAGATTGTCCATTGTACCCTTCTAGACGAAGGTGCCTCCACTTTTGTCATGTCGATCGCCTATTGGAGAGCCATTGGCTCCCCCGAATTGAATCATTCTCCTACCACATTGAAAGCATTCAACGAGCGTGGCTTTCAACCTCATGGGATCTTACACGCTCTTGCAGTTGAGTTGGGCGGAAATACCGTAACCATTAACGTGGAAGTGGTCTCGAGCCCGTTAGATTATAATCTCTTGCTTGGTCGCAATTGGTTTTACACCATGCAAGCAGTATCCTCTTCAACCTTTCGCATAGTATAATTCCCCCACCAAGGATGAATTGTTACTATCAACCAACTAGATTTTTGTACACAAGATGCCACTACTCATCCTGGTGACCATATTCCTTCCATTAGACAGATGTCAAAATAGTATGAGAGTGTAGGGGTTGGCCTTTTGAAAGATTCATCTCTCATGGGCGTTTTTCCAGCCGTGGACCCCCCTAATCATGTTGCTACAGTGAACATGATCTCCACAGAGGTTTTATCTCACTCAAACGATGCTTGGCTTGTACCGGATGAAACCACAACACACCTTCTTGGAGACATATTGTCTCTTTCACCCGCTGAATTCATTTACGAGGCTATCCAATGAGCACCGGAGGACCATTTAACCATGGCCTCCCCATCTTGTTCTCTACAACAGATGTCCTCTCTACCTGATCTCTTACTTCGTACTTTTCATTCAGACGAGTCCATCATGGAAGTAATGAATATTGACAACAATCCATGGGATGATCTCCACCATAGGTCATCTTTTCTTCCTCCTTTGGAATACAAAAAGAACAACATCCATACCCTCTTTTCGCCAGATATCTACCCATCCTCTCGTTCCCCCATTCTTACATGTCTTACGGACACAGATGGAAACCTGGCCAACATTGGGCCAACCACCCCGGTAGACATCTCGGTGAAACCAGGTATAGTGGAACACATTCGCATAGGCTAGAAGTGTTCCCCTGAAGAAATCGCTGTTAGCACGGTTGTGTTCAAGCAATTTCAAGATGTATTTGCTTGGTCCTATGAGGAGATTCCTGGGATAGACCCCGTGATTGTTTCTCACGAAATAAAAACCTATCCAGACATCAAACTTATACGCCAAAAGTTGCGACCGGTACACCCCCGGAAGACTGCGGCAATTAAGGCAAAAATTGAAAAGCTCTTAAAGGTTGGTTTTATTTATCCTGTCCCATTGACAGATTGGGTCTCAAACGTCGTTCCTATGAACAAAAAGTAGGGCACTATTCGCGTCATTGTTGATTATTGGGACCTTAATCGGACTTATCCAAAATACAACTACCTGGCCCCCTTCATCAACCAGATCATCGAAAACTGTGTCGAAAGCGTCATCTTCTCAGTCATGGATGGCTTTTCCGGTTAAAACCAAATTGATATCAACCCAGTCGACCAACATAAGATGGCTTTCATCTACCCATGGGGTACATTTGCATTCCGCAAACTCCCATTTGGCCTTAAAAATGTTGGCACCACATTTCAGTAGGCTATGTCATATGCCTTCCACGATATTAAGGACTTTGTGGAACCCTACTTGGACGATCTCCCTGCTCATTCAAAGCAGCGCAAGTTCCACATTGATCATCTGACGGCCATTTTCCTCAGATGCAGACGGTACAATATCCGTCTGAATCCTCATAAGTGTATCTTTTGCGTTGAGTTCGGACGCCTCTTAAGATTTATCGTTTCGAAGGATGGGATCTGCATTGATCCCTTAAAGGTGGAGACCACATCAACCTACCACCCCCGACTGATGTTACGAAAGTTCAAATTCTCCAAGGGAAGGTGACTTTTTTAAGACGTTTTGTTTGCAATTTCGCAGAGAAGACACAGGGGTATATGAGACTGCTCAAGAAGGACGTCCCATTCATTTGGGACGACCAAGCTCAAAAATCCTTCGACAGTATCAAACATGCCATCACGCATGCCCCCATGCTCCAACCTCCTAATTATTATCGAGATTACATCCTATATATCGCCGCTTCTGCTACCACTATCGCCATGGTCTTGGTACATGATGATCAAAACACCCAGGAACATGTGATATACTATGCAAGTAAGGGTCTAACTGATGCTGAAACTACATATTCATATGTCGAAAAACTTGCTTTTGCGGCAGTCATTGCCGTCCAAAAGTTCCGTCACTACATCTTGCTCCGCACCACCACTATCATTGTCGACTCGAACCCCATGTACCATGTACTGACACGTCAGGTGCTAGAGGGCAAGTATTCACGCTGGATCATGATACTACAAGAATTCGATCTTCTTTTCGAGAAAGCCAAGTCTAAAAATTCTTTGGTGTTTGCCGAGCTTATTTGCGACCTTCCCCGTCCCGATGCAGAAGTTGAGCACAAGGACTCCTTTTCGGATGAATCATCATTTCTCATCAACACGACTGCTCCGTGGTATGGAGATATCTTGTTGTATCTTCAAACCCAACGCTTCAATCCTCAATTTTCTCGCGACGACCGTCGTAAGATTCGTCACCATGCAAAGTATTATTTAATCATCGATGATACTTTGTATCGTCGTGGCATCGATTCACTTCTTCGACGTTGTCTCACTCACGATGAGGCTGAACGCATTCTAAATGACTGTCACGCTAGGGCATGTGGGGGTCACCTCTCTGGGATAGCTACGGCCCCGAAGATTTTGCACGCAAGATATTTCAGGCCTACTATCTTCAAAGATTGTATTGAGGCCGTAAAAAAATGTCCTCCTTGCCAACACTTCCATACGAAGAAGCGCACTCATCCCGCCCCATTACATCCGGTTATTGCCATTGGCCCATTTGCAAAATGGGGCATTGATTTTATGTATTGTAAGCCTACCTCGGCGGGGGGGCATAGTTACATGATCGTAGCTGTGGATTACTTCACAAAGTGGGCCGAAGTTATGCCTACATACCAGAACGATGGCAAAACCGCCGCACTCTTCATGTTCAATCATGTAATAGCGCAGTTTGGAGTTCCTCAGGCAATTGTTACCGATCATAGTTCTCATTTTCAGAACCATATGGTGGATGAATTGAGCTACAGGTTGGGTTTTCGCCATGAAAATTCAATACCCTACTACCCGCAATCCAATGGACAGGTCGAGGCCATTAACAAGGTCTTGAAAACTATGGTCCAAAGGATGGTAGGGACACATAAGTCCAATTGGCATAACATGCTCTTTTCAGCATGATGGGCCTACCGAACTACCGTTAAAACCACCACAGGCTTCACTCCTTTCCAATTGGTATATGGATTGGAGGATTTCCTACTGTTAGAGTGTGAAATTCCATCTCTACAACTCGCTGTTGAACTTCTTCCTAACACTACCACTGAGGAAGAACATCTCTTGCACTTAGCAAAACTTGACGAGTCTCGCCGAGATGCCGCTCTCGCTAATGAAGGCCCAATGCGATAAGTCAATTGAACCTCGTATCTTTAATGAGGGTGACCTGGTCCTCACTTATGACCAGAAGCACGACAAACTAGGAGCAGGGAAGTTCGAGTCCATGTGGCATGGACCTTACGTTATAAAATGTGTGTTGGAAAAAAGAGCTTATGAGCTTGAATATTATGACGGAATCTCTTTGGGTGAACCCCGCAATGGGATTTACCTGAAGAGATACTATGCTTGATCTCTCATGCATAGACTTGATTGTATATACTGTACATGGCATGTTTTTTTGTTTTTGTGTGGTGTGACACATTTCTTTTCGAGTGTCTTTTGATCTTGTTTCTGCTTCTTATACCATGTTCTGTCTGCGTATGCAGATGCCAACGTGCTATGGATTCATGGACGGTGCCAGCCGGCATACCCGTAACCTTGCTTCGGTAGCCTGGGTACTATATTCCCCAATAGGTGAGATCATTAGCTTAGGAGGAAGTTGCCTAGGGTTTGCGACCAACAATGCCGCAGAATATCAGGCAGTAATCGGAACCCTAGCTAACGCCATTTCCTTGGGTATGAACCACATTGTTGTCCACATGGATTCTCAATTAGTGGTTTCCCATCTTAACCGGGTCTATGCCATCCGTGATCCCACCTTACTCTGTCTCTTCAAATGAGTACGTCTCCTGGAAAGGTCATTTGAATCCGTTCAATACCTGCACATTCTAAGGGAGTTAAACAAAGTTGCTGACTCGATGGCCAACTTCATTTTGGATTGGTACATCGCACACACATAATACTCATAATATGTAAAAGCATTCACGACATGTAAATACAATGTATAAAAGCAAACATATAAACAAGATCACATCACTAATCATTTAAAAAACACATAATGTATAAATCGCTGATAATGTCTGTATATATATAAATTGCTCAAAAAGTAGTGCCAGTACAAAGTCTGAAGCACGATGGCTTTCAGTGAGTCTCTACAAAAATATGAAGCATCATAGCTTTCAGTAGTACAAAATATGAGGCCTTTAAGCTCTCAGTACAAGTATAATAGTGTCATCGGGCCTGACGCCTGACCCGTACACCCCTGGCTTGAACATCTATCTATTGCTGGGTGAGAAAGCAATCCATGGTTCGAGCCACCTTGCGGGGTAAGGCGTTGAAGCGCACAGATGCTCCAACCCCAAATCTCTGCATGGGCCTCGGTAAGTCATCGATAGTTGGCTCTGGTACCTCCACAGTCAGCTCAGATAAGTTCCTGTACACCTCCTCCATCTCCTCAATGGCAGCATCAGCACCTGTAGGAACGACTGCCTCCCTGCCTCTGTCTCTCCTCACCAAAAGGGAGAGACCCACTGGTTGCACGGGGCCCACATCTGCACACACATTACATACTTGTCAGCACTACATCAAAAAAATGATATAATATACAAAAATAAAAAATACAAGGGTTTTTGTTCTCACCTATATCACCTCATGCTGCACCCTCTGGCAGCGCCAAGTCGGGATCCTCTCGAAAGTCCGTGCTGTTGTATGGAAAGTCCTTGACCATAAGTAACTGGCCCTCTAGCCAGCTGAAAAACTTGGGACCAAAGCTAATGATGGGCCCGCTACCATGACGGGTCATGACGTCATCCCATCTGAGCATATGGGGATCCCTGGGCTCCCTGTCATCAAGTACCAACTACGGACGTAGAAGAGGAATCTGCTCCAAGAGGAACGATACTATGATCGATCCATATCCAAACTGCTTGAGCTCCCCACGCCGACACTTGGTCAGCTGAGCTCGGATGTTGGTGAGGAGACCCTCGCACCAGTTGAAAACTCTGGGAGACATACAGTCTTCCGCATACAACATCTGGGTCCGAGTAGCCATGTGTGGAGCTTGGCTACTTGCCACCCTAGTAATGGTAAGTAATATGGTCTGCAGTGGATGGCTCACCACATCCCTGATGAGTATCTTCCCACTGGAAGGATGAGAATTCGCAAGAGAGTGCTATGACACCATGTCCTCAACTGTACGGTCACTGGCCCATGTCCCAGTAAGTTGTACAGCGTCCCCTCTTCAGGACAAACCGGTAAGAAAGTAGATATCCTCAATGTCAATCGTGAGGATATGCTCACCTATCACAAAGTATTGTTGGGCCGCATCCCAACTATGGAGCATGGGTGTCAGTAGTGGGATTTGGGCTCTCATCCCCTGTATCTCAAAGAACTTGAGTAACCCGCAGTTTCTCAAAGCATCCACGCATTGTGGATCGTTTGCAGCTTGTTCATCCTCGAGTTTGTGTTCTCTCTCTCGCCACTCCAATACCATTTTTGCTTACTGATAACCTACCAAAAGGGACATTTAAACCCTGTTAGGCCCTTCCTCAACTTTCACAAACTCCTTTTTTGGATCATTTTTTATGTTTGAGTTTTGGGTTTCCGCCGCCGCCGTCGCACCGTACATTTAGGTACAGCGCGACATCGTCACAGGTCTTGTTTTCGAGACTTGCAACGACTCGACCTCATCGCAGGTCCCGAAAAGACCACTTGCGACGAGCTGAGGGTGCATTTAGCCCCCATAACACCATCAAAAACCCAAAAAATGGACAAGAAATCAAAAACTAAACTACTAGAAAGTTGCAGGATGAGATTTAGGCCTACCTAGTCCAGACGGCTAGTGAAATGGCGAATCGTAGCTCTCGAAATCAGCAAAGGAAGTTTTAGCTCCAAATTGGTACTTCTCCACCCAAATTGGCAATTTGAACAATGAAATCTATTTTTGGCCCATATTTCTATTTATAAATAGAATGGAATATTCCTTTTCAAATATTTTGATGCTTTTAGGGCCATTTACTATAGTTTCGATCGTTTGTCATTATATTTGGGACTATTTGACACTTTCTCTAGTGTACAGGAGTCGTAAAGTGGTCTTTTGTGTCATTTCTCGCATCACCAGTGGTAACTACAGGTATGAACACCCCTTTCAATGTTTTGTCGTTATTATTTTTGGTTAGTCATAATTATTGCATGAGATGAGTTCACTCTTCATTTGTTCCCGTACTCACCCAACCATGAGAACAAGTACCGAGTTATGATTTATCACTTTTTCAGGCTCGTTAAACTTCCACGGAAAAGGACAACCCCTGGAGTCTACCGTTAAGCTCTTTTCAGGCTCTCTAAAAACAAAAATATTGCCAAGTGAACTTGTCGTGTTCACGCTTGTTAAAGTATTTGAATGGTTGTCTTCCTGGTGATAGTTTACCCCTTTTTCGGACCAGGGAGCACTAATTACAAAAAAAGAATACTCTATCCAATCATGACTGGAAGAGTCCTCTCCCGCGTTGTTTTACCCTTTTTCGGGCAATGAGGATAATTTCATGAAAAAGGACCGTTGGAGTCTTCTTTAGTTCTTTTCAGACTCTCTAAACATGAAATGACGACCGAGTTTACCTTCTATGGACTTGTTAAATTTTCACATTGAAGGGCCCGTCATGGGATGAACCCCTCCTATCCCAGGTTCGGAAAATATTTGGGATTGGACTCATCTATGAGATGAGCTATACCAAGCATCTGGTTACCCTCATCAAGCTCATAAAAAACACATGAGGCACTCATCATTCATGATGGGGAAAAAGGAAAGTGTTTGTGTTACATACCTTAGTGGCAATATATAGTCGTTCTTGAACATGGCACTCATCTGCATTTGCATACAGTACTTGGGTCATATGTTTGTCTATGAGTCCCCACTTACTTTCTGAGTCTCGTTACTCCTTTGAGTCATTCGGAGAAGGCTTCCATCATCAGTTGCATTAGAAGTTTGCGTCATTCTCATTATGTCAATACTGCTAAGTCATGCCATGCCCATGCTCAAGAACACGTCCACTATCTTTCATCTACAGTCAATACACATGTCATCATGTCATTGTTACTTTGAGTCAGTCTTACATGCTACTGTACCATCCGATCCACTCTACACATCTTTTGTCGTGTTTCATGTCGATTGATGGGGGATTCATCATGGCCCTCCTTCGACGGATTCATCCTTGTCGACTTCAACTCATCATCCGAGGATTGAATCTAGAAACCAACCAAGTACCTTGGCCCTGCATGCCTCAATGGCAGGTTACCTTGCTTTTGTCATGAGTTTACATCATTGACTCTTGATTGAAAGATTTCATCTTGCGTTCGACTTCAAATCATTTATTCACGCTTGATGATATGTACTGTGATACCTTGGGAATCATTGACATCAATGGTGATCTCCCTTGCACTTGTTAACGGTTTACATCAATGATCGATAATCTAGTGGTTTCTACCATGTTTGACGTCAAGACATTTGTAATCACATGGATAGATTCGTATCATTGCGGGTTCAGCTTGAAGACCCTGGGGAGTCATGTTTTACCCAGGTTGCGATGGAGTTTGTATTGAGTCATATTACACGGATCCACTTTTGTATTGGTCATGGCTATGTTATCATCTCGTCATGGATCTACGCTTGTGTCTAGTAGCCATGATTATGTTCAGTCGGTCATTACTGCCATGGATCTGCAATGTATTGGTCGGCAGCCATGTTGTACTTCATGTGAGATTGTACGTTCAGAGTCAGTTGTACTGCATCAGTGTCCTTCGTCCATCGAGCCTATTGCCATTATTTCTTTCAAAGCACTTCACCTGTACATCCTTAACAGCTTCATGCTTTGGGGGGCATTCTGTTACACCCAAAATCTACTCATCATTATATTCAGTGTATACATCCCTGAAGTCACCTGGACTAAGTACTTTCATTTGAGAGGATTTGCACTCAATCCTGCAAACTTTTGAGAGGTCGTCGCAGGTTGCACACTAGCAACATGCGACGTCGCGTCTTGCTCCACTGCAGGGTGCGACGAGGTCTGTTAATGGAAAAAAATAGCCTATTCGAGATCCTTCTCGAAACTTACCCATTTAGGGGCTTATCCCTGACCTCTAGGGGAGCTGGTACTCGACCCCTAATTCTTTGGGAGGATCCCCTATCTCTCTCGTACCATCTCTCAATCTATCCTATCCATACCCTATCCACTTAGTCCTATATAAGTGAATCTCACTTCCATTCCAAAGGGAGGAAGGCTATGGTATCTACATGCTAGTGAAATCTCTCTTAAGACACCTCCATTCACCTATTGGAGAGCTCATACTTCCTTGGAAGGACATGGCAATTGGCTTGGTCGGAGAAGGGCTACTATGTTAAGTCTTTGGTTGTAGTTCTATATCTCTATCATGTACTTCTCTATTTACAGTAATGCAAATGCTTTCCACCAATATTGTTCTCATGTGTAATGATATTGTGTAGTTTACCTGCTTTACTGTTTACTTAGATCGCTTATTGTATAGATGCTCTTTACTCGTTTCTCTTGTTTATGTGTCTTGATAGGTCTTGCAGCTGGGATCTGACAATCATGAGACGTGGAGCAACATTCAGGAGAAAGGATTGCATAATAGACAGGTAAGACATCCAATACTTGGTCCTTAAGTAGATCTTGGAAATGCACTTGTAGTCTGTTTTATTTTTTCTAGACTCACATTGAGCTAGGGAGATCCTGCTCGCGTCCACTCGAGTGGATTGTCTGGTAAAAATGGGGTTGAGTTTATGTAAAATCCCAAGATCTGCAATCATGTTCCCTTCCTTGCATTGGATCAATGGGAGGGGATGTGACAGGGCCATCTCGAGGGGGCAACCTTTGAACAAGCTCAATACAAATAACTTTGCGGTGCATTCATTGGACTCAACACGCACTTATATACTAATTCTATGCGCCAATACTATGGATCAATACCATGGAACATATAATACTACGGGATGACTTACAAAGCATATGCGTCCAATACTGTGGATCAATACCATGTAACAAATAACACTATGGGCTAATACAAACTAAGGATCAATACCATGGAACATATAATACTACGGGACGACTTACAAAGCATATGCGTCCAACAACAATATACTAACAAAGTAAAGAGAATGGTTGACACAGGTTCCTAACATATTCTGAGTCTCTCTTCTATATCTGTCTTTCTCTTTCTCTGTAATTGCACCAAGGGTCCTTCATGTAAAAGAAATTCTCAGCTATCTATCAATATACTAAGGAATGTTTTGTTGGTGTTTTCTCCCTCAAGTCATAGAGGGTTCCCCAAGGGTAAATTCATCTCTCGAATGTGATTGCTTATGTTCATGATTATTATTTGATTTCTAGGTTTATTCAACAACACTATGGAGAATATCAATATGACTCTTTTGTTAGCCATTGAGGTTAGTTCAATATGGTTTTCACATAGGGTATGCTCCTCACAAGGAAATAGATTTACATTAGCAAATACCATTCATATCACTCAGTAGAAAAAAGCACAATTTACAAGTTAATTTAAACTATCTCTCACTCCTACAACACGCGCACACTTGAGACAAGGGTGATGAATAAATTATCAAATACAACATTCAAACCGTGGTAGTTTAACAATAAAATAATCTTCAGTGCCAGAAATGGGTCACAAAGTTTGGAGAGATCCACTGCCCCAACTTTTTGTTTGACTGATTTAACTAGAAACAAGAGTTCGGTTTTCCTCTTCTTCGTTGAAGAATATTCAAACGTAGATTTTTTCTCCATGAAAGGTTTCAAGTCATGCATTGTTTATCTGCAAATTTATTTTGTTGCTTTTGAACTATGCTATAAATATATCTTGCAGACCTGACACCAAAAGGAAGAGATACAAATTGAAAAATTTTAAAAATACAATAAATAATATTTAGTTATTGACATTTAACATCTCATATGAAAACAATTTCATTTCATGTATCTATGGCAGCCATCCAGCAGAAACAACGCACACAATATTAATATGCTAGGGAGAACTAAGCATGGAATAGCTCTCTGACTGAATGCATCAAACCAATTCCCTTTAATGCATACATCCAATAATCTATAAATGCATACAGTCAATTCCCTTACACAATTATAAGCATGGAGTATCTTTGTAAATGCGAATTGCGAACGTGTTATATCGAATAACCTTCATTTTGACTTGTTTTACATCAGTATTGGGGATTTTTTTCATTGTTGCAATAAAATAGATGGGTGGCCATACCCCCATAGTTCTCAAGGTGGCCATATCTCCATAGCTCTTGGGCTAGCGTAATTGCAAAGCCACATTGGACAACGGAGAACTGCGATAGACTCTATCACTATCATTAAATTCATATTAAGGAAGAGAAAGGGCTCTCAATAAGGAACCACTATCTAACTAACCATTATTACACATCAATCGTTACCATTAGGCCATTCATCGTAGTGGTCCTAGACTCCAAATCCCACAGGAAATAACTGTATAGCACAATGCAACATAAGGCTAAGGATGCTACTAGAAGCAAGAAAGGGCAGTCCACTTTACCTATATCTAATCCCTTGTGTGCTGCTAAAATATTAATGCAATTATAGAGATTTGAGTTGTATCCTAAGCTTCATGATGTCTCCTCAACATACATTTTAAACTATGGGTCTATCGTATCAATCGAAAAACGATGAGATGTGAAGAGAGCAGAAAACCTTGGATCATCATAATTGACTGTGGGTAGTTTGTCCTCACCTGACATGTCCCATTTTTGGCCTTTGGTTTTCCTAGCTTTTAAATTGTACCCTCGAACAAATCCATGATCATCTGCAAGCAATAGTTCTAACTCAGCTTTACTCGCATCTGCTTCATCTTTCATTTTTTATGACAAAAGTTTCATTTTTGTCTTTTCTTAACTGCCTTCTTCATGTTGGAACTATTAATAGTTAGCCCAATCTTCTTCTTAGTATCTAAATATTCCTTATATAAAAAGAAATTGTTAGACTGATTATACCTTTCTTTATCATTGGTGTCCTCTCCATCAGAATTACTGGTTTCATCTTCAGATGATCTCTCTGCAAGTTTTTTCTTTCCCTTTCTCTTTTCACTTATTTTTTTGCAAATAACCCTTCCAAACCGTCTCCTCTCAATTATTTTTCTTTCTCTTTTCAAGAGTACACTTACTTAGGTCCTCTAATCCAGTGTTGAAAGTTATCTCCGTGTCTTTGTCATCTTTATCCTCCCTCTGAAGCATCTCGGGATTCTAGAAGAAGGGCTCTATACTTCTCTCTTAAGGTAGTTTAACAGACTTGGATAACACCCACTAAGATAAACACATAGCTCCTCTTCGCAGTGACTAGTCTATATGTGGGAAGGCATGGGGATGTTTCATTTACTCATAGCAACACACACAGATCTCAAACTCATAAATTTTCACCTACAGGACTGTTGCAGATGACTGTTTCAGCTAACAGTAATCAACACGACTATTGCAGCTGACTCTTTCTGCTAACAGTAATCTACAGGACAGTTGCAACTGAGTTGCAGCGGAGTGTTTCAGCTCTATTTTGATGACCCCTGCGTTCATAAACTTGACTAATACTCTATTTCAACAATTAAACACATTTAACTCACAAAATAACTCTAATCTCTTAATTTTCTACAGCAAAAATAACTTCCAAAATGAATATGAGTTTTCAAACTCAAATAACAAAGTACACAGTAAAAATTCTAAGTTTTAGCTTCAACTGCAAATCGTATTCAACTCTATATATAAATCACGATTATAAGAATGGGTATTTATAGTTCTTCAGCATAGTCGATCATTAACTACTAATTGACCCTTCATTACAAAATTGTATCTGCAGAAATAAATGCTCTGTTTTATTGCATTCTTGAGCAGTTAAATATCTGGTTGTAGATGCCTCTTCAAGATTCGATATGTTGCAATGGAATTTTTGAATGTCGATTCAACCTTAATGTTTAAGTCGGTTTGACAGTGGAGACATCTTCAGGGATTTGAGCAGTCAACAAAATATGATTTGGTTTGTGTCTTCGATAATTTCTGAATTTGATGATGGCCTTTCAGAGATATAATAAATTATATCTGGGCGGTGTTGTCTTTTGGAGATTTCAACGTACATCTTATCAAACGGTGGAATAATTAATCTGTTTCCAACACTCTAACCACCCAAGTCGTGTGCATACCTGGGTAACATAAAACTAATTGCAAGTCTTCATCACTCCCCCTCACTTCGAAATAATAAAATAATAATAATAAAAGATGGTTATGGTTGTGTTATTGAACCTAGCTCTGTATATTCAGATCTTACCTTTTTACTTAAGGCGTTTCTTAGGATCTGCTTGTTCGCTTCAACCAACCTTTATTAAATATCTGGAAAAAACTTCTCCATTGCAGTGGATCATTAAGAAAAAATAATCTGTTGAAGGAGTGAAAACAACTATATCTAAAGTGGGGTAAAGAGGTGGCCCATGGAGGCATCTGAGATTGGTTTGGATCCTTGTTAGTGCATGGAAAGACCAACCGAGAGATAGAGGGTAATGGATCATGTCCATTTCCAGACAGTTCTTTATAGGGGGGGAGATCAACTCACGTGATAGAAATAAGTCCTCCGGTTGGAGTGATAAATTTATTCCTACTCTGAGGCACATCCTCCAACTTTACTTGTGGATCAACAAGATTACACCGATAGGTGTTTAGATATGATCTGGGATTTTGGACTTCCTTGAGTGGATCAACAAGATTAACCTGAGTGTAACAAGTGTACAATGGGGATTCATTTCATGGTCCTCGTATCTTGTTATGCTCAAATGCATCTTGATTAAGATTTAAATAAGCTAAGTTAGGCCGTGGTTAAGAAAATGGGTATGTTTATTAAATAGTATTTGTTTTATGTTTATATTAATTAGTTTAATGTTTAGCTTTTGTTTAAGAACCAACTATAGGTGGTTAAGAAAAGGGGTATGTTTATTAAATAGTATTTGTTTTATGTTTATATTAATTAGTTTAATGTTTAGCTTTTGTTTAAGAAACAATTATATCCACAAGATTATGTTTATATTATAGCTTTTGTTTAAGAACCAATTATATCTACAAAACTAAGTAGTTGGCTACCCCATGGGTGTTCACAAACCACTTTACTTATGGCTATGCTAGTTAAATGATGGCCGAGTGTCACCATATTTTTACACAAATGCAGAACTGGGGTGGCCTCCTAGCTAAGTGCAACTTGTTACTCCATCATATAGCAATTAGGAGCACTCTGATTAGATATTTGCTTACTATGCAATCATAACCTCTTAAACCTTTCTTTTTGTTCTCACCATTCTCTTCATTTTCTTGACCATTCATCATCATCACCATAATATATTTCATCATCTCATGCCAAATATGCCTTAAAATCCATTTTATTTAGCTGCAACGCAAAGAAAATACAATTTAAAATGAGTATATCTATCTTTTCAGAATATACACGCCTTAGTACTATTTCTTGTTCTCAAACCTTGTAAAACAATATAAACAATATTTTGTTGGACGAAGAGAAGGAAACCAAAGTCAAGATGATAGAGATAGATATCTCTTTCTGCATTCTACCAAAAAGGAACAAAATTGTAATAGCATAGTTCTAGAACAAAACTAAATATTTTCCACGGTTCTCAAAAAATATATATTAAGATAACAAGAATAAGTTATATACATAATTATATAAATATTAGCTCGAAAATCGTAAATCTAACATTAATAATCAAGTTCTTTCAAGATGAGGACAAAAAAAGTAAATGAAATCTCGAGAAAGAAAAATCCAAATACCACAAATGCATATTATAATTTAAAAATCCATTTGACCCTCTCTTCGTAGCATTTGATAAAAAAAAAAAACCTGATCTTTTTTTTGCAAATGCTCATAGCTTCATCGACGTTCACATAAGGCAGTAATGTTCCTCTGAAGTATATAGCAAGAAATCCATATAGTCTGAAACCTTATGTGATAAAACAAGGGTCTATCAAAAAACAACTATCAACTGCTAGAAATAGTCAAACGTATTCTACAAACTAAGTGCTCTACCGATACACAAAAGACCAAATCACTTAATGATTAAGACACTAGATTGGATGCTGGTATGGTAGAGATGATTATACATTTTCAACTACCTCCTAAAAATCCAAAATATTTTTATCAATTTTTGTATTAGTATATTTAATTCACTTTTTAATTTCAATTTCAATTCTGATTCTAAGAATAGATTATACCACGCAAGTCTCCTATTCATTTATTTGAATGGTGCATTTCAACAACTAGTTTGAGGTTATGAAAGTAGAAGTATTATTGGTCCCAGTGAATGGGTTGAACTACTTCCATAATGGTCTCTATGTATTACAGGAGCTGAACAATTCCCCCATCAAAATACTATCGTTTGATGTGTGGCCTTTGTGCAAACAACGCATCATCCAACACTAGATTCTGTTGTAAATGATGGGAATCTCATTAGATTTAGTATAAAACCACTGATTAGACATAGAACTGGGAATTAGATCCTTCTGCGATTTGGGCTCATGTTGTTGTGATTATTGTAGTTGAGGTGCAAGGGTTATTAGTGGTATTAAATATTTATGTTGTGAGTGAAAATGCAGAATTCTTGGCAATTGGCTTAAGCAGAAATGGTAGCGGCGGGGTGAATATCAATGTTATATGGGTAGCAGATAAGAGTACAGATGCTAATTCTCTTCATGGGTAAGTTTTCTGACCACTTATTAAACATATGTCAATCATTCCATGAGTAGACATTTGAAAGGACTTAACCAGCAAAGAATTTTGAATAACACATCCATGGCCATGCCAATGGAAGTTCTAGTAGACAGAGAACATATGATAAGTTACAATATCTGTCTCATGTAATCTTAGGTTGCATTCCACAAAGGAATTTCTTTCAAAGCCAAGTTTCTATTATCGGTGGCATAATTTTCTCCGCTTCAATATTGGAATCAACAATTTGTCAACTAACTTCTAGGAGATAGAAACTGGGATACAAAGTTTATTTTTTTAACACTTGATGTTTCTTTGGCCCAACTTCTATATAATGTGCTTATAAGTTGCCTAAAATTTTATTTATTGAACATATAGGTTTTTTTTTAATTGTATTCCTCAAGTTACGTTTTTTCAATTGTTAAGAGGTGAAATTTTCATCAATTACTTGGACTCATGACAACAAGGGAAATTTTCATTAATTACTTGGACTCATGACAACAAGGGGTTTTTTTACTGTGGCTATCCAGCTCCCAAGTCCGTATGAAATTTTAGATGGTTGTGTTAATTATGTACTTTGTCACAGTTTTTTTTTTTTTTGTAAGCTAGAGAAAATCCTTATATTGCCTTCACAATAATATACAGTAACAGAGTAGTACCAGGCCCTCTCTTAATCAAGAAAACAAACCCCAAAATAGAGTTAAAAACAAATTTGAGAGAAGTCATCCTCATGAGGAAACCAGAGTTTATGGAAAAAGAGTTTAACTGAACTACGGACAAGCAAAAGAGCTCTGTAACAACATCTAGAAAATTCTAAACCGAAATAAAAATAGACAGAGCTAATTACTGGTATAACCCTTCTGTCCAACCTGGGTGGGCTGGGTAGTCGGTTCTTTGGTGAGGGTAATCCCGAAGTGTTGAGCAAGCTGTTGCTAATTGAAGAGAATCTGCTTCAGGAAATTGTCCATTTCATCATGCTAGAGAAGAATATCAGCCTAGGCTTCACCTCTATCTGCAAGTGCCTTGCCAAGCACCATTTTCTGGGACCCATGATAGTCAAGAGTTTTCTGGTACAGGGTGGTTCAACCCCTGGTATTCCCTGGGTCAAAAACCAGGGCTTCAAATTCACTACGAATTTCCGCATCAATGAGACACCCATGGGATATCATGGCATCATCCTCAGCATCCTGGATTTCTTCCTGCGCCTTCTATGGGATTTCTTTTTCGAATCTGCGGGCTTTCCCAACAACCCCGCGCATGAGGCACATCGACGGACCAGAGGATCAACTGACCTGCTGCGCAGAGCGACTGGTGCAAGATTTTTTGGTGGGTGGCATGTCCGGTTCTTCTGCCAATTGAACAGAGAGCTGAGGGAGACGATCACCAGAGAAACAAGGGAGTTTTGCACCAGAGGGCCGAGAGAGTCAAGAGAGCCAAGCACCAGAGAGCTGAGAGAGCTGAGAGAGGTAAGGGCCGAAGAGCTGAGAGAGGTAAGGGCCGAAGAGCCTAGAGCGCTGCGTATTAGGGATCCAAGGACCAGAGAGTCTAACGTCAAGGATCCAAGCACCGTAGAGCCCAATGTCTGTGGAACCTTTGTGTTGGATTTCCAGAAGCCGAGTGTCTGCAGAGCAATTGTGTCGCATATCGATGTGCAGGTGAACCAAAATATCATAACTGATGTTGCATGCCATTGTCATGAGGGAGAAAGTACAACCCCATTCATCATTCTTCGTGGGATCCATAATAACTAGAACACTGAGCAGAACGAGAGCAGCATATGGGACGGAGCGCACACAGGAGGGGTCAAGCAGCTGGTGGGAGAATGAGCATTGTATGAGGTGCCTACCGAGGGAGTTAAGAGGCCGCATGGGATGCGTGGAAGGGCTGGGCCGGCACGTGCCCATCCTCGTAGTTAGGGTAGGCTGGCAAGTGGGCGTGCATGAGGGTGGGCGAGTGGCTTGTCATGCTGGCGAGCACGTGGCTTGTCATGCTGGCGGGTAAGTGGCTTGTCGTGCTGGCGGGCACGTGGCTGGGCCTGTGGCCGATCACGTCCTTATGCACCCGCAGTGGGGGACTTTATCATAGTTTCTTATTTACTTACGTACTTCATCACAATTGCTTATTTATTTTCCTACCATTCACGTGTTTTTCCCTAACACAGAAGGAGAAGGTCTAGATGCAAGAACATAAACAAGTATCAATCTTGATCATCAACTATTTTACCATTTCTTCGGTACCAATCAATCTCAAGATATTCTCTGTTGGAAAGATTCAGAACATCCCAAATGGATTTTTGCTCTCGAATAATTGAAGATGGAAGGGTTGGAAGATTATTATGTACCTAGAAAGATTCAAAACATCTGAAGTGGATTTTTAGCTCTT
Organism: Larix kaempferi; assembly: GCA_027924585.1. Lineage (NCBI taxonomy): Eukaryota > Viridiplantae > Streptophyta > Pinopsida > Pinales > Pinaceae > Larix > Larix kaempferi. Next base: position 7,169,420 of record BSBM01000738.1, read on the forward strand.
GAATAGCTGAAGATGGAAATGTTGGAAGAATATTCTGTAGTGTGTCTCAAATAAATATGGCATCTTAGATACCTTTTTAGATGGCGATTTTAATTTTTTGGTTGTATAATATTGTTTATTTTTACTTGCACTCGTGCATTTTTACACTACACATTTTGTGTAAGTTGTATTCTTGCTTGCTTTTGTGGACTTATCACAACTTATATTTTCCTTCAATTTAATTATGAATGAATGTGATTTATATATTTAACTAAACTTTTTTTAGTGTAACTTTGATTCTATTTAAGTTTTCTAGCTCAATGGAAGAGCACCTACCTTACAGGTAGGAGGTTGGTGGTTCGATGACCAGTTAACAATTAGTCATCTATATGCAATTTTTAGTAGCTTTTTTAGTCATTTATCTCACTTTACTCCATCCCCTAGAAAAATTGGGTAGACAATCTTTGATTTGGGAAAATGATCAATACTAGGCACAATGCTTAGAGGAGATGGCACATACCATGGGGTGGCATGTGCATCAATCTCATATTGTAAAATGCCTAGCTACGTAATCAATGTTTGATGGTTATTCGAGACAGGTGCAAGATTAAATAGATTGATCATACTTCCTATAGTAGTAGAGATGGAGGTTCAAGCACTAGATCCAAAAATTGAGCTACTATGTGGAAAAAAAAGTCAATTTGACCACAATTGGATTGGAAATAGGATTATAGGTTTTTTCTTCAGAGACAAACTTTTCAAGATGGTCGATAAGACTCTTTTTGGACTTGCTTTTGGAAAGGTATTTGAATTTCCCAGTGGAGTCTACGCTAGAAAACTAGTTCTCTAGCTTAAGATGTTAGTTTTTCATCATTTAATTCAATATGATCTAGGATATTAACTGAGAGAACAACATGTACAACATATCAAACACAAGAGACAAGAGACACAAATCATTTCACTGGGGAAAACCAAGAAGGTGAAAAACCCCGCAACTTCCTCAGAGATAGAATGAGCACCAATACAAAAACCCAAAACAAGAGATAGTCTCCTAGCAGCTTCTCCTCCTCCACTTGTGCACACTCCTCTCTCTCACTAATGCGAAGTGAGTGAGTGTGTGAAAATGAATAAATAGAGAGGTGCTCCTCTCTATTTATACTTTACCTTTACTTGCCTTTTACTCTAACTGGGCCGACCTCCCTTAGGAGAGTCTAATAACCCATTACCACTTGTCACTGGGTCGACCTCACTAGGGTGGTCTAATAACCCTTTAACTCATACAGGACCGAACCCACCAAGGTGGTCTAATAACCCATCAAGTATAAGTTATGACACTTACAATATCACTTGCGACACTTGCAAATACAAATGATGACACTTCCAATCGGAGGAATAATACATCTCTGTTGGGGATACAATAAAATACAAATGTAATGCATACAATATACAAGTGAATATCTTCTGAAGTTACAAATACATCAACATAAGATTGGTACAATCTGCACATAAATGGAAGCCAATTTATATGCAATAGCATTCAATGTTGTGGTAATCGTTGTATCGAAGGAAAAGGAATTTCAAGCTCACCAATCAATCCATACCTCATCACTTGCTGAATGGTGAAAAAATAGCCTATAAGAATGTAAATAGTAACCACAATCTCCAGGAACATGATTTATAGGCTTTTGATATCCCCTGCCAAAACAAACATAAATTAAATATGGGAAATATTTGACTTTGGGTTGATATAGATGACTATGACAAACTATACTTATATAGATGAATACGACCAAATATTAAATGTTTGTTAAAGATCACTTGGAATCTGTAACCAACTTGAAAGTATCCAACATGTTTCAATTTTGTATTAAGAAATGAAGGCAAGTCTATAAGCATTCTAAAAGTATACAAAATGAAAACAAGAAAATGATTACCTTGATGGAAATGTCTTGTGGACCAAGGAGGTGATCGCCCTTCAAACCTGCATTTTCCAAAGATAATAAAATTTAATATGATTGCATAATAACTAAACATGTACTACACTACATCATAAAAAAAGAAAAAGGGTTGTATGACTGAATAACAATTAAACATGTATCAGCATCTAGAAAGACTAAAGTGGAATACCTACATGAGCTTCTCTTTCTTTTAAGAATAAACTATTCTCTACTGAACAGTACCAACCATGTGAAGGTGGAAGCTCGTATGACCCCTGCCCCCGTCACATCATTCTCAATTCCCCATACCCAATCATGCATAACAAGTAGCAACACAAACATTAGATGTAAACTAAAAGAAACAATGCATGTGCATATGTGTACATAAAAAAAATCTAAGGTTCATGCATAAGGTAGAAAAACAAAAATTGTACCACAAATAGTAATTTATATTAATAAAATATTATACAATCACTTATTCTTCATCTTCTTAGATGCCATGAAAGTAGAGAGTAAGGAATCATCATATTCATGTCCACCCCCATAAGTATTTGGGCCCTGTTTTGGTGTTGCATCAGTAATATGAGTCGTCTCATGCAATGCACTTTTTGGTATTACAATGCCATGGAGGATGAGGTAGTACATGAGCGGTGTTCACTATTACAACAAAAAGCATTTAAATGATATGGTTAGTTATTATTTGTAGGAGTATTTAATGAATAAAAAAATCATTACATTGTTCTTTACCTGGAGGATTAGTACTCGACACGGTTGGTTGGGTTGTCATATGTTCCTCTCCTCTCTGCACATCCTCATATAAATGCTCTTCTATTGAAAAAATATAAGTTATAAGTACAAGATATGCAATTAAATATGAATATTCATTGATTCATACATTTGATTTTAAAGGCACACATACCATGTTGGGGTCACTGAGTAGTACTACAATCATGGGGATGATGACAATTAGCCCCTTCACCTGCAGTGTTGCTTTATTGGTTGAAACAAAAAATATACATTAATCTATGGGTTAATTCAATCATCAATATATTTTACAACTAATCAATGATTCAAGTCTTTTCATTTTATTTATCATATCCTCTGAAGGGGCTGATTGTGTTTTCTCTTTGCTTTCTCGACGTGCCACCGCTCCTTCAAATCCTTCCTTGAACCCGAACTTCATGTCTTCTTCGGTGGTCATATCATGGTACTTATTCCCCTGCATTGCACAAGATCGTGAACTATGCATATTGGATGCAATTATTTAAAAATTGTATGATGATACAAATAATATGGTTGAATTTTTTGGCACATACAATTCGTGCTTTTAATCTCTGGTAACCACCTTGGCCTAGTTTATGATGTTCGTGTTTTTTCGATCTTTCCTTAGTTGATTTAGATGTGTCTGGGAGCCTACGTGATGTTTCAAATAGGTTAGACATTACAATTTTTCTTGTAGAACTACCAAAAGCAAATGATATTAAATTCAAAATATCACCTACCTTCTAGGGCCAAGTGGTGCCTTCCCTTGTTTTCCCAATTACTTCTCCTTTACATCAGCCAGAATATCCTTCGATTCACTCTCAGGAATCATCAAAGGATGGTCACACTTAGGTTTTTTTTCAATATAACCCTATACCAGTCCCGCACATATTTCAAATATGTGTCATCCTTTGAGGTCATTTCATTCTTGTTGAATGTTTCACCAAACTTCTCAACCAAGCATTGCATAAGGTTTTCTTTCTAGTTTGGATCCTAGGAATTCCACCATTTTCGAATGGTGAGCCCAAAAATATCTAAAGCATCCTCATGCATATTCCTATAGAATATGGTATTTCCTGCAAAATGATATGATTATTAGTAATATCATTTAATTAGAGAGATGTACATTTCATTCAAATAATAGGAATTTAATTGTTAAGTATCTTTAAAAACCCGGTACTTGTTGTATCTTTAGGGGAACCAAGTTATCGTCCATTTGAATTGTGACCTTTATTGTTCCCTTGCTGGAAAAACGTCTAGATCCAAGATAACATTCTGAAGACTCATCATCAATTTCTCGATCTAGATGATCAGGTGTACTATCTGGCATGCACTGTGGGGCTGACTCTTCATGGCCCCCATAATGTACAGTGGTCTTAGGCACTTCCATAGTGTAAAATAGCCTTGTTGGTATGTGGCTTGTGGAAGGAGGTTGTGCAGTTGATGCACCATTGCTACCAACAGTGTCCCCATAACTAAGTAGTGCTTCCAAAACTACCTATAGAAAGAAAATATTTTATGATTAGCACATACAAATGTAGTGAATAAAAATTTATAAATCAATGTGTTAAATAATAATTTTCAATAATGTTGCTTACCCCATAATGTCCTATCCACTGACTTAAGACTTGCATCCTTGCTACACTTTCCGGTGTGGTCTCTCCTATGGTCAATGCAATGAGTTCTCTATTGTTCTTTCTAAATAAATTTTTAAGTGTCTCCACTGGGTTGATGGATTCAATGATTTCATCTATATTGAACTCATCATCCAGGTCAATAGGTGTGCTAGTGGGGGCCTTACCCCGATTACCCTGCCAAAACATCAAGAAAAACCATAGTGTGGCGTCATTGTCAACAAGACTCATGTTAATATAAAATAAAAATTTATCCTAACATAACATAATATAAAATTTTATCGTATTAATGAACATGATCAATATACATATGGCTGAAATGCATTGCTATCCACCACATGGGGATTCAACTATTTGATTAACTGTTATATGGAAAAATTTACTTTGATATGATAACTATGACATATGGATAGTGTTAACGATAAATATGCCCCAAGGAAATCTGTCCAAATTAGTTTATCCATCGAGATTCTAGAATTAGATTATGAAGAAGATTATTAACAGGATCTATTTTTTGTCCATGAATTGATGCATGGATGGCTATGCTTGAATGAATTTCATAATCTTTTCCTTGAGGTTGAGGAGGGAATCTGTCAAGTGCTTTCCCATATGTGGATAGATTCATAGGTCATGTCAGGATTAAGCACCGATATATCTTCAACATCAATGGGAGCTTCTTCGTCTTCATGAAAAAAGGAAAATAGGTCCCAGTTGGGAAACAAATTTCGAGAGTTCTTTATGCACCAAATTTCACCAAACACACACCTACACCATTTATTGTTTCTTTAAAGTATCACAACACTAGTTTTGTTCTCATTCAACCCACTCTATCTCCTCTACTCCACCTTTTCCATCTAATTCTCTATTTGTTTCTTGTTAGCATGTTGGTTGTTAAGGTTGCCAGTCCAACATTATTTCTACATAACCTAAGCAATCTCATCCCAGTCTCATAATGTTTGGTAGAAGCATATTTAGGACTAACTAAAATGAGATCAAATATCTATCTAAGACTAAGTTGCATAAGATACAATAATGGAAAGAAAACATAATGGCATAGGTGGCAATTGACAAAATTGAGGATGACATCTACAATTTCACACATGAGTTTTATGGGAATTACATTACTGGGGTTGTGCTATGAAGCAAAATTTTGTGAAAGGGATTATACTACGATTCTATAAGAATATTATGCGATTGTACTAAGTTCTATAATAATACTAAGCTACTCTAGTGAATGACATGTTAGGAAAGGCTAAGCACTACTTCTCAAAGTCTAATGACTATTTGGACTAGTGGAGCAGATTTCAAGGAAAAATAGTTTTTGTATTGGAGTGGCCATCTATAAACTGGACAAAATATCTATTTGACAGTAAAGATGGAGAATGGAGAGGTTCCTTTCAGTAGGCTGAGATGGAGAATACTTTTATAATGGTCTATATATGATATATCTATGAAATTCTATGTTGTCAATGTATTTTTATATGAGAGAGGTGTTGTAGTTGATCCTTGTAAGGAAATGTGAGAGGGAAGTTAGTGTACAGATGATTCCGGAAAAAGCGGTCTTCAATTCAAAATTATTCTGGAAATCATATTCAAGACAAATTTCATAGAAATCTCAAAATATCTTTGCAATGGTTTAATATGTAAAATGTTCTTCAAAGAGAATTGGAAGTGACACAAATATCTAAGCATCTTTTTCCAGTAGTATACCAAAAGCTATAATTCAATTTTTGAACAAGAATAAATTTTTAGAATGCCAAATTTTTAGGTGTCGTGGAGTCTTTTTTTAACCTATGAAGACATGGCTTTCAATAATATAAGAAGCACACAAGGCATGGTCAACGGATTTATATGCACAAACAACTCTCCATATGAATCCATCCTTGGAGAATGCTAGTATAAACTTGTCATAAAAGAATTCGTGTAGTAGACTCCACTTGAAGTAATTCCAAATCCCATTTGGATGCTTCTCCTCCTAGCTATTTCAGATGATATCAACACACAACGCAAAGTTAAGGATCAAGTAGCATGCTACATTAGTTTTGGTTAATGAAGGACAAGTTAGGAGATAAGAAAATAATTAAGTATCATGCTATTTTTAATAGCAGTTAGGGATTGGGTATACTAGAAGATACACTTGAGTGTTATGCTATTTTGAATAGCAGTTAAATATTGTTTGTATTTTTAATTACACAATAGTTAGTAGGTGCAAGCATAGAGAAGAGTCTTTTCTATTTTTAGTCAACATGCAGGGCACACTTTTAGTTAACTAGTTGTGCTATTTTTAGGTGAGGTGATTCATCTTTGAAAGATGTGCATGATAGGGTTGAACAATAGTTAGGGATTAGCTATAATGGTAGTTACAGGGTTGTTTAACTATGAACAAACAACAAGTGATCAGGAAGTGTTGGCACCCCAACAACTTCCCCTTGATTTTTTGCAAAATAAAGATGTCCCCATGTAAATTTTGTAAATATTTAATTTTAAGATGTCCCCATGTAAATTTTGTAAATATTTAATTTTTGTTTTTCTTGATTTGGTAGGTGATTTCATGACCTATTTTCTTTGATCCTTCACTCTTTATGCTGCTTGTTCTTTGGCCTGTTTTATTTCATGAGGATTGTTTTATTTCATGAGGATTGGGTGATTTGGGTGATCTTTATCATTTGACTCTTTGATGTTTGATTACTCTTATTGAAACTTGTTGAAGTCATTTACATGCTTTGGTTTTCTTAGGTTTGACTGGTATTATGCTTCGACATTTTCTTCAATTTGTTTTTTTTACCTTCATTGCGTCAAGACTTAAAAGGGAACATTGGCATATCAATATATTTGAACTAAACATTCTATCCCAAGATTTCTATTCATGCCTTGAAAGATTGCATGAAACCATATCTCTAGTTTGAATTTGAAAAATTCCTTAAATTTTACAAACAATAATCTTTTATTTAAAATAATGTTATGTTTGTTAATTTATGCTTTTGACAGATTTAAAGAAAATTTCGAATTCAAAGTTATTCATTGGCAGTTCATATCTAAAAATTGAAGGTTGAAGATGCGACCATACATTTTCAGTTTTGAGCTAAATGTCCTATTTTTCGTAAGACTTTTTGTAACTTTAATCTTGTTGTTAAAAATTTAATCAAAGGGCTTTTCATTATAATTAAGTTATGACATACATTTTGGTAAATAATTGAATATTCTTCCTTTTAATTCTTGTCCATTGGCTTTCAAATAAATATTTTCAAATCATGGATTTATATAGGACTTATGGAATTAATGTGATGCACTTTTCAAAAATGGTACAGGTGTTAAAAGTTGGAAACACAAATAAAATTTTGATAAAGTGATTTCGAATTCCAAAATCATATACATACTAAAGGTTGAAATATTGAAGATAAATTCCCTCTTTACTTTCTTCACGATTATCTCTGAGTTGTTTTCATGTTGAATTCAAGTTGAATTCATTACATAAATGATCACTATAGATGGTGAAAGTAAATCGGTGGGGTTTAATAATTCTCAATTGCTATATCAATTAATGATTTTGAATTCGTTCTTTTGACAGGTTACAAGGATGAAAAATATTTATTCCATTAATTGTTGTATTCACCAGCCTGTTAAAGATGACCTCACACTCTACCATTCTCATAAATTGTAGAAGAATGCAGTTAGAAAATTACCAGCTTATCAGCTCACCTTCTGCCACCGAATTGTGAAAATATTACACGTGACTGATATCAGTTTGAGAAACAATAATTCATCGCTAAACCAGCTCAAAAAGAGGTGAAATTAATGCCATGTTTTCACTACAGAGGCATCTTATCCAACACGATCACTCATCCGTTGAGAAATCATGTTAATAATTATTATAAAGAGGGGAATGATTTTGATTCTTTCTATCTCTTTGTTCCTACTGTAATATTTTTAGTGACGGAAAGGAAGTGGAGATTCTGCTTGTCCAAATGAAGGAGAGGTTGGAGGAAATGGAAGAAAATTGTTTTTCTTTCATTTTTCAGTACGATTTCTCTGAAGGATTGGAGTATGAATGAGAAGACTTTTACATTGGAGTAAAAACATAAGTTGTGCTTCCAGTTTTTTTTGGGATTTCATTCCTGTGGTATTGTCAAGCACTAAGTCAGAAGACTCGTATCATTTTGAATTCTTTTTTATGAATACATACATATATATTCTCTGTATTAATTTTCTTCTTCTTATTCACTTATAGTTATACTTTGATATAATTTTTGTGAATTATGAATGAATCACTCGAATCATAAACTCATTTCTGTATTTGATATTAATATTATATGTGTCATGTTAATTAATTTTTATTAATTTAACTTGATTGTGTAATATTCCGTATATTAGCTTACTAAATTATTCATTTATGTTTTTATAGATATTCAATCAAAGGGTTAATTATTCTTAAATTCAAATATTTAAATTTTAAGTGTTAATTGTTCTTTAACATTTTATGTTTAAGGATAATAAATAATTTTTATTTATTGTTCTTTAATCATAAATATTATTAGAGAACTGAAAGCTACTCATGATATTGACTTTGATGATTTCCTCTCTTAGTTATATTATTTAATTTTATGGTATCTTTGTTGTTAATAGAACATTAACATGGCTAATCTTTTGCTCTTGGACAACATAGAATCCATTAGATTAGATTAAATTTCAATTTATAGTTTAATTTTTATGTTTGTCATTTAGCAACTATTAAATAGATTTTACATTACAATTAGTTAACTTTTCATTTATCAAGCAATTTTTAATAAAACCTTCTAAAAACCTAAACAGAGACTCTCCTTAAGAGAGCAGAACATAGATTAAATATAGACCACAATATTTGATTTAGTAGTTGTTAAATAGATATTTCATTTTAAGTAGATTCGTATAGCTTGTAGATAAATAGTTAGTTTTAGCTTAGTAGTTTTCATTAAAATTTAGTTTAAGTTTTACATTTGTTAATTAGTTTAGGACACACTTTTCTAAGTTTAAGTAGTAGGACTCTCCTTAAGAAAGTGAAACTTAGATGGTAGCAGGACCATAACTTGCGAAAACTAGCCATACCAAACATACCAGGGGTTGTTTTAAGCGTCTTGTGTGAGTTACTTCTCCTTAGTTGGCCATAGATAGAAAGTAGGAGGGCTTGAGGTAAATTAAGTGTTTATAATCATTTATCCTCCGGTTTCGTTGTTTTAATTTTTAATATTTTATTATTCTATGTTGTCACTCATGCACCATAAGGATGGCTAGATGGAAAACAAGCCTAGGTGAGTCAAGCTTATGACATTTTATCAATTATTTCGCATTCCATATCCCTGCATGGGAGTCCACTCTTGCATTGAACCTGCAAGGGCCTTTGCATGAAATTCCAAGAAAGGCGGTAGATCTTTTGCCAAAATTCAATGGTGAGGGAAATGATTGAGCAATTGAGCATATTAGAAAATATGAGTCTATTATATGCCTGCTTAATGTTTTTTATGAAGATATTGTTTGTGGGTTATTTCCACTCACTTTCAAAGGTAAGATATTTAATTGGTTCAATGTTTTACCTGTCAATTCAATTCATAATTGGTCACAATTCAAAAATTTGTTTGAAAATTCTTTTGACGATTATAATCCAATTAAAACTTATCAAGATCTAAGTGAAATACAAGTGGACGATGGTAAATCTATTGGTGATTTCAATATTCGCTTCTGACATGTATTCTATAGCTTACACAACAATGATATACCTTCGACAGACATCATTTTAGAATGGTATGTATAATCCCTTCCAAAAGACGTGTCCATGTTCATTCTACAAAATGGTATAACATATTTACATGAAGCATGTGGGTATGCTCAAAAACTTGAAAAGGATTTCAAAATGTATTCTTCTGAAATTTCACCTCCTTCTTTCTCTTTATATGATGAAATGTGTTTTGAGAAAGATTCAAAATTTTCATTATTATCTAAATTAGAGGAACAAGTTAATGTTTTATGCAATGAAGTAATATCTTTACAACAAGGAATAAACATTCAAACAATTACACAGAACAAAAAACAAAAATTAACCTCTAATTTTATCCAAAGTTCTAATTATAATCTTTCTTTTCCGAATAGATATGTTGAATGTCTCACTTCTAACCTTCATTGTATAGAATCTGAGCCCAAAATTTTAGAAGAGGATTCTGCCTCTAATGCTTCTAATGTATCAAACGAAGATTCTATCTTATCTAACATTTTGTCTTTTTCTGAATTCAATCATATCATGGATGAGAATAGAATTGGGAATAAAAATGATTTATCATCTGCTTCACATGATTTAGAAAATTTTCTTTTAATAGATGATAAGCATGAAGATACTTTTTCCTTCCCATTTGATCAATCTATGCATCCTAATGTTGATGAATATCTAGGAAAATTAATCAAATGCTTCAAAGCATTAGTTGTAGTTCAGATTTCGAAACATGTAAATTGAATCCTTTTTATTTTCAGAAATATGAATTAGACAATCAATTAACTGAATATCCTTCCTCTTCATATACTAACTTAAATTATCATGAAGAACATAATGAATATAGGTCTTTGGAGAAATAATTAGCGTAAATTGAAAACAAATTTCAAAGTATTTGTTCTAATTACAATTTGATTAAAGATCATTTTTTAAGGAAAAGCTAATACACACAAATATTTTGAAAAACAAGAAAAGCCATACTTTTGTTTATTTGAAGGAAGAAGAAAATAAAAATCAGTCAAACTTTATTCCTGATGGAACACATACCTATGTTGTTGATTTGGTTAATACACAAAATTGTAAGTTGGAAGAAAAACTTGTTGGTAGTTTACCTTGTAGCAATCTAACAAACATGAAAGATTGTGAACAATCACAAATTTCAGGAAATATGATTGATAAGGATGTTGCGAATGATATCAACGAAATTTTTTTAAATGAAACATTTTCTATCCAGTCTTTTTCCCAATCCTTAAATCATGATCATTTGTATCCTTATGATGATGTGTCTGATCAATTCATTGAACCTTCACTAAATTCCTTCCATGACCCAATTTTTGCATGGTTGGAAGACTTGTATTTGAATAAATTTCCATTATGTTCCCTACTCTTTGTAAATAGTAAACCTGATCTAATACTTCCTATCATTCCAGATGAAGCGCCTCAATTCCCAATACTGATGTTTCACGGATTCCATTTTTCAAAATTGGAAGTGCTTCAATGGCTTCATTGGATATTTAATTCTACTTAATATTTTGTATATATTTAGTTTATCCTAGGAGTAGGATAGTTAGTTAATTAATTAGCTTACTTTTGGTTTGAATAAAGTAGTTACCAATGATTTCAATGAGATCAACCGCTATCAATAACATGTTCAAGGAAGTTTTCATTAATCTCTTTATTGTTCTTGTCCATACTATTTTCTTGAAACATTTCTTATTTTCCATGATCTTTAATATGAAATGTTTAATCCAATTATTATTTTAACCTGATGAGACGAGAATATATATCTTTAATTATTCTTTTGATTTTATTCTTTGACATGGAATTTAACATGGATCGCTTATTTTCAAATTGATATCATAAACTGCTCATCTTAGGATCTATCTTTTTCTTTTTGTTTTCCTTTTTGTAAATAGTGTTGATGAATGATATGATTTCTTCAAACTTCTCATCCATTAATTAAGTGAATTTTATCATGATCCTAAGAAAAGAAGAAATTTTTAACAATTGAATGATTTTGCAATGTTCAAAGATTTTGGAAACTTGATGTCAATGGCGAGCTTATGATGCTTCTTGTAAAAATCACCATGTCTATTTTATCATATCTATTTTTTGACATGCATATTATATTCGCATCTCCTATTTTTATTTCATGTTCATATTGACTCTTTATTTAAAGTTTAAACCTTTGTGTCCTTATATTGCGGTCAAGTTAAATCCTAGGAGATTTGTCTCCATTCTTTATGCATGTCATGATTTTGTGATTTCTACATTATTTTGTATAGCTCGTCTTATGGAATATGGACGTATCTCGATTTTTAAACTTTGATTACATTGACCTTCTTCGACGGTCAACTTAATTTTTGGATAGATATCCATCTTTTGCTTGTTATTCAAGATTTATCATCTTTGTGAATACTTAATTATTATTTTCTTTTGAATTGTGATACATACTTTTGGTTGAAATTTTGATTGATTCTATTCTATATATATTTTTTAGGTGTTTTGGTTAAATTAGTAATTTTTATTGATTTCAAGATAGCTTGGTTTTCAATAATAGTTTTGATATGTGTGAGTCTTTCAAATTTTCATTTTTGTTTTTCTTAGTTTGCTTCAAGTTTGGGGTTGTAAATAAATAACACTATGTTGGGAAACTACCTGGTTTTTACATGCTTATATGTTTATAAACCTAACAAGTTTAAAAGGGATATCCTTACACAGATTCTCTTCTTTTGTCAAAGTTTTGACCATGGCAAGATTAGCCTTAGCTTTGAAAAATCTATTGTGCACCATACTGATGAATTGATTGAGTTACCCGACTATTATCTAGAATCTTCATCTTTCAAATGATGCTATAATGTAGATGAGTTTACTTTCAAGGGAATCATTTTCCCTAGATTGAAGTAAGTCAAGAATTGTAAGTTATTTTTAGACTTTTTACACCATCCTTGGCTCTTAAGTGACCCATTTGGATCTGCTTCCCCATCCACTAAGTAATCTGTGTTGAGATTAACAATAGCCTTAGCATTATTCATAACAATAATAAAACCTAAGGGATTAACTAAGGAACAGAAGGTCTCGTTATGAGCCGATCTGCTCATGATCATGGGTCCTATTCGATTGACATTGCCAATATCCAGTCACCAAGCTAGGGTAGTGGCTCTTGGTTTTTTTTTAAAATCAAGGGATAGGGTGTCTCATCACGAGCCAAACTGCTCAATTTCTGATAGTATTTGTGAATGAAACTGCCATTATCTAGTTACCACACTAGGACAACGGTCCTTAGTTAATGACTTTATTTCAAAAAACAATGATAAAAAATAAAAATAAAATTTTACTTTTAAATTATCTATATATGGTGGATGGGATACAAGCATCTAAGTGAGGTTAAAAGGTTTATCCTGTGGCATTGAGGTCATACCTATATACTACGTGTTCTGTGACTTATTTTGGTTAAGAGAAATTAATTCATTGGAAAATTTTCTTTCTACAATTTGTAGAATAATCATTTATCTTTATAAGATTTTGGATAATGGTCGAGATAGTTTGATTGATTTTGAAAGTTTTGGTTCAATCTTTCCCAAATAAAACCAATGGCGAGATTAAATTATGTGGTTGGGAGTTTGACATTTGAAGAGGCCTTTATCATTATTTCTCTTATATTATATAATCTTCAGGTAAATATACAGATATAACTGGTTCTCCTAGCATGTCACCATTTGTTGGCACCCCAAAAACTTCCCCTTGATTTTTGTAAAATAAAGAGGCCCCCATGTAAATTTTGTAAATATTTAATTTTTTTCTTTCTTGATTTGGTAGGTGATTTCATGACCTCTTTTCTTTGATCCTTCACTCTTTATGCCGCTTGTTCTTTGGCTTGTTTTATTTCATGAGGATTGGGTGATTTGGGTGATCTTTATCATTTGACTCTTTGATGTTTGATTACTCTTATTGAAACTTGTTGAAGTCATTTACATGCTTCAGTTTGCTTAGGTTTGATTGGTATTATGCTTCAACATTTTCTTCAATTTGTTTCTTTTGCCTTCATTGCATCAATGACTTAAAAGGGAACTTTGGCATATCAATATATTTTAACTAAACATTATATCCCAAGATTTCTATTCATGCCTTGAAAGATTGCATGGAACCTGTTGATGTATTTGTAACTTCAGAATATATTCACTTGTATATTGTATGTATTACATTTGTACTTTATTGTATCCCCAATGGAGATGTATTATTCCTCTGATTGGAAGTGTCGTCATTTGTATTTGTAAGTGTCGCAAGTTATATTGTAAGTGTCGCAAGTTATATTGTAAGTGTCGTAACTTATATTTGATGGGTTATTAGACCATCTTAAAGGGGTCGTCCCAGTATGGGTTAAAGGGTTATTAGACCACCTTAAAGGGGTCGGCCTAGTATGGGTTAAAGGGTTATTAGACTACCCTAGTGGGGTCGGCCTAGTGACAAGTGGTAATGGGTTATTAGACTCTCCTAAGGGAGGTCGGCCCAATTAGAGTAAAAGGCAAGTCAAGTCATTGTATAAATAGAGAGTGTGACTCTCTCATTCTATTCATTCACTCATTCATCCAACTCGCATAGTTGAGAGAGAGGAGTGCACACAAGTAGAGGAGGAGTAGCCGCTAGAGACATCTATCTTTTGGGTTTTATATTTTTGATCTTTGTATTGGTGCTCATTCTATCTCTGAGGAAGTTGCGGCGTTTTCACCTTCTTGGTTTTCCCAGGTGAAATGCTTTGTGTCTCTTGTCTCTTGTGTTTGATATGTTGTACATGTTTTTCTCTCAGTTAAGATCCTAGATCATATTGAATTAAATGCTGAAAAACTAACATGGTATCAGAGCTAGCCTGAAGGAAGGCATTGTATGGCATCTACGACACTTGTTGCACTTGCGACAAATTGGAAGTTAGGGCTTGGTATAGTAAAAACTATTCATCATGGAAATTTCACTATAAATCAATTTTGGAAAAGGTTCAGGATCTGAAACTTTTACAGGCCGAAGATGAAATGTTCATGTACCATGTGTCCGAAGCTCGGCCTCACATTCGTTTTACTTTGTGAGATATGATTCATATAAGTTAGGGTTTCTACCTCTTCCAGAATGCAGCCCTAAACAGGTGACCTAGGAACAAAGGTCATATCTCGAGATAGGAAGATCCAAATGGAATCCCGTAAAAAGTAACAATTAGGGAATGGACTGTAGCTTCACAGGTCCAAGTTTCAGAGGCCGAAGTTGAAACAGTGACATGTGGCACTCCGTACAAGTTTTCTATATTGTTTCATCCCATAAACAGGTCACGTTGCGACACTTGGCATATCTCTCTCTCAGAGAATGCATTAAAGCTCGGATCTATTGGGTTGGAAAGATGACAGTTCATTCTACCACAGGATGAAGTTTAAGACCTTGAGGATCTGAAATTTCAGAGATACATCAGAAACAATATGGCATATATTTCTGTCCAAACAGAATTGGATTCTGAGCACTTTCATTTTTGGTTTGTCACTACTGCGGAAAATTAGGGTTTCTGCAAAAGTTGGAATTTTTGGAATCTGAGAACACGACTGGATGCTCCTCATCAAAATTGAAATTTAGAGACCAAGATCAAATTTTTTGGTTGGGTAGAACCCCGGGCTTTATCAAACCCTAGTTTGGGATTTTGACCAAAAAACCAGAATTTGACAGAAGCTGCAGATCTGAAACTCGTAGGTCAATTTTGAGGAGTCAATTTTTGGAGTTTTCAAAATCTGAGCACACCATCTTGCTCGCCTCAGTCATCTGCGTCTTCCTGTCCAAACAAAAGTTTGAAATTCCAAGTTTGGATTTTTAGGGTTTCTCTGACAAACCCTAGCCAGCTCTAGATCCAGTTTCAGCAAATCAAAGTGGATTGGGTTAATCCTAGAAGAGAATGAACTGAAAACATACATAAGTAAAGAGATTCCAGTTCCAGAGGGAGATGAGGCTACATCCTTACATAAGAAGACTACAAGAAATCCCGACAGGTATGACTTGAGGAGATACGGGTATGTTTTGAAATCTGTTCATGATTAAGTTTATGATATGTTTGTCTTCATATTATTGAGGTTAGTACAATTAGAATTGTATTATCACCTTAGTAAAAATATGAATGCATGTGAATGATAGAAGACATTCATTGATTAGGGTTATGACACTTATGATTGTACTAATGCACTGTGGTGTTGTGTGAGAATGATGTTGTCCACTAATATGAAAGGTACATCAAGAAAGACAAATCAAGTTCTAGATCAAGAACATATGACCATGGTGACATGAAGACAAAGACTCATCCATAGCCATTGATCACATAGAAGCTCTACTTACGAGGTATGTATAATTTGGTTCTACAATGCTTAACTTAAGAGATATGCAGGTTACTCGCACAAGGCCTCTAAATCATTGAAGAGAACAAACAAAGACATTGTTTGGTATGTTAGACATAACTAGCAAACATGATAATCCAAGTATGTTTTCCTATATCAAGTTAGAATCCTACCTTGTGTTAGGATCTCATATAAGTATACTTTTGTCTGATTGATAATGATTATTCATGAAGTTATAAGTTTGAGTAATCATGGGTTTATGCATATTATGCTTCTTAGTTTGATTAATGATATGACAAACTAGAAGAGTCCTATAGTCAAATAAGAATATGCATAAGTAAAAGAAGTACTCCCTGAAACCTTGAATACTAACGCTTGTGATAAATTAACTGTGTATGAAATGATCATGACCATACATATTTAGAATCATAATGTTTTGATAGTATTGAGATTATACTAATGCATGTATGATTATGTATGAGATATTGAGGATGACACAATGATGACACTAGTGCACACTTAAGCATGCATAGTGGTACATGATGGATATAAGTTCAAAGACAGATAATCCAGGAAGCAAAGATCAAGAGGGAGCACACTCCAATAGTTCCTGCAAGGAAGCAAAGATCAAGAGGGAGCACACTCCAGTAGTTCCTGCAAGGAAGCGAAGATCAAGAGGGAGCACACTCCAGTAATTCCTGTAAGGAAGCAAAGATTGAGAGGGATTCCACCCAACAAGCAAACAAAGATAAGTATTTGAATTGTCATTTCTTATTACTTAAATGATGTTGTTCAATCATGTACATACTTATGTTCCTAGATTTAGGATGTATATTATGCATATTAGAAAAGTTGCATTAATGAACAAGATACTACTAATATACAAGTAATGGGTAAGTGGCCTATGGTACTGTACAACATTCCATTGCTACTTATCTAGAATGAAACCTCTTTGCTGACATGTTGGGAGTTGTGCACACTCTTAACAATTTTCTGGTAGAGATGGAAGGCATCTAGAAAGTTACGGGATATGAATAAATGTTGTATTGAAGCATTGGCTAAGATAATTAAATGATTGTATGACATATGTCTTTATACGTAAGAATTTGTTATGAAATCTATGATATGTTTCTAATCAAGCAATTGAATTTGAAGTGTAGGAAAGATCGTGTACAATCACCTACAAAAGAAGGACAACAACATTTGTTCCAGCAACAAAGTTCAAGAAAACTATTTGTTGAAGATATTGAAGAATATGAAGTTCCCAGGATCCGGGATGCAGTAATGGAAGGATTCCGTGATCGAGGAGTACCAGTCGATCATGAAGAATGATGTTTGGGAAGTGGTCCCAAGACCAGAAGGGAAGTCTGTTGTGACTTCCATGTAGATATACAAGATCAAGCATGCTGCAGATGGCAGCATAGAGAAATACAAGGCAAGGTTTGTGGCTCGTGGCTTCTCTCAGAAAGAAGGGATAGATTATGAAGAGACTTTTTCACCTGTAGCCAGATACACTTCCATCAGAACACTACTTGCTCTGGCTGCAGTAATGAAGTGGAAGATACACCAGATGGATGTCAAGACAGCTTTCTTAAATGGTTTAGTCGAAGAGGAAGTGTATGTGGAGCAGCCACTCGGCTTTGAGACACATAACAGGGAGTCATAATATGTGTGCATATTGAAGAAATCCTTGTATGGATTGAAGGAAGCACCTAGGACATGGTACGGCAGGATAGACAAATTCCTGTCCAATTTGGGCTTTACCAAGAGTAAAGCAGATTCCAACCTTTACTACAAGGTTGAGGAAGGCAATCCAGTGATACTCCTACTGTATGTGGATGACCTGTTTGTGACAGGTGAGGATAGGTTGATTGCCGACACAAAGAGGAAGCTTGCTGCCGAGTTCGAGATGAAGGACTTGGGTATGATGCATTACTTTCTAGGTATGGAGGTGTGGCAGAGTACAGATGGAATCTTCCTTGGACAAGGGAAGTATGCAGTAGAGATCCTGAAGCGGTTCGGGATGATGGACTGCAAGGCCATGTCCACACCTATGGCATCGAACCTGAATCTATTGAGTGATGCTTCATCAGAGTCGGTTGATGCCACTATGTATCGTCAGATGATTGGGTCCTTGATGTACCTGACGAACATGAGACCAGATATTTTCTTTGCAGTGAACACCTTGATCTAGTTCCTAACGGATCCTAGACATGTTCACCTGATTGTTGTAAAGCATATTCCAAGGTACCTGAAGGGTATGGTTGATTATGGGCTCAAGTATGATGCGAATCAAAAGTTTAACTTGGAGGGTTATGTTGATTCAGATTGGCCAGGAAGTGCTGCAGATAGGAAGATCACTTCGAGGTGCTGCTTCAGTATGGGATCAGGTGTGACCTCTGGGTTTAGTAGGAAACAATCCTGCATAACAGAGTATGTCGCAGCTTGTTCGGCTAGTTGTGAGGCAGTATAGATAAGGAAGCTACTGTCTGATTTATTTGATCTCCAGTTGGATGCTACTTATATCTATTGTGACAACCAGAGTTGTGTGAAGTTGTCATAGAAACCAGTGTTCCATGACAAGTCAAAGCATATCGAGATCAAATATCACTATAGCAGGTATATGGTGCAGAGAGGAGCAGTGAATCTCCTGTATGTTGCAACAGACGAGTAGATTACAGATGTGTTGACCAAATCACTAGCAAGAGTGAAGTTCGAGTACTTCAGAGAGAGGCTTGGTGTACTTCAAATCAAGGTTCCTTTCAAGGGGAAGTGATGAGTCAGGAAGACGCAGATGCACATGGGATTTTCTGACATGGTTGTAGATTTGTTCTCCCATTGTCGTGATGTAATTACCGATATTTTTCGACATGGATGTAGATGTGTTCTCCCATGGTTGTGATCTAATTGTTGAGCCATTCTCACATGGTGGTAGATGTGTTCTACCATGGTGCAGATGTAAGGGCTAGAGACATTCTCACATGGTGGTAGATGTGTTCTCCCAGTGTGTAGATGTAAGGGCTGAAGCCATTTTTCACATGGTGGTAGATGTGTTCTCCCATGGTGAAAAAGTAAGGGTTGGAGCCTTCCCCGAATGGTGGTAGATGTGTTCTCCCATGTCAATGGTGTAAGTGCTTTATGATGTGCATCCGGGCTGTGCTCCATGGACGATGAGATAATCTGAAGAGGATGATCATGTGATGATGATGTGCATCAAGATGATGTACTGTATGATGATGATCAGTATGATCATGAGTATCAGGATGATACTCCATGGACATGGAGAGGTTGTACAGGATCACATGTAATCAGTCCTGGAGATCCGGACAGGTTGTGCTAGGAACGTAAAATATCCTGGGATGCTCTTAAGAGATCTTGCAGGTTGCAAGACACTCTTTTAAGGTTTTGCGAGTTCACATGTAATCAGTCCTGGAGATCCAGACAGGTTGTGATAGGCACGTAAAAGATCCTGGGATGCTCTTTAGAGATCTTGCAGGTCGCAAGACACTCTTTTAAGGTTTTGTGAAGGTCACATGTAAAATATCTTGGGAGATCCGATAGGTTGAGCAGTAAGCTCATAAAATTCCTGGGATTCTTTATTGAGGTTTTGTTGACGCATGTAATCATCCCTAAGGATTCCATAGGATGGCCAGATATGATGAAGACCTATAGGAGGCTAGGCCTACATCTAGCATGAAAAAGGGTTGGCTCTATAGAACTTCCTATGATGAGAAGAATTGAGAGATAGCACCAGTGATCGAGATGACGAGTACAACAGCAGTGACGATGATGCTCCGTGATCCAGTGACGATGATCCAGCTCCAGAATTGAAGACTTGTGCGTATGTGTATTGATGACCTGTGTCAAGAGAATACCTTCCTAGTTAAGAGGGAGTGTTAATGTATTTGTAAGTGTTGATGTATTTGTAACTTCAGAAGATATTCACTTGTATATTGTATGTATTACATTTGTACTTTATTGTATCCCCAACGGAGATGTATTATTCCTCCGATTGGAAGTGTCATCATTTGTATTTGCAAGTGTCACAAGTTATATTGTAAGTGTCGTAACTTATATTTGATGGGTTATTAGACCATCTTAAAGGGTTCCACCCAATATGGGTTAAAGGGTTATTAGACCACCCTAGTGGGGTTGGCCCAGTGACAAGTGGTAATGGGTTATTAGACTCTCCTAAGGGAGGTCGGCCTGGTTAGAGTAAAAGGCAAGTCAAGTCATTGTATAAATAGAGAGTCTGACTCTCTCATTCTATTCATTCACTCACTCATTCAACTCACATAGTTAAGAGAGAGGAGTGCACACAAGTGGAGGAGGAGTAGCTACTGGAGACATCTATCTTTTGGGTTTGATCTTTGTGATCTTTGTATTGATGCTCATTCTATCTCTAAGGAAGTTGCGGGGTTTTTCAACTTCTTGGTTTTCCCCGGTGAAATGCTTTGTGTCTCTTGTCTCTTGTGTTTGATATGTTATACATGTTGTTCTCTCAGTTATGATCCTAGATCATATTGAATTAAATGCTGAAAAACTAACAGAACCATATCTCTAGCTTTGAATTTGAAAATTTCCTTAAATTTTACAAACAATAATATTTTAATTAAAATAATGTTATGTTTGTAAATTTATGATTTTGACAGATTTAAAGAAAATTTCAAATTCAAAGTTAATCATTGGCATTTCATATCTAAAAATTGAAGGTTGAAGATGAGACCATACATTTTTAGTTTTGAGCTAAATGTCCTATTTTTCATAAGACTTTTTGTAACTTTAATCGTGTTGTTTCAAATTTAATCAAAGGGGTTTTCATTATTTTTCAATGGAAAAATCACCTTCCTGCTATTCTGTAGGAATCAAGGAAAGCTAACATGCACGGGAAATCTCAACAAGCTTCCTCCAGTATCATGGATGGTAGGTCGAGCAAACCGTCAGCCAGTAATCCAAGCCAGAAGATGTCTCAACGGAATTGAACCTAGGTGGATGGAATGAAATCCATCTAACTCCACCAATGGACCACCATATCCTTGACATTCATTATAATTAAGTTATGACATACATTTTGGTAAATAATTGAATATTATTTCTTTTAATTCTTGTCCATTGGATTTCAAATAAATATTTTCAAATCATGGGTTTATATAGAAACTTATGGAATTAACGTGATGCACTTTTCAAAAATGGCACAGGTGTTAAAAGTTGGAAACACAAATAAAACTTTGATAAAGTGATTTCGAATTCCAAAATCATATACTTACGAAAGGTTTAAATATTGAAGATAAATATCCCCTTTACTTTCTTCACGATTATCTTTAAGTTGTTTTCATGTTATAACCTCCATCTCCAGCATAAAGAGATAACACAGATCACATTCAAGTTGAATTCATTATAGGTTAATGAAGGGAAGAATATACATAAATGATCACTATATATGGTGAAAGTAAATCGAAGGGGTTTAATAATTCTCAACTGTTATATCAATTAATGATTTTGACTTCGTTCTTTTGACAGGTTATAAGGATGCAAAATATTTATTCCATAAATTGTCGTATTCACCATCCTGTTAAAGATGACCTCAAACTCGACCATTCTCAGAAATTGTATAAGAATGCAGTTAGAAAATTACCAGCTTATCAGCTCACCTTCCGCCACTGAATTGTGAAAATCTTACACGTGACAAATATCAGTTTGAGAAACAAGAATTAATCACTAAACCAGCTCAAAAAGAGGAGAAATTAACGCCATGTTTTCGCAACAGAGGCATCTTATCCAACACGATTCCTTATCATTTAAGCAATCATGTTAATAATTATTAATAGATTCACGCCAACAAATTGCCAGGTCGCCTCAGATCTTGACCATATATTTATGCCCGCAAAAGAGAAGATACATTGGATGCTATTGGATCGGGGAGGATGCATTGAGTAGATATTCCAATATCGACGATCTTGGAGAATATCGTAGAGCTGAGTGAATGCATGAACAATTAGCGAAAAAAAGGAGATTATATGTCTGCACAATGAATTATGCATTGATGCCAATCACTCTATTTTTCAAGTATCATCAATTTCATAGTTGTAGATCAAAAGCAGTTTATGGGACATGAGGTTTTGTAGCTATTAATCCTTGTGATGGCATCTAATCTATTTGTGGCACCAAATTTTAATAAAGGAAGATAACAGATTACTCAGATAGTTACGAAGAGAATGTCATATGCGATGAAAGGGAAAAATCTTGTTTTAATTTTGTGTTTTATCTTCCATGAGAATTTCATATTAGTGAAAGTATTGTTTCTTGTCTTAATCAATGCTTATGCAATTTGTTGCATTGCTATTG
Organism: Larix kaempferi; assembly: GCA_027924585.1. Taxonomy (NCBI): domain Eukaryota; kingdom Viridiplantae; phylum Streptophyta; class Pinopsida; order Pinales; family Pinaceae; genus Larix; species Larix kaempferi. The sequence goes on from BSBM01000738.1 coordinate 7,192,170, forward strand.
AATATATATTTTATTGTGCAGGATAAAAGTTGAACAGAATCGTGCACCAGTAGGAGACGTGTTTTGGCGTGGATTATTGTGGGACAACCATGATGAATTATCTCAAATGGTTGAAAACCCACTTCACAAATGGGCCTATTTACCTTTCATCATGGGCTGTTTGTCGAAATTGTGAAGGCGTTGGGAGATGTTTTGGCCTATTTGAGCCGGATATTTCCAGAATCTTATGTTGTGTCCAGCTGTAAGAGCTTTTTTTGGAGATTGTTATGATCTCTTCTCTCTATTTAAATAGAGATAATTCAACTTCCGGAAGGGGGGGAAAGGGTCTCTAAAGAGGGGAAGGATTTTGATTCTTTATATCTCTTTGTTCCTACTGTAATATTTTTATTGGTGGAAAGGAAGTGGAGATTATGCTTGTCCAAATGAAGGAGAGGCGGGAGGAAACGGAAGAAAATGGTTTTTCTTTCATTTTTTTGTACTATTTCTCTGAAGGATTGGAGTATGAATGAGAAGACTTTTACATTGGAGTAAAAACATAAGTTGTGCTTCCAGTTTCTTTTGGGATTTCATTCTTGTGGTATTGTCAAGCACTGATTCCGAAGACTGGTATTATTTTGAATTCTATTTTTATGAATACATACATATATATTCTTCGTATTAATTTTCTTCTCCTTATTCACTTATAGTTATACTTTGATATATTTTTTGTGAATTATGAATGAATCACTTGAATCATAAACTCATTTCTATATTTGATATTAATATTATATGTGTCATGTTAATTAATTTTTATTAATTTAACTTGAGTGTGTAATATTCTGTATATTAGCTTACTAATTGATTCATCTGTATTTTTACAGATATTCAATCAAGTGATTAATTATTCTTAAATTCAAATATTTAAATTTTAAGTGTTAATTGTTCTTTAACATTTTATGTTTCGGGATAATAAATAATTTTGATTTATTGTTCTTTAATCATAAATATTATTACAGGACCTGAAAGTTACTCATGATATTGACTTTGATGATTTCCTCTCTTAGTTATATTTTTTAAATTTTTGTTATCTATATTATTAATAGAACATTATCATGGCTAATCTTTTGCTCTTGGCCAACATAGAATCCATTAGATTAGATTAAATTTCAATTTATAGTTTAATTTTTATGTTTGTCATTTAGCAGCTGCTAAATAGATTTTACATTACAGTAAGCAGTTTTTAATAAAACCTTCGAAAAACCTAAAGAGAGACTCTCCTTAAGAGAACAGAACATAGATTAGATATAGACCACAAGCTTTGATTTAGTAGATGTTAAATAGATATTTCATTTTAAGTAGATTAGCATAACTTGTAGATAAATAGTTAGTTTTAACTTGGTAGTTTTCATTAGAATTTAGTTTAACTTGTAAATTTGTTAATTAGTTTAGGACACACTTTTCTAAGTTTAAGTAGTAGGACTCTCCTTAAGAGAGTGAAACTTAGATGGTAGCAGGACCATAACCTGCGACAATTAGCCATACCAAACATACCGGGGGCTGATTTAAGTGCCTTGTGTGGGTTAGTTCTCCTTAGTTGGCCATAAACAGAAAATCTGGCCAATAGGAAGTTAAGAGACGTATTTCATATATTTTGGAGCAACATCCTGTTGAATATTGTAGCTCGGACATGAACCTTTCAGGGCATCTTGGGCATATCTTCCAAGTGGAGTTATTTTCAGTTGTTCGTTTCCTTATACAGATAGATAAGATAAGGTAAATATGAGTTCCAGTATCTATATGCGCTGACAAAAGAAAGCAAACAAGAGTTCCAGTTTCTAGAAAACCTAAGATGCAAGGTTGAGCAAACTACCAGATTGCTAGACATAGTGAGGCTAGGTATTTAGCTATGGGCTCAACTACCTCCTCTACTCGATAGAATTTGCTTCACTAGAATCTGGATATGGTTGAGATTAACTACTTCCTCTACTTAATGATTGAATAAGGGTTATCACCCTCTACTATCTCCTCTAGTTCACTCAACTCTCTCGTCTTCTCACAGTCAAATGAGGGCTAGCGACCAGTCATAAATTTGGACTGCAAATATGTTATGTAGGGAACCGGTCAGGATATTGCAAGGATTGTGAGTTTGTTGTGTGGAGAATTAATGTTCAAAAAGGAATTAATATAAATTAGGATCAATCTTCCATCCTTAATTAATCCTCTGAGTTCGTTGGTTTCGCGGAGAGCCCTTTCCTTCTAGAAGTACATTCCCAGGATTTAGAATATACAATACCAAGCAAGAGTGGCATAAGAAATATCAGAATGAGTAATTTCCCACTATCTAGACTATATATTTTAGGGGATTGGGGCCTCGAATAAGAATTAATAAGGAAGGAAGAGGACAAAGATGTGGTGAATCCCCTTATTCACATCATTGCACCTAGAGATATTTTAATAATACTACTCCCGAATAACCATAATAATTTCACAATTTCCATATAATATAATATAATGGAAGTTGCTCGACCTAACTCTTGTTCATCCAATTAATCTAGATGTTTGAAACTAGGAAATTTAGTCTTCATCAAGTTAATTACCATAAATAACTTTTAAAATATGGGAGTTGAGAAAAAGAATGTATTCGAATTACCTTGTATATTGTTAAAACTTTGAACTTAAATATGTAAGTGGCCTATCAACATGGGAAAATGAAAATTACAAATTGAAATCCCACAAAGTTAACCGAGTCCTTTTCATTGGCATAAAGATATGAAAAAAATTGGCTATATCACTAGTGGAGTGTTTCAATCAAAGTGGGATTTAACAACCAAGTCTAACATGACTCACACATAAAGAGGGACTTATTAATAAAAAAAACCAAATTGAATTTCATGACTCTAAATCCAACTAACTTTGGAATTTTGATTGTCCCTCATCTTACTCACCACATAATTTTGAAAGCGATAGTTAAAATTATTATAAATGTATTGTACAGATAACTGGCCATGGCCTTTCTAGTTGTGTTTATCAAAGTTGAGGAAATTCTCATAGCAAGAGTTAACCCAATAATATAGGTAACTCACACAACTTGTGGGAAATACAACTACAATGGAAATGTTATTACTTTATCACTAGACATAAGTACAATTACTATGAACACAAAACTTATGAATACTTTGTTGATAGATCCCATATTATGGAAACATTAGAGTACAACTTAGAATATGATATTATTACAAGTATGCACACCTTATGCCAACCACAATTGCCTCTTTACCCATTGAAACTACAAATATCTCTTCCAAGATTTGTCATTCCACCACTAATATTCAAAACCAATAACAACACCATGAAAAATTAGAGGATGACCATAATGTCTTGATCAAATGATAATCCCAATCTAAATACATCCATTACATATTCTCATTCTAGAGTTTCAAGTTTCATGTAATTTACATTTCATTCACGAAACAACTGATAAAATAGTTAACCCTCTTCTTCATAAAAGAATCTGTGTAGCAAACTCCACTTGAAGTAATTCCAGATACCGTTTGGAGGCTTCTCCTCCTAGCCTGATCTCAAATGATCTCAACATAGAGAGCAAATTTGAGCAAGTAGCATGCTACATTAGTTTTGGTTAATGAAGGACAAGTTAGGAAATAAGAAAATAATTAAGTATCATGTTATTTTTAATAGCAGTTAGGGCTTGGTTATACTAGCAGTTACACTTTAGTATTATGCTATTTTGAACAATAGTTATAGCTTGTTTTCATTTCCAGTTACACAATAGTTAGTAGGAACAAGCATAGAGACAAGACTCTTTCTATTTTTAGTCAACATATAGGGCACACTTTTAGTTAACTAGTTATGTTATTTTTAGGTGAGGTGATTCACCTTTTACATGGTTGTTTAACTATGAACAAACAACAAGTGATCAAGTAGTTAAGAGATAGAGTTCATCTATTTTCGAGCAACACCATGTTGAATATTGTAGCTCGGACTGGAACATTTTAGGGCATCTTTGGCATATCTTCCAAGGGGAGTTATTGTATGTTTTCTGCTACCTTGTATAGATAGATAAGATAAGATAATTATGAGTTCCAATATCTAGATGCCCTGACAAAAGCAAACAAACATGAGTTCCATTTTCCAAAAAACCTAAGACGCAAGGTTGAGCAACTTACCGGATTTCTAGACACCATGAGGCTAAGTCTCTGGCCATGGGCTCAATTGCCTCCTATTATCGACTTAATTTGCTCAACTAGTCTCTAGCTATGGGGGACCTCAACTGTTTCCTCTACTTTATGGTTGAATAAAGGTTAGCACGCTCAATTGTCTCCTCTAGTGCACTCAACTCTCTCGTTGCTCATGGTTGAAGGAGGGCTAGCACACTAGTTGTGAATCTGGACTGCAATATCTTGTGTAGGGAACCAATCAGGATTTTTTAAAGATTATGAGTTTTCTATGCAAAGAATTAATGTTCGAGAAGGAATTAATATAAATTAGGATCAATCCTCCATCCTTGATTATTCCTCTGAGTTCATTGGTTTTGCAGAGAGCCCTTTCTTTCCAAAAGTACATGACGAGGATTCAAAAGATACATTACCAAGAAAGTGTGGCATAATAAATATCAAAATGAGTTATTTCTTGTTATCTAGACTATATGTTTTTGGGGATTGGGGCCTCGAATAAGAATGAATAAGGAAGGAAGAGGAGAAATACGCAGTTAATGCCCTTATTGACATCATATTTCCTATATATATTTTAATAATACTAGTCCTAAATAACCATAATAATTTCACAATTTATGTATAATATAATACAATGGAAGTTGCTCAAACTAAGTCTTATTCATTCAATTAATCTAAATGTTCAAAACTAGGAAATTAAGCCTTCATCAAGTTAATTACCATAAATAACTTTTCCAATCTGGGAGTTGAGAAAAAGAATTTATTCAAATTACCTTTTATATTGTTAAAACTTTGAACTTAAATATGTAAGTGGCCTATCAACATGGGAAAACGACATTTACAAATTGAAATCCCACAAAGTTAACCAAGTCCTTTTCATTAGCATAAAGATCTGAAAAACTTTGGTTATAGCACTAGTGGAGTGTTTCAATCTAAATGGGATTTAGCAACCAAGTCTGACATGACTCACGCATAGAGAGGGACTTATTCATATAAAAAAAGATTGAATTACATGACTCTAAATCCAACTAACTTTGGAATTTTGACTGTACCTCATATTACTCACCACATAATTATGAAAGAGATAGTTAAATTTATTATAAATGTATTGGACAGATAATTGGCCATGGCCTTTCTAGTTGTGTTTATTGAAGTTGAGGAA